>VZRE01007696.1:34775-127466 GCA_013396775.1 Cephalopterus ornatus | reverse complement strand
ACCCTTCTTCAGACATGCTCCAGCACCTCTATGTATTTCCTGTAGTGAGGGGCCCAGAGCTGAGCACAGGATTTGAGGTGCAGCCTCACCAGTGCCAAGTACAAGGGGACAATCACTGAGCCAGTCCTGCTGGCCACTCTATTTCTGATACAGGCCAGAATGCCATTGGTCTTCTTGGCCACCTGGGCACACTGCAGGCTCATGTTCAATCAGCTGTTGACCAGCATCCCCAGGTCGTATCTTCTGGGAAGTTTTCCAACCACTCTTCTTCAAGCATGTAGTGCTGGCATTGTTGTGACCCANGGTTATTGTGACCCAAGGGCAGGACCCGTCACTTCACCTTGTTGAATCTCATACAATTGGCCTTGGCTCATTGATCAGCCTGTCCAGATCCTTCTGTAGAGCCTTCATGCACTCTAACAGACTGTCACACACTCTCATCCAACTTTATATTTATAGTTCAATTACAAGTGATGATTGGAAAGTATTATAGGAGCTATTTGAAAAGTATGTTTCAGTAAAAAAAAAATCCCCCACTCAGAATAAAAGCATTTTCTAATGAAAGTAATGAAAGCAGCAAGCACAGACTTGTTTGATCAGAACTCCAATTGCCATCATATCTATCACCCCCAGATACATTTCCCTGCCCTTAACAAACATGTCAGTTGTCCTGATTAGGCCTGTTTAGAAGTCAGAAACAGAGGAGTGAGGAAAAGCTGAAGACATGTCAAGTGATTTGTCGAAGAACATTCAGGAAACTTGCTCCTGTTTCCTCTAGAACATCTGTTGCCACTGTAGCCCACCACTAGGATGGTCTGCTTGATAGCACTGAGATCCTTTGAGGGACCCAAGCTTTCAGGTTTGGATGTGTTTTCATTGTGTTTAGTTGGTGCAAAGTGACAGAAGGGCAAACCTGGAAAACATGGGTGCTAGAGTCAGAGGAAAGGAGGTGGCAGGGACTGGAGAGATAGTTACGAGCCTTGTTAATGTTGCACCACACAACCTTTAGAAGGACATCTAGGATCAGAAATGAAGTTTGCTGTATGCCTTTTCTGATAGCTGTTGTGAATTCCTATCTTGGACTGAATAAGTAGGAAGTACTGTACAGTGCTTTTAAACACTATATGCCTGCAACTGCTAATTAACCTGCTTCCCAGAGTAGCACGAGCATAGCCAGGAGAAGACAGTTACCTACCTTATCATTGCCGTTCTTTTCTCAAAGTGATACTCAGAAAAAGGAAAGACCTTCCCTTAGACCTGTGAGTGCACCAAGATTAATACAGCTATTTCTGCTACATGTTCATGGGAACTGTGTGAGCATCAGTGGTGTTCTTTCTCTGTACACTATTGAGGGATGGTTGTGGAGTGAAAGGTCCTTGCAAAGTCACCAAGCAAATCTACAGGGAAGACTAAAAAATACAAAAACTAGTAAAAAAGTTTTTGGTGAAAAAGAATTTCATGGAGAAAATGTAGCATGGCATTAGAGGAAGGAAAGGAACCTTGCTTATAATACCATAGATTCAAGTCAAAACAGAAGTTTAAGTATTTGCAGATGGGTTGCTGATCCCGTAAAAACTTATGCACATAATCAACTCAAGGACAACTACAGAAGGGAGTCGTGCAATCACTGGTATTTGTTATAATTGCAGGTACTGGGAAAATATCTGTTCTTCACTTATGCTAATGAGTTAGTAATAGGCTAAAGAAAAAAGGAATACAATACCTGGAGACAGGCTATGTGGTAGAAGCTATTAGAGGATACATTTGAATTGCATGTTTTTTAGTCCCTGTTTAATCAGCAATGGAGACAATTATTTTTTCTTCTCATTTATTAAATGAGGTTTGTGCAAGGCTCTCATTTTAGCACATTATCATCAGTACAAAAACTGTTGTTATGTTTATATTTGACTATTTTCTTACACCATTTAAAAGGTATTTATTGTCTAAAGGTTAAAAATTAGCTACAGTCATATGTTGTAGGGCTATGGGTTATTTACTATGCAACATAGTTGTAGCTTGCTTTTCTGACGAGGACTTTATTAGGACTAATAAAGGGGGAACTTAAACAAATGAGATTAATTCCAGATTACTGTTGATTTGCCACCTACTAATCAAAGGAATATTCGGAAGAAAAGATGACAGAAACTAATATCTGAAAGCTCTGCAATTCACTGCTGTACCTAGGTACTAATGTGACATTCTTAACACTGTCCCTGATTTCACCTTCAAGATCAGTATTCACCGTGATCCAAACCACATCTGAAATATTCCAATACTTGAACATCCAGGTGCCAGAATCAACATAAAAATGGCAACAATATATATCAAAAATCCAAACTCCACTGAATCTTATTCTTTAAATCTCACCCCATTCCTAGCACACCCCAAAGCTGTGAAACAGCCAAGTCCTAAATTAAATCTCATGAGGACAAAGGATCTTCCTTTACAGTGTTGACCTTATCAATTAAAAAATAACTGAAATAACTAAAAATAACTAAAAATAAAAATAACTAAAATAACAAAAATAACTTGTAAAAAAATGAAGACAGCCCTCTACCAAAATAGATTAAATCTCTGAAGATTCCATGAGGTATTACATGCAAATGTATCCAACACAAAAACTAACCTCTCAGTAATGTTAAACTATATTTTAGGACATGCAACCTTGTACACCACAGACACTAAAACCTTATAGGAAGTAATTTAACAATTACTAGCTGCTTTGAAATAAATTTAGACTGTGTAAAATGTTTCTCTATTTGAAGTTTCAAGCAGAAATGTAAACTTTTCAAACAAGATAGAGGAAGCAAGTGCCCTATGGACCAACATATAGAATCACAGCCCCAGAATGCTTTGAGTTGGAAGAAATTTTTGAGATCATCTAGTTCTATTGGCAGGGACACTTTCCACCAGACAGGTGGCTCAAAGCCCCATCCCACCGGGCCTTGAATATTTTCAGGGGTGGGGAATACACAATTTCCGCTACATGTAGTTGTTAAAATTCTGTCTCCAGTATGTGCCAAATAGACCAGGCCTAGAACTTACAAAAAATCTCTCCAAAACAGCAAACCAATAAAAATCAGTGCATTTCTGTGTTGAAAATCTACTGGTAAAATCCTGGGCGTGTACAAGGACTAAGATGACAATTGGGCTGTGGAAGTGGAACCTTTAGGCTCTAGGAATCACCTAAAGATTTTATGAACAAGGCTGGAGAAGGTCTGGGAAATGAGGTCTGTGTTAATAATGACAATGATAGAAAACAGCTCAGGCTTCATAGAGGTGCTTAAACACAGAGATTTAGTGTAGATAATGGTTTGACAACAATAGAAACACTTTCACTGAGTCGTACCTCAAGTAACCTTTTCCTGACATGACAATTTAGTATAAGCAATAATTCTTTGTCAACTTTTCTCCAGAAGAAGTGATTAACTTACTGCTTCTCCCTTGATAACAGGGAGCAAGGGAGGACTTGCTAACAGGACCAACCATGCATTTGATCTGATTTTTAAAAGTAATTAGGCTAAATATAATTAAATTCAAGTCAGAACTAATTAAGCTAAATAGAATTAAATTAAAGTCAGAACAAGTGTTTCCAAACACTAATTATTTTAAAGTTTGTTAATTTTGGTTCAGACCTAAAAAGAAGTACTGAGACACTTTCATCTTATTGATACTCTATGTTTTCTACAAAGATGTAGTATTCTCTGAACACACCCTTTGATACCTACGTTACCAAATCTCCTCAACACCAGAATAAAAATAATGACATGCCTGGTTGAATCAGCATAGCCAGGGGGAAGGCTGCATTCCACTACCTTACACAGGAAAGAAAGATGGAAAAAATTGCAATGAATTTATAGACGGAGCATGCTTAAGGTACTAACAACAGAGGGAAACAGAAAAAAAAATTGTCATTGCTGAAAAGGATATAGAAAACCTTTAAAAAATGCTGTTTATTTGTAGTATCATTTGCTCTGGCTTTATATTGTTTTAGTTCATTGATTTGATCCACCTTATAGGCTATATCACTGGGAATAGGATTAGAATGGCATATACAGGATTAAACATCACTAAGTTTGCAATGTCTTCAAAGACTGCAATAAGGAAAAAACCTGATTCCACTGGAGGCATCAACTGCACTTCTCAAAGCCAGGCTATTTTCATTGATTCTCTATAGTTTTAGTATTTTAATTTGAGCAATAGGATTGGTAAATTTAGCCTGTAAGTGATCCTGGAATGCAGCAAGCGAACACAAAAACTATTCTGCTGAATATTAATTATGACATTATGTTATACACAATGAACTCAGAGAACAATAAAAATATAGCAAAAAAAAGTTTTGAAAAATTAAATGAAGCACAGTAAAGGAAGTAAAAGATAAAAATCTAGGAGCTGTATCTGTCAAAGCCATCTAGTCAGAGGGAACTTTTCACCAGCCTGCAGCCTTCAGCTCACAACAGCTGCTACAGCATCAACTTCTACCCTTCTATTTTTTTTGTAGTATAAAAGGAACACGAGGCAAAAACAAAGCCTCTCCATTTTAGCTAAGAACCAAAGCAAGCATACTGAAAGGATTTTATTGAAAAGTTTTTACCCAGCCCATAAATTAAAATCTGGCAGGAAGATGCCAAATTATATCTTGCCTATTTTTCACGGTGCAGAAAACTCCAAGTACTCTTCTGATCAAAGCTAAATGCACATTATCCACGTGTAAACTTGAAAGTATACCACATTATCCACATGTATACTTGAAATTATGCTAGCATTCATGCATGAACAAACATACACACACTTATACATATTCATCCTTACCTACAAGGTTTGCCAAAAAATGTAGGACTCTTGTGAGTGTATGTGAGGGACATGCACTTCATGGACTTATCATCTTTTATAGGGCTTAGGTAATCCCACATGACAGAAGGAAGAAGATAGTTTCCGCAGTGTGATCTGAGCAGGACACTGCTCATGAGGACTCCATTGCAGAGGCGAACAGATATTGTAGTTTTAAAGGTTTTCATGTGATATTTATGAGGTTGCAGGAGTCTCACTGAAAATCAGTCAGCCCTGCCCTCGTAGGTTTTTTACACGACTTTGAAAGATTGAAGCTTTCTGCTGAGTCTATTACCAATCTATTTCTTGCTGAGCATTTGCTGATTTTAATAACGATGAGTGGCTTAGATTTTAAAGAAATGTAAAAGAGGCCAAGAGAAAATAATTGAAGACTAGAAATAAACAAAGCCAACCTTTGTTTCAGAGAGTTTGGCAATGCCTGTTTTCTGACTCTCCCTGTGTCTGGCACAGAAATTGATATCAGACCTCAGGATGTGTCTCCCCCCTCCCACACAGAGGGAAGTTGGACCTATACAGAGCTGGTTATATGTGCTGGGAGGAATGCTGGATCCTGGAAGTGGCTGCTGGTCAGAATAAGCAGAGAAAGTAATATGATCCCTCTGGATTTACTAAGCCACCCCTTCATAATGTACTTTTGTTTTGTTTTCTTTTTTTTTTTTTTTTTCTTTTAACAGAGAAATAAATACCTGTAGGCAGGGTGGAAGAAATGGGATACACTGGGGAAAATTTTGGTTAAGGAAGGGTTTGGTGGCAAAGGTGAGTAGAAATCCTCTCTATGATTTTGTCTTTTTCCATTCTGCCTTTCAGAGGGTGTGACTGAAAACATCGTAGTACAAAGCACTTTATAGAGAGTTATCTGTCCCTCACTACTCTGGTTTTCACACTTTCCTTCTTCCATCATTCAAACTTAGCTCCGGACTCATCCCATTTTCCACTAACAATTATCACCTCATTCTTTTCATGACTCTTTCTTCACTTTGATATATCCTGTTCCTTTTGTTCAGAGACACTTATGTCTCTCAGCTCCAGCCTCCAGCCCGCCACCCTCCTCTTTATCCTCCATGGCTTCCTCCAACAGCTTTAGAACAGCTCCTAGCTATCTGTCTGGTTCGCAACATCCTTAATGAAGAAATGTTTCCATTCTGTGCCTCTAAACCAAGACTCTACATTTCTGGCTGCCTCTCCTACTTGTCAGCTAATGAATGGAGTAATTTTAAAAATTATTATTGTTTTTCCCAGCAGCCTGCTTTGTCTTCCACCAAAATGTCTAGTAGAGTATGAGTGAGAGAAAGCATGTTTATGAGCTTCAAAGAGAGTCCAAGGGGACTTATTATTATTCAGTGTAAGCTGAACTAATATATCATCTTTTAATAAGAAAATACAAACAAATAAGAGGATACTGAGAAAATGTAGATTCATATCCCAGAATGGGCCTTCCATCCAAGGACATTACTCAACAGAAGTGACTTAATTCATTAAATGAGGAAAATTTGCAGATAAGACCATACATTTAAAATTAGTCTATTGAAAAAATCTGAAGCTGAAGAGTAAAACCTGCAGAAAATTTCAATTAATGAGCAGGTTGTGGCTGAAGAAGTTAAAAACTGGGGAATTACATTTAAACTCTTTTAACCACTTGGTAATGGTGGAAAGCCTACTATCATTGACTTTACTAGGTGGACTCAGTCAAGAAAGTCTCTTATCAAAACTGATGTAAGGTCTACTCTTAACAAAGAGTATGTTGCCACTTTGCTTTTGATTCCTCCATATTCCTAGTGGAATCATAAACAAAACAGAAAGTTTCCAGATTATCTCTTGGACTGGATCCCAAGCAGGGATGTATTTTATAGCTTTCTAATGCTGCCACCTCAAGACATCTCCAGTGTCTGCCAGTGACTGTAGCAGAGGCTGTAGCATCAGCAGAGCAGTGAGGAGACACACAAACATTTGATAATAACTCAATCAAACTGTTATGTGTTCCCTATCGCTAGTGAGGAGACTAAGTGCAGCTCCTCTTTGTTGCCGATGGTTTTCAAGTCTGCTTCATTGTAAAATACAGCTAAGTTTAAAAGTAGCAAGAGGATTAGTGTAGTGCATTGTCAGTGAAAACAAACTATCAAGGCAAATGAACAGAGTGACAGAAAATCGTCCTTCCTGTGTAGGTGAGTATGACTACACTTCTATTACACGTGAGGTCAGCAGTACTTGATTTATGAATTATTCAGCAGGCTCTGTCTAGTAACAGGAGGTACACAGCTGTAGGCTGAGCAATTTCTATATCCACGATACCACAGAAATGGTTTGGCAGGAGTGGCTACTGGTTGCTGAATAGCTATTCACAGCAACAAAACCAGGACTTAAATATATCCAGTACTGGTTGGTTTTGTTGGGTTTTGTTTGTTTCTTTTTTTTTTTTTTTAAACAATTGTCAATAATAGACAGAAATAGATGGAGGAAGAAAATAATGGAGATAATACTTCTATGAAAATTAATAGATGCAGAACATATCTCTGCCTAGTGCTATGGTAACTTATAAGAGCTAATTTTTTTAAAACATTGGGAATAAGAGATTCACAGAAATCACCTTTCCCTCTTTTTTTTTTTTTTTTTCCCTAGATGTTGTAATTGCCCTTTTCTTTGTCCTGGTAAATACTAAAAATTCAAAGCAGGTTCATGACTGTAATAATGCCCCATCTGTAGAAGAGTTTAAGGCCAGGCTGGATTGGGCTTTAAGCAAGCTGGTCTAGTGGAAAGTATAGTGCCCATGGCAGCAGGGTTGGAACTAGATGATCTTTAAGGTACCTTTCAACCCAAACCATTTTATAGTTCTATGACTTTACAGAATTGTAAAATATCAATGTTCAGCTTTGCAAAACAAAAGTGCTTGAGATCTGCGTTTGTTCATTGCATATTTGCCATTAAGAAAATATGTTTATTGGAGTCAGATACTGCAATCCTTTGAGTAGTTTTCCTTATTTTTTACAAAACCCCTCAAGAATAAAAAAGATCCCTTTAATTCAAAATAAGCACCTGCTCAGTTTATTTGCATTTCTTAACTCACAGGCTAGCAGATTTTAAACTTTCCTTGAGAAAGGAAACAAACAAAAATTTTAACCCGCTATTTTCTTCTCTGCTTTGAACCTCTGGGGTGAAGGGAATGTCACAAACCAACTTTTACCATAGTTTACATCCTTGGTACAAATCAAGCAGATATTCTGGTGTAGGGTCCCAAAACTTTCCATCACAAAATAATAAGAAAAAAAAATAAAAGACCAGTTTTTCTAAATAAAAAATCTCCTCGAACCTTCACAAATTGGGAGTCAGATGTTCCAGATGGGCCCTTAATAATTCTCACTTGTAGCGAAGAAATGCAAGTACTAACAATCAGTTATGGCGATTTGAGCCAGGCAGAAATTTTCATCGGGAAAAAGAAACTTTTTCAGATTTGGCTGTTCCCCAGGTAAATCTGTATCAATGACATTTTCTGTGTACATTTCTCTGTGTAGATGTTCCCTGGCAGCTTGGCCCTCGTGACTCACACATTTGCTGCTTAACCTGTTAGCTGAAGAGCAAAAATTTCAGAATATTCTGAAAGTTTAGTCTCATAAGCACCAAGCCCTCCTCTATTGTTAACCACAGCTGATCAGAAGACAAAGTTAGAATCTATTGCTCTTTTGTCCTCATATTTGCTACTATTTATTTAAGCTTTTAACTTACCCACAACTGTACATTCTGTTTCCTTGTGCTTTATTTTCTCTTTTGCAGGCCCCAAAGTCATATGGATGGGACACAGAAGTGTTAATGTTATTTTAAAGCTGCTGCCAGATAGCTTGGGATTTAAGTACTTTCCAGTGAGATAGCCAGGTGAACAAAATGCTGATTTGAGACGTTGCTTGCATATATGGCAGTAATTTAAACTTGGATTTGGAAAACTTGAAGGTCTATCTGCAACAGTCTTTGCCATGTTTCACAATTTTATAGCGTCAAATGAGAATGCCATCACTTGCATCGTAGATATAATCATGATGTTTTCTTCTGATAGGAAGAAGGAGATGTCAGCATTTGCAAGTTGAATGATTCACTAAGCATTATAATTTCATTTATCTTTTCTTTGCCGGTGCTCTAGTATTTATTGAAATAATGCTGGGCTGTCAATCTACTGTCAATCTAGTGTGAAGCTGAGATCTTCAGAATGCAGAGTAATCAGTTTGTTGGATATTAGACAAATAAATTTTTCTAAGTTTTTGTATTTTTTTTCTTGTAATTCTCGACGTTGTTCATAGTGGAGCAAAAGTAACAACACATAGAGTGTGAGGTAAAACGATTTTGCAGATACATCCACCTAATGTTTCTAATTTTGGAATTAGCATTCATTTAACCTCTGTCAGAGACCGAGGGACCACATGAGAGGGGCACTTAATCTGTATCAGGTCAGTAGGCTGATTTCTACCAGCAAATATGCTTTCTCTACAATTTAGAATTACTTTGTCTTATATCTTTTGCCCTTGCAAATGCAGCAACAGCTTATGGTGTTTGCAGACGTAGCAAATCAACTGGAATCCAGCACAAATTAGACCTAAAGTGCTATATCAGAGCTTAAAACCTACATGATGCTGAAGCATCTTAAGCAAAGAATTTTTACTGCTGAAAGTCTCTACTGTGCTGAAAGATATTTTTGAACATGTGCACACTGCCTTCTACTTTGATCACTAAACAATCAGGAATTGATTGAGAAATAACAGCATTATTTCAGTGCTTTTCAGGCAATCAGAATTATAAAACAGGCTTCTTTATCTGATTGCAAGCTGGCAAAATATTTAAATACAAAGCCACAAAGACAGATATACAAATATTTTTCTGAATAAATGCAAAAATGAAAAACTACATACAACTGGAGAGACTGCATCTTCATAACGAGAGACAAGTCAAGGAAAAGAAAAACTTATAAAGTGGATTTAGTGTGGCAAATTGATGTTCAGCACTGCTAGCAAAGTTTTGGCCAGGATACTATCTGATGTGTTCATAAAAGTGCTGTTAAACTTACCTGATCTCTTGAAAAATTGCTACAATACCAACTGTATGCTACAGAAGTTTCCCTGCAGTTAAGTTCTAAAACAAGTCTAAGTGATGCTATTCAAGTGCTATGTCACTGCTACAGTTACTCAGGCCAAAAAAGAGAATTTGTTCGCCATCTTCATCGATCCACTGACACTTTGATCTCTCCTTGCTGGTTCCACATCACACATGTGCTGGTTTACTCTTGGGTGTCTTGCTGAGGCAAGCCAAGTAATTCTGTTTAAAAAGCCAGAGCAGAGTTCATCCCAGACTGTGCTACAGGCACACACTGTGTACAGTCCGTATCACCTTCATGTCTGCCAGACCTCACACTCTCAGACCGTGTCATATGTTGATGGGTGCATGATGTCTTCCCTCAGTGCCATGTTATGAGACTGCCACACCAGTAGGCTTTGAGATAATCCTTCCATTATCTGTGGCATTTTGAAAAAAAGACAACACACAATTAAAAAAAATAAAACTGCAGTTTATAAGGTGTGCAGGCAGTGTACGTGAAATATGTTTTGAAGCCAAAAAAACTGTTAACAGTTCCAGGTTTTATACTCATTCATCAAATAAGGGCCCTGTAGAAACCCTGTTTAAGAACCCAGTGGGATCACGGGCAAATAAAGCTGGAATCAGACTGCATGCGGTGCGTTTGTGTATTGGGTGTGGCTGAGGTGGAGTTCATTTCCCCGTAGTAGCCCTCGCGGTGCTGTGCTTTGCATTGGTGCATCACTGTGCTATCTTTCATTTCACTTTGCTTTTGCATGCTCAAGCTTCTGCTTTGCTTTTGCTTTAAATAAAATGTCTTATCCCAACTTATGAATTGTTTTTCCACCTTCCTCTCTCCCGTGTCTGGCTGGGAAGAGGAGAGACAGAGTGGCTGTGTCAGCACCTGGCGTCCAGCCAAGGTCAACCCATCACAATTTGTTAGTGGATTTATTTTAACAACTTCTCTATCCAAACCAGTGGGTTAAGACGGCATTTGGCATTAAACTGAAATTAAATACACAAACACAGAAACACAACCACATTAGTCACTGTGACCTCATTTTGCCATGGAAGTTACTTGCATAGGAAGCAAACGATTCCACTGATTACTTTTTTGTTTATTAATCACGATCAACTTTTGCTGTTTACATGCCACTTACTGATCTTTATATTTAGCCTTTTGAGCACCTCTGTGCCTTAAGTAAGCAGTCTAAAACGAAATTTTTCTGAACTGCAGGAAAACAGAAAACAGAAAAAATTGCCAACAACTGACTTATGAGTTTGCTTATCATTTGTGAGTGTCTTCATTTTGGTTGTTTCTTCTAGAACTTACAAGAAAAATGGTGGCCAATGACAACTTATATTAGCTGAATATTTTTGGAGTAAGTAAGCAGAACTTCATGACTCTATTGTCTAAAAATTTCTCAAGAAAATGATCCAGTGACTACTCTTTTTCAGTTTAATGTGTATAGCTAATAATGCACAAGTAATTAGTCTACGTGATTTTTAATTAATAAGTAGATTATTTTATGACTAAAAATTTTGATGGTTTTATGGTACCTTAATATCACTACGTTGCATGTAGAAGGTATTAAAATATTTTTTGTTGTATTATTGACTAATCTTTCCATGTTGCAACACCTGATTATTTTGGAGGCTCGGGATCTGATAACTGAGAACTCTGGTGCCTGGTGAGGAAGGTAAAATGATCTTCACAGTCCAGATTTTCTTTCAAGTTTTGACATTTCTTATTCCCCATTGATGCATAGACATTTAGGAAGTGAGTTATGCAGAATTTTAGTGAGGAAACACGTGGACACATTGAATTCAGTGTTAGTGACATCCGTCTCAATACTTACGTTTAATCATTCCTGCTTATGATGACTCTGTAGCTCAGTGAAGGAAGGTAAACGACTAGTGGAACTAGTTTATTATTGTGGAAAGTAAAACACCAAAAACTGTCACAAACTGAACACTTGTTTTGCTTTTCTCACGGAAGAGAAAATTCAGTGGTTGCTATTCAAAATCTATGAATTTCTGAGTTTATATTATATTCTAAATTTATCCTAAATGGTAAATCATGGGTGGTTTAAAACCAAATAGCACAAAAGCAGAAATAAATCTTAAGCTACATTTAATTATGAAAATCTAATGCATCTATTCCTTGCAACATGAAGCTCCATCTCCAGGTTACTTCATTATTTCTGGTAGCTGAGCTGGAGCAGCACAACTAAGTCAGAGCTCTGTTTTTTAAGATCATCCAGAAATCCTCAGTATTACAATATGCATATTAGAGTAAGTGCCAGTAAACTGCTTGTTAAAGGTGTTGTTATTTAATCAAATTCTCTTAATTTAAAGATTAATATTTTAGCTTATTTATGCCCCAGATAATTTAAATTTGTAAACAATCTGCAGTTCACATTGTGAAATGTGAAGGTTTTTATGTGTTCTTTTATCAATTGCTTATTAACAAAAATCACAACATTTAGAAAAGGATTAATTAATTCAAAATTTATCAAACTATTTATGGGAATTATTAGTAAGCAGATCTTTTCCACTCATCCATTAACAAGATAAATCCAGGGAATAGATCAAGACTACGTTATTGATCTTGATCAGCCATATTCAGCAGAGTGGTGTAAGTGAAGCAAATTTTGAAAATGCAATAATATAAGCATGAACTTTTTGCCATAGTGTGGTAATGGTTATCTGGCATTTTGGTTTTATTTTTTAAATCAGAACCTTCTTTATGAACTGTGCTGGTTCTTAGACTGTTAAAGAGATATTTTAGTGAAAAAAACTATTTGAAGGGTTTTCACTTTCTAAAATTTATTTATTTTTCTGAGCAAGTCATTGTGCATTGTAAACATAAATGATGTACAGAAAAACCGGCTTTCTTCCCTATGTGTAATCTCTTGTGATACATAGTAAAATTAGATTCATGTTTTTAATATGTCACAGAATTAATCACATTTGCAACATAGATCAGTTATGCAAACATTTATGCTAGAAGCTGAAACTTTTTCCTACTGCCCTTTTTTCATCATTTTCATCCCAGGCACATTGGTGAAACATTGTTTGGTCAGCAGGATGTAAAAATAGAACACAAATAAAAATAATTTAAATGTGTTTAAAAAAGCGTATTTAAATACAACTTTGCTCATTACTTCTGCTTCACTTCGTTGTAACCAACGGAATAACCTTCCCTCTCCAGAAAAAGGATCTGGATTTCTCAGAAGCCTTGCTGAGATCTGTGAAAAACAATAACCATCTCTACATAAAAAACACAGGGAGAGTTGAAAATTGAATAGATCATAGAAGCCAATGCAATATTCATTATAATTTTTAATGATGCTGCCCATCTGGAACAGAGTCATAAGTGAAGGGATGAGGATGCTATTACCATGTGTAAAATGGCATGATGTGTCACAGGATCCTTCTTCCCCAGATATCCAGATGGGTGAACTGCTGGAGACTCAGTTTAGATGCAGCACTTTTGCTGTGGCATGTCCTGCTTGACAGAGTCTGGAACAAGGTATCAGTCTCACTGTCTGGTGTTAAAGCAGTAGGCTGATGTACGATTTGATTCAAATCCCAGAACTTTTAATCTTCCTAGCTGTGAAGATTTTCCAGCTTTTTCCATATCCAGCCTCAATAACCATGCATGCTCATCTATCTGAATGATTCATCTCCATGACCTGTCACCTGAATGGTGGCTGATCACGTCTCATAGGTGCTGGTGCTGATGATATATTATTTAAAACCCTATCAGCTCAAATGCCAGGTAAAAGGTTTGGGTTTTTTTTGATAGGATGTGACAAGAAAATCTGTGATGAAGGGCATGGCCCTGTTGCCTACACTCTATTGTCAGTAGAGTGACACTTCAGAATCTCTGGGATGATATCCCATCTCCTGTCAGCCAAGAAGGCCATGGTTATCCCAGGGATCTGGTGTCACCATGGCCAGCCCCATAGAGATGTTTAGATAGCCCCATGGCATGTGAATGCCATGCAAATAGCACTTGATTCCTGTGTGTAAGCAGTGCATTTGAAACGTTCCTGTCAATGAAGGGATAGGATGCAGACCCTCACAAACCTGGTTTCATTGTTTTCCTGTTAAGACAGCAGAGATGATCAAGGAAGATTCAAAAGAAATGTTTCCAAACCTTCCTAGCTGTACTCTAGTCTTTGAATCTGTATTCTTTTTTATGCACATTTCTGCATCAGAACTTGGTAGAGAAAGATGTGGACTAGTTTGTCTCCAGGCAGAAATTGATCAAGACTTATGAATCTGAAGAGATATTTAAAATCAATATAATTTTGAACTGTATGTGTTTGCTTGTAACAATTATGCAGAAGACTTTAAATACCTTCAAAACTTCATGGCAAATTTTCCCCTTCTACCTCTGAAGTATCCAGACTACTGTATCACAGTATAACTCCCCTCCACAAACTTCTCAGGTAGAAAAGCTGCTATTAATCGAATATCTTGACAAGAAATAGAAAAGTCCTGTGTGACATACAGTAAAGGATTTGTCATGAATCAGACTATATACAATTGAGAATAAAATGTCTTTTTAAACTTTCAGCAAATCACTTAAATGTCTCTAATTTAGAGCAATTATGCAAATGTTGCTACAGTGAATGAAGAGCATGATATGTTTAGTGTATTCTGTTAATGCGAACTTCACTCCGTTTTTGTCTGGTATGATTGAGGCTGTCACTTACAAAGACGAAGGGATTCAATAAAAAAAAGAGTATTGGTACAGAATGTTAAGTATATTTCAGTACCTGGTGAAGCTAGAAGTAAAAATGTGTGAAAAGGGACAGGTATTCAAATCCTGTTCTTCCTAATAAAGAACAGCATTAATATAGCTTTTAAAAGCATCCTTTTTTTTGTGTGTGTGTGCAAAAGTTTAATTAACAAAAAGTTAGAGAGCTAAGCAAATTACTGTGCATGGATGCTTCTCATGTTTATCCTTTAAGTGTCATCAATACATCTTAATCTTTATTTGCTATATTTTTTCTGTTTCACTTTTTATTCATTAGTAATCAGTTATAGCACTTCTGACATTTGCATTGCTATTGCCATGGGACTCTTTTGGAGTCTTCTGTTACTTCTCCCTGACTGAAGGAAGGTTTTTCAGCCCTTCTAATTAGGTGTGTATAAGCTTGAGGAAACATCCCTCTTCATGTCCATGGCTTAATATAGAGCATCAAAATGTTATGGTTATTTTATAACCAACACAAAAAAATGCAAGATTCTTGTTTCAGATGGTTTTGAATTTGAATAAGCAATAAGTTACTAAAAGATCTGCTGGAATGATGTAACACCAGAAAGGTCTTCTAAGTTTTTTTCAGTGCCTGGTATTTACCAACAGAGTTCTTTGCGATATGGAGTTTTATAGAGTTTTAGATAGATGTATCATTTGTAAAGGTGTGGGGGAAATAACTGAAATAGCCTGTAAGAATAGATGACAATTTTTACAATAAATATTTTCATAGCTATGGGAAAAATTCCCCTCCTTTCCCCTCCCTAGTATACTAAGGAATAATGCTACTATCCCATTCATGATAATTAATACAAAACATACACCAAATGTGTTTCCCTAGAACAGTGATTTTGGTATTGCATAGCCAAGTCTGTTAAATATAGCAATATATGCTGTATTGCCCTTCAGTGACAAATTCACTGCAAGCACAGTTATTGCAGTTAAAGACACCATGAATCCTACACTTCAGGGTAAATTCTTGCGTTTGATTTGTTACAGTAATTTTTCATGTTAATCGGATGCATTCATGTTCATTAAGAAAAATATGTACCTTTTCAAACCTTGCAGCTAAATGCATACAGATTTTAATAGAAGTGCTGAAATGCAGTATTGGTTTCCTAACATTTCCTCTGAAAAATTACGTATGGCACCTCATATAGTTCATGTGCTTCATTTCATCTCTCACCAGAGACAAAAATGGAATGGCTGCTCTTATATTTCACATGAACAGCAGAAAGTCCCTGGTTTTGTTCATGCCAGATCACCCTTACACTGGAGAGATAAAACTGTGAAAACAGTTGTAGCATCGGCTCAGCTCTTGCATTTGTTCATGAGTCTGTCAACAGCCATTGTTTTCCTAAAGAAGTCTTCTCGTTCCCAGGTGCCACTTACAGCTTTCCAAAAACATCACAATCTGATTTTTCTGGTAGATGTTGATCGTTTTGGGCATATACATAATGATACCATGAAGTGTTACATGTGCTTAGGAAACATGTTAGATACATGTTCCAAAAGATCCTAGGAACAGCAGCTGCTAGTCCAGACATCTCCCCCACCCATATTAAAGATATCCAGGCTATGTTTTTCAGTATTTGAGTAACTTTATTGAGGCAAAAACTGATTGATAAGGTAGCTCAGATGTTTTAAATTAGCAACGCAGAGAACCACACAGCTTATGAGCTGAAACTCTTTCCAGCTATTGTAGACATATGTTCTTAGATTTTTATTAATTTAGGTAGTTTTGTAATTTGTGAAAAATGTCTGCGACAGAAAAACAGCTGTGGCTCTAAGCAGAGGATTGTGGGTAATAATTAATAGAGCTGTTATTTAGGGTTGAGAGTACTCCACAGCTGAATAGATCCAAATCTGTAAAACATGAATTCAATTAATATCTTTGTCTTATGTTTTGGCCGCATTCAAGTGGGTTGAGCAGAGCAAAAGGCATAGCAGATCTCTTTATTTTTCTAGTCAAAGCACTTATTTTACTGGCAGCTGCTCTAATTAAGGATGTCTGAGTAAATGCAGTTTTCAAGATTTGTTAAAAGAAAATGTTTTCTTAATGCTACATTTGGAATTGTCATGCCTCCATACAATGGTACAGATGGGCGAGTCCTGCGGCACCAGCGTCCGAGGCTTTCTGCGGGGATTCAGCTGTCCAGAGCTGTCAGTACCCAGCTGTGGAGACGCAGGATTTGGCTGCTTTCAGATAGTGGAACAGGGTAGGGGGTTCACAGCAGTCTTAGGGTTCTCACTTAGGCAGATGTTGCCTTCAGGAGAGGGATGTACTCCAGCAGCTACAGCTCCTCAAGCTGCTCCCCAGTAAGAGTCAATGATAGAGAATGACAAGAAAGGAGAGTTTCTTTTATAACTTCTGCAAAACTGGGTTTTCAGCTGAGTTTCTAAGGCAGGCTGGAGCCTTTCAGGGAATGTTTCCCCCATATTTTATGTAAGTTCTCAGACTCTAGAGATGGAGGACAGTAAAGGTGGATTTTACATCAATTTTGAGTAATGACTGCATGGGGCTAATTGGTGTTATGCAGCAGTAGCTCACATCCAACACAATAACCCTGGCTAAATTTTTTAACCACCTCAGAGTCAGAAAAAATTCCTTTGTTAGCTAAATCCCTGTCAGGTGGAAACACAGAAATGAACTCAGAATTCCACTTCTTTCAGCTTAATGTCTTAAAGGCATTTCTTCAGATCTGAGATTCAGATCTATTGCTCTGATATATAATCTTAGTTTGACAAGGAATTTTCTTTTTTTCTTGATCTTCTTTATTTTCAGACTTAGCCACTTTCACAAGATAAGCCTTGTCTGAATTTGTCTCAGCTCTATCACAGCTGAAACTTAATCCTTGTTTTGCTTCCACAGCTGCGGTTTTCTTTCAGAACTAATTTTGTGTTTATGGAACACCAAAGACTGCAATTTTCCTGTGTGCTTTTGTTGTTGCTTTTTCCCCCTGCCTTTTAAATCAGGTTTTCTACTTCTGCTCATCATGTTCTTAACTCTACAATCAGGAACAAACCCAGATAAGGTTAGGGATAATTCTTGGTGATAAACCTGCAGAGGAAACCCCAGATGGCAAAGGGTGTCTTAAAACTGGTGAGAAGGTGGCTATAAGCACCAGAGCTAACAAAACATTTAGGTTCTTAGTTTCCCACTGAAATATTCTGGTGATCTAATAGCTCAATTATGTTGTCATGGAACCTTAGAAATTTTATTAGTTGTATACTATTTAAAGTAAATAATTTTTCAGTTTTTCATCTATAAAGGCATTTGGACTTATAAGAACTTGCACGTCTGATCCCTCTAATAAACAGACTACTAAATGTTGCAGACCTCTTGAGAGCCGGCTGCCCTTAAGGGCTTCTGCTTCACTAGCTCAACGTGGGATTTATCTGACATTTTCTGAAGAATCAATTGCCAGTATTAAGCAAAGGATATTGAAGCACAATGATTCTGGAGAATGAGAAGGGGTGAAATATAACTATGATCAACTGTTAGTAGTTCCAGTTTAGATGTTTTGGGTTTTTCTTCTCAATTAATACTCAGTCCACTAGTCTACAGGTCACACTCTGACAGATCATCCTGAGCTCAGGACATAGGCAGGGACATAGAAGCATATCTAATGGTACTTTTCTGTCAGGAATCAAAAGTGATGAAGTAAAGAAAGTTTTTAAATATAAATACAGATAATATAGAGCTTCATAAATGTTTTGGGGATTGGTGGTTTAAAAAAAAGTAATTATTTTCTCTGAATAAAATGTGCTTGCATGGATGAGGACAAAATATCTCAAATATTTCATGTCGCAGGGGTTAAACTGTGCTTGCAATTTTTAGGTGATATATAAAACCGGATAACAACTGATTAAAGAAGTGTAAAGAAGATATAAAGGATTAAAATATACATGGGAGTTTGCACAATTCTTCCTGGTTTTGATAAATTCTAGAAATCTCATATCTTACATAACTGAGAAAAGGACTTTACACACAAAATCATACACATAATAGATAGTTTGCAGATAAAAGTCTTTGCTGGAGTCAAATCTTAGAGACATACCTTTTATTGTTACCATGAATAGAATGATCCAGGTGGGTGAAATCATCCTTTGTGAAAATTGGATATGTTCCCACATCAAAGGCTTTTGTTTAACCATGATGTAATGCATATACATCAAGAAAACTTTTGCCCTTTAAAAGCAATATGTAATTTCATTTTCCTTTTCCTGGGTTAAAAGTTTACCACAATCGATCTATTATGCACTATAAAATTTCAGGCATGCCTCTAATCTTAAAGATAGGTTTAAACATAGAGTTATTACGGTTGACTTGTGGAAATAGAGTGAGAGCCTTAGAAATGATCATGGAACAATATGTCATTTGGGTAAAGAATGAAATGCCATTCGATTGGTAAGTAATATATTCAATGTATTCTGAAGAATGGTAAAATCAAATCATATTAATGATATAGAAAAAACAGAGCTTGGCATGTATAGAGATGTGCTTTCCAGGCACATGACCTCTCTTAAACCAAGTGTATTAAAAAATTCACAGTATTAAAGGTTCATGTCCCCATGGTAGACAGAAAAAGCAGTGCTTTGAGTCAGACAGAGTTTCAGAAGTGCTTGTCTTTGTTGATTATTCAAATATTCTTGATTTACAACTTTATTTTACTTGTTTTCTGTGTGATTTCACCTGCAGTTACCGGGCAGTTTGCTGAAGTATTCATGTGGACTTTTCCTAAACAGTTGTCATTCTGAATAGCTCATGGCATGGCACCCCAGAGTAATACCCCTCTATCCAAAAGTTATGCTTACGGAGAAGAGAAGAATCCCAAAAGTGCTGTATGCCCTCTATTGAGATTGAAAGATTGTGGCAGAATCACTCTGAAATTAACTTTTGTCCAAGGCTTTATTGTAAGACCTGTCATGATAAAAGCTGTGCTTTTTAAAAAATATTTTATTTTATTGCCTGTCCATATTTCAAATGTCCATGGCCATTGTTCTCAGATAATACTTTATCTTGCAGTTACTGTTTCACTTGCTTCCTCCCCCACATTTCTTTATCACCAGACAAATGGATCGTAATTATATTTAAGCAATCTTTTTTCTGTAAGGAAAGACAGGTAGCATTCAAAGCACGGAAGTAAACCAAAAACACTAACAAAACATGCCTTTATCACCTTTAAAATTCTTCTTGGGAGCATAGCCAAAATTTCCTGTGTTGGTTTACCACACAGATGTGTTAACTGAGATATGTTTGTTCTAAAGGGTGAACAGTCAAATTTTTTATTTGCCCTGTTGGAGAAGACTATTTATCAAGGAGAAAACTGAACTCCTCTAAAAACTGGAACTGAATATTTAATATTAGAATTGTACAAACTCATAATCGGTAATTTAGCAGTAATTCAAGAAGGTAATACTGCACTGTGTTCTAAATGAATTTATCTCTATATGGATTAGGAGTATGTGTAATTAAGCAAAAATTACAGCCACATGTGAGTTAATTGATTTTAGTCAGTCACTCAGGATCTGTGCCAGCAGTTGGCAGATTGATGTGTACATATTACCTCTGTAGTTATTATATTGGTTCTTAGATTTGGGGAAGATTTTTTTAGTTGGAGCTGTGTTTATGAATTAGGACTGCAAGCACAAGAGCTGGCTACAACCCAGGAGATTACACTGGTTGCAATGTTTGATTTTTTGACTGGGACCTGAAAACCAAAATATTTTGATGCTGTCAAACTGTGATGGAGCTAATCCCACCCGGATAGGACAGGTTCTTGGCAATGTTCTCTGGGAAATGTAATGTTTGGGAGCTCACACCATACAAAACAGATTTCTATCTAATGTGTCCTAGAGGATGGTTACATACTACAAGAACCTTTTCTCCATCCTGTTCTTTGCAGTGGATTATGGCAATATCCATTTCCACTCATGCCTTTTCATCCTGACGTGCTCTGTCATATGCTTATTGTGATGCTTCATGATGAAGACCATTAAGAAAACAGTTCACTATTTAGACTTTAGGTGAAGCCTCTGAGAGCAGAAGGCAGAGGTTCTGATTTGGTGCTGCTAAGAAAAAGGAAGGTGTTTTTTCATTCAGCTATTAAAAAAAATTATTTCTGCATTCGACCCCTATTTTGCAGAGTTTTCTGTTAATAATGACCTATCCAGATTTCTTTAACTTTTGATTATCTGATAGTTGACTGACTATTGTTTGTGGCAGACCAAACTTCGAAGAGAGAAAGCTATGAATCCCTCATGTATTTGGTTTCCTCTACCCAAAAGGAATATTTCAGAAAACATATAGCATCTGCAGACCAGAATCACATTTCTCTGATCTCTAGTCACTCTTCCTGATGAATAAAAGGTACTGGCACATTAACAAAACCATCAAAAACTGGAGTAACATTATTCTTTTAATTACCAATTCTGTGTTGTGTCACTGATAGCCAGGTGTAATTAAAAAGAAGAGTGAATGGGGATACACTGTGCTTAGATTTGTTCTTACCTAGTTACATAACTTTAATGAATTTTACCTTGATTTACCTCCAGGTGTAGAAGTAAAGCAGGTCTAGTCCTTGGCAGAGAAGGAGGCTCATGAGAAAAGCTGGCTCAAAACTTCTCAGTAGCTTAATGAAAACCGAATCCAGTCACCACAGTAATGAGAAGAAAGTAAGAGATCTTCACTATACAGGCCTCTTCCTTCCTGGCTGAAGACTGGAGCTCCCCATACCTCTTGTCAGGGCTGCCAGGCTGCTCTATAGCACAGCCAGTGCCAAGATCATGCAGCTGGATTGTCTTCATCCTCCATCTTGTATCCTGGTGCTGAGTCTTGTCGGTGCCTGTGTTGTGTGAGAAGGTTATGGTGGATGCAGGTATGAAAGGTCAACACCTCTGATAGCCCTACTCCTCCTTCCCCCTAGGGAAATGCCCCATCGCATTCAACCTTTGTAATTTACAACAATGTTAAATAAAGCTGATCTTTCCATACTATTGAGTACTAAGATCAGTGTCATGCATCCTGAAAAAGAATTAATTCATTTTACCTTAATATAGTATTTCCTAACTAAAAAAAATGCCTCAGTCTATAGTAATTTTCTTGAGGTAGGCTTTAGGAGATATATAAAAGCACAGGTACTGAAGACCTTTGTGATTAACTGTGAGCTAGCTAGATATTAGTTTCCCAACACTGTTCCATCACTGCACAATAACTTGTGAGTCCTGGCTTAATAATATGGTCTACAAAATAAGCTCTTGTGTGTGTCAGGAATGCCTTAGCAATAAGTGCAGCATTCTTGGTGTGCCACAGAGTTGTAGAGACAGTCAATTTTTAGACAATCCTCATAGGTACAATGACTCTAATCTCTACAGTCTGTCTATTAGACAGTTGCTAGCTCCTGGAAAGACAAAATGATGTCATTACACCATGTCTCTTCAGTACTGGCCTTTGTGGCTGCACTGCAGATGCAAACTGGGCAAAAAGCTGATATTCCCATCCATGTATTTCGTTTATGTGACAGTGTCATCCTGTTGGGCTGGAACTATTTTGTTGGGTCTTAGACCAGACAAGAGCCTGGAAGAGCAGTAGTGAAGTGCTGCTATCATGCAGGGGTCAGTAGCAGACAGAGGTGTCCTCGGGTGCATTCTCCAATCCTCCTTCTTCTCCTGAAGCTCACAGCCTACCTCTGCCCACAGCACAAAATCAGGCTCTCTTAACCTTAAAATATCCAGGCGAAATTGTCTGCCACCATACTTTCTGTGCATTCATTAAAAAATGCCGAGCCTTGGTACAAGAGTCATAAAATCCTGTCTTCACTGAGTGTCCTTGTCACTGACCTGGTGCCATGAGGTGGGTCAACCTGCAGACCAGGAAGTTCTGCAGTAGGTGGCACTGCAATGAGAAGAAACAATATCTGAAGCATCATTCATTTGTTGTCTGCAAGGCAGAGAAGGACAGCTTCATATAAACAAATAGCTGAGGGATAGGTCTTTAACTGGTGGAATCTTACGCTGCCTCAGTTACCCCAGTGGATCTTTGCTCAGTTTCTAAAGTTTTTAATCACCTGAAGATTTTAGTATTTATTTGGAATAAAAAGTTACGGTAGTAATAGCAAGAAGCTGTGGTAGGCTGAACTATTTAAAAAGGCAGCCTGTGAGCTGAATGATAACAATAAAAGCCACCTGGTAGCCACATTCATAGAAGGAATCCCCAGAATGCTTAAGGTCAGAAATTGTATGAAAAAGCTGTGTCTTGACATCAGGCAAATATTTATAGTATAACACAAAATGTTTCCAGAATCACTGTAATGGCACACAAGATTTAATTGTTTTTCAACCTTTATGTGTTCCACTTAGCTTTGACAACAAACTTACTGAATTGTTTCAGAAGCCTGAGAAATAAGGTCCCTTCCACCAATAAGTGGAAAGCTCTTTTAATAGAGTGCCAGTCCAGGATGTGACTTCTCTTTTCTTTTAAAAACTAAAATGATTTGTGCAAAAATTCCCATTTTGATTTTCTTCATGAAACATTTAGAGGAACGCTAGTACCCAAGGGGAAAGATAAAGACAGCTGTGCTGACATTTAAGCTGGCAAAACACTGCAGTGGGAATGCACTGCCCTGGAGAAATTTATGAAATGCGTGTATCCAGATTAAGCATATCCTATTTAGTGTTATGGACTGCCTCTGAAGCTGTTTGAAATGTTTAACTGCTTACTATTAAATGAATGTGCTTGCCTTTGGGGAAGGCTTCACATGAAGCCACAGAGCCAATAAATAAGGAATTCAAAATAAAACTCAAGAAAATTATTAGCAATTAGTTTATATGTATAATAACTTATTTCAGTTTTCCTAATTAGTCATGGGAATAGCAGATGCATGTACTAATATCTCTAGTGTTATTTGGACTCACCGGAAACATTTCGTGGATATTGTCTATGTTTTTCACTAGATATTGTATCCATATGAAATTGGGATGTGCTTTCCAGGGAGTGTCCATCCATTCTAAGAGTAGACATTCAAGTAAATGTGTTGAAAGTTTTTTTACGTGTTTGTTGTGACACGTTTGAAGCACTAAAAGGCCAACCTGCTTTTATTCCATGACATTTTTGACAATTGGTAGTCTGGCGTTCACTGGATGGTGAGAATTAAAGGATATGATAAAGAGCTATACATTGTGGTGCCACTGAGTTGCAGGCTTGCAGGAAAAGTTGGAAGAAACTGGAAATGTAAGAAAAAAACGTATATATATATAATTTTGATTAGCTGACAGTTGTAACCTGTCCTAGGCAGTGTTTGCCTTTAGGTCACAAATTGTGAGTGTGTGGTATGCTTGTACTGGCAGGAATCAAAGATACTGTGATTGCACTTGCTTCAGAAACTGTCAGGCTCCTGTAAATAAATACTGTGATGTCACTAGGCATTCATTACCATAATTGTGGAAGGTATTCAAAGCTAGTTAAATCAATCAGAAAAGCCCTCTTATTCCAGCATCTCGGCAAGGTTGGAGTGCATCCTGATCAGCCCCTGGAACATCAGCCTTTGACTGCTGCTCTTTCCTTTTTTCTCCAGCTGTGATTCCTTTTTCTCTGTTTCGGTTGTCCTCTTCTTCTTGCATTTCCAAGGGATTAAACTTAACTCCTCTCCACCCAACAATCCAGCAGCACTTTGTCATTGAATCTCTATATGTAGAGGCAGTTGAAAGAGGTATATTCCAACTTCTTGCTTGGCCCCATCACCCAAACTGTGTGCCTCCAGCAGGAAGAATACAAAACAGAATGAGCACCAGAGACAGAAAGAGGCTTTTTGCAGATTTCTTCTTTCATCTTTTTCTTTTGAACGCTGAGCTTGTGCTGTCTTCTGGGAAGCAGTATGGGACTCCAGTAACAGGAATGAGAGCTCCAGATTGGACAATTACAACCTGTGTCCTAAGAGATGATGGAGATTAATGGAGTATTTTCAAGAGGTCTGGGAAAGTGCCTTAAATGAGGTCATCATCTCCAAACATCCATTTCACTGTCATCCATAACTTCTCTGGAAAACTCTGAGTAGGCACTGCTGGTATAAAAATGTTGCATGCTGTAGGACTTCGGTCCTTGGCTGCAGCTTGTACCATTGAAGGATGAGATAAACTCTTATGTTAAGGCCTTACCATTTAACCTTTAAAGATGCAGTGGCAAGTCTAACTGATCTTCTTTCTCAGCAACTTCTCCAAAACGGAATGGCCATTTATTCTTTTGATTTTGTCTTATATATGGAAGATGGGCTTTCCCTAAGGTGAATGTAGACCGTACAATATCTGGCCAATATAGTGCATTATTTGTAAAAAAGGTAGTTGTGAAATAGCTTTAAAGCATCCCTGCATAAGTTTTAAGTGGGATTTTGTTTCCTCAGGTCAATCTAATTTGCATCAAAATCCATTTTTTCCTTCCAAATGTGAGAAAACTTCCCACATTGTGCTTTCTCTTCCTCTCAGAAGTACTTCAAATGCTCCTACATCCAGGTGATATCCCTTTGTCTCGTCCTCATCAAACATCCCTATGGGTTATGTTCTGGCCTTAATAGAGAATCTATCTAGTTGAGAAGAAATCTCATTAGTTTGCAGGAGAATACTGCCACATACAATAGCAGTGGGGAATAAACAAAGCAAACACTGTCTGACACTGAATCTCAATTTTCTGAATGGAGATTGTCTTGTGTTACTTCATCTGATTTTCTGTTTCTCACCTGTTCAGAAAAAGATGCTCATTGATGAGACCACTCATATACATTTATTTAAGACAAATATATTTGCTTCTTTTTTCCCTGTTGTATCAAGAGTAGAAATATATACAACCTAGATGCTGTGTTTCAATTTCTGTGATGGCATTGGTGTTTTTTTTAAGAATAGGTAGAAAGAAACAGGATGGTAATTTAAATTACATGCACATTCACATGAGCATTTTTCTAAAGCACATTAAAAATAAATGGTATTGTCAGATTTTCTTTTAGATGGCTAATTCTTCAGATCTGCAAGAATATCAATAATGTATTCAGTTTCTTGGATAAGATAATGTTCTGTAAAATTAAAAATTCAGAATTGTGTATTTGAGAATTGAGACTTTACAGCTGGCTTTTTGGCAGAAAGGGGCTAGGGTTTTTCTGCAAGTAGCAGTTCAACAGTATAATCTTCATAAAATTAAGGGATTTAATAACTGTTCGTTTGCTTAAACTATTTCTAACACAGTAGAACTTTATCTACACGACCAAAGCAGACATGAAAATGATAGGCTTTAGTATATTCAAAAATGGCAAAGCGTATTCAGTCTCTAAAAGTTCTTGTATACCTACATAATGTAAGAAATACAAAGCAAGGAACCATTTCCTTAGGAACTAATGATGTTTCGTATTGCCCTTTCTTCACCTGCCACCTGGAGAGCTAGAAGTTGTCCAGTGGTGACACAGCTGAAGGCCTGTGGTATGAAGACAGGTTAGACAAGCTCTTACCAGGATCCTGGTAGTGTCAGGAGAGAAAAAGTTTGATGAGATGTGACACAGCATGCTTGATCCTGACCTAGTGCAAAACCTTCGAGGCTTATGTTTCTGTGATACACGCACTGATCTGTGAAATAGCTCAGAAAGTTTCATTGGAAAAAAAGGGAGCAATTTTTATTTAGCTCACCTGCCACATCATCTGGAAGTTATGGGGTGAAGAAAACAATTAACTGAGAAAGGGTGGTTTTAAAAGCATTCCCTCACAATATTCTTCTTTCCTTTGGGAACTCTCCATTCACTTTGAAATCTTGTGCAATCGAGATTTAGTGTTGATGTTTTCCCTGATTCAATGGGATTATCAAGGCATGCATGGGTCCATAACATAGGGCATTCTCCCAGTTTTATGCTACAAAGTCCAAAGGAACTCACAGCTAGGTTCAACAGCAGGTGGATCTGCCTCCTTTTTCTTTCTCTGTTTGTTGGATTTAAGCAATATGTTCTTTCCCTTTTCTTCCTAGCACTCAGGCTCACTTGTCCAGGCTTAGCCCCATTTCACTTCCAACTCTGTGATTTAATCCGTCTGAACTGACTTCTTCCTTCCTGCAGAGCAGGACTGACATCAGTGGCACTTGGCTATACCTGAGCATGTGTGCCTGGCAGATGATCAATATTTTTGATCAGATGCTGCTTGGAGTAAGAATGGTCACCTTGGGTATTGTTATGCTCTCCCTTGTGGCGGGAACTCCCTCTAAACCAAGCTCACGTGCTGTGCACACCACTGGAGCCCACTCCCCTGGGCAGCCAGCAGGTGACAGAGACAAAACATGCTCAGTGTGCGCCTCCCAGCCAGCCCTACCCTGCCAGTGAGCCAGCCCGGGAGCAGACCCTTGGGTGTGCACTGGGAATCAAGCCCAGAGCTCCTCCTTGACAGGCTTCATCTGCAGGCACAGATGTCTCTGAAGTTCTGCGGAGACTCGTAACATGGCTCCTGGCTGAAGCCCAGACGTAGCAGGCACCAAAATCTTGATGGGTTTTGGCTGCTCCTAAACCCATGGGTCGGCTGAAGTGATCAGAAAATGCTTGGGTGACTGTGCAGACTTCTAGAAATGTGTATGTAGAAAAGAATGCTAAATATTTCAGATATGAGTCAATTTGGGAATACTCTTTTGCTTACTTTTCTTGTCTCAGTTTTATTCCCAAGCACTAACAGAGGATTTTAAATCAGGAATTATTTTCAAATGTGAATCACTGCTCACCATATGGCTTGAAGTTAGAAATAAGCTTTTGATTATATTCCCATGCAAAAACACTATTCAGAAAATTCACATTTTTTTTAAATTGTAATAGGGTATTACACTTAACCCAAAGTAGAGATTACGGAACAACACACACACACAAATGTGAATGTAAACCAGTGACTTTTTCCTGTCCTAGATTTAATTTCCTGTTCCTGAAAACTTGAATTTTTGAGGAAGAAGTCTTCAAGAACGTAAGTATATAGTATTCAGTCACAGCGTTTCATTCAGCCAAAATAAGTCTGGTTTTTTTTTTTTTTAATTAGTCGTGCAGAATGTCTTAGTTAAGACTTAAAAAAAATTATCGTCTTTTAAAGGAAGGAAAATTTTTTCACTTTTCATTTTCTACATTACTCAAAGATGTACAATATATATTTGGAAAGCATTATATAATTTTTTTTTCTATCAAGGCACTTTACACATGGTCCAGATGAATATGGACCAGGTGGTGAGTATAGGCCTATGATCTGTGCTCCCCATGGACACTGCTGTAAAGAGCAAGTCACAGCTCAGGCTCCCTCCAGAACGCATGCAGCTCTCCCATGCCCTGTTAGGAAGGAATGGGCTGAATGTTTGTCAGTGAACTGCTAGTATACATCATGTAAGACAATGTGGAATACAAATATTGTAGAAAATTCAATGCAATATTCACTCTTTTTTTTTTTTAGTTTCCAGAATGAGAGGCAAATCTCACAGACCTACAGGCTTGCTGTGTTTATAATCCTGGGATAAGCCATGTCTAGCCTATTTGGAAAGACAGATGGTTTTAAAAAATCATATATAGTAGATAATCTAATAATTCAATGCATAGTCATACATACTGATATAATTCTCTGATTTTTTTTTAGTTTTTATTATTATTTTTTTATTTTTGCTAGAAAATACATCAGTCCTTGGATTAAATAGCCAGGATAATTTTAAAGCAAAACAGAATTATAGTGCTCTGAAGCAAAATCCATGTGGAATTTTCTAATACGAGGAAAACAAGTTCTCAGCAATTGCAGACTGACATATCCCAGTCTTAGAACTGCTATACTGCTAGCATTTGAAAGCATATCAATAGAAAACAGATACACCATTGTTGTGTGAAGGGTTATATGTTTTGGTGAGGCACGTGCTTTACTGTACCTCCTTTTATGTCAGCAGCAGTTTTTACAACTTTTCCAACTGGCTCCTTTCACTTTTCATATTAGCATTTATTCATTAGAATCATAGAAATGGTTTGGGTTGGAAGGGACATTAAAGGTCATCCTGTTCCAACCTCTCTGCCATGGGCAGGAACACCTTGCACTAAATCAGATTGCTCAAAGCTCCGTCCAACCTGGCCTTAAACACTTCCAGGGGTGGGGCATCCACAATTTCTCTGGGTAACCTAGGTAAGCTGATGTTAAGTAATAGCTTATGGCTTCATGATTAGTTATTCTTTAGTGTACTTATGTGACTACTTAAAAATAAAACCAGCAAGAAGTGAAGAAATTTTATCACCTTCTGTTGAAAATTCTTATGTTGAAAGGTCATGTGAGAGAGAAGGAGAGGAAAGAAAAGAGAAGAAATGTTCCTCTGAAAGTTCAGTTTTACTTGAGCTGTTGATGGTGTTTTCTTAAACCCTGCAACACTAAGATACTGATCTCTGCTAGTCTTCATGTACAGCATTAGTCTAAAGATGTATTTATTCTTCTCTTTAAAACCTAGAGGACTTAAAGAGTATTTTTCATAACAAAGGGGGATATGAGGCATTAAATGTCTCATGCAGGCAAATATATGCTTCCTCATGTGAGACTCACTTCAATATATGTTCAAAGTGCCAGACATATGTCAGTGAGGAAGATGCAGCTCAGTGTTATTTTTTCCCTTTCATATTGGAATGCTGAGCTTCCTTTTTGCTTGTGATACAGTCCCACAGGTTTACAGAGCTGTGCCTTAAACTTAAAGAAAATAAGTGTCTGGAGGTGAAGGAGTTCCCCACTACTATTCCAAGACTGGAGTCAGTAATGAGAAGTTACTAGGTAAAGATAGCTTGACCCAAAATATCCATCTACACCTGCATCTGTTTTAAGGTCTGCTCTATTTTTTAATTTCTCCCAACTGTCAGTTACCTATGTCTGTGTCCTTCTTCTAAGCATAAAATATTACATCGTTGAGGTTCTGCCTTCATCTGTGAGGAAATGAACAAAATGCATTTCCGATCCATGTATGAGATGTTTTACAGTGCATAACTGCACAAGGCTTATGTGGTCTGTCAGATCTGTTTGGCACAAAGAAAGAGAGAACGGCAATGAAACTGCTATAATTTTGGCAAAAGAAGAAGCCTTTGGAATCTGTGTTTTTTGACAGCAGAGATTCCTGTAAAGGTTGGGGGAAATAATGAGTTGATGTGCTGGAAAGCTCTCTTTAGTATGACTACCTGTTCTTAAAGTGTTTTCCCTATAACTGGGCATCTACACTCATTTTGAAAAGTCTTATGATGCTTCCTTTTATGTATGAAAATTTTTTTCGTATATGAAATTTTTTTAGAGTGGTTTCAGCAACATCATCTAATTCATTCTCCATCTTCAGATCTGAATTTCCCAGATCTGTTCTTAGGATGACCAAATGTTAACTTATTGAGTTTTTCTAGGTTTCATCAGGAAAGCCTGCAGACAGTAATGATGATTACCAGAGTTGCATGTGCCTAATAATTTGTCAGCAATGATATTGCTCCTTTAAGAGACCTGAAGAAGACTTACAGTGAGTTTTTCATTGCAAACTTCATTATGGCTCAAAACCAGTATGGGACCTTCAATGTCAGACTGCAAATCTCCAGAACTGACCGAGTGACCTGAGTTAGATAGTGACTGTCTCCTAAAAACTGAACTCTATTACTGTCTTTCTATACTTCCCTAATTTTCTTCAAATGCTCAAAAAATTTCATTCTAAGTTCAAGTACAAGCCAGTCATAGTTTAAGCAAGTTTCAGTACTGAAGTGTCCCTGCAAGAAAGACCAAGGAGGAAAGTCTTCACTGACTTCACTGATCATTCTCTCCCGTTGCAGTCAGATCAAATTAATCTTTTTCTGAAATTTACTTGCCTGCTCTGGCTTCAGTTAGAGCCAGAACTACCAACCTTAGCAAACCCAGCAGAGGAAGACCTGGTGTTCCTAAAGTCTGACTGCACATGGTCTCCGTGACTAGTTGGGTATATTCAAGATACAACAGTCTCTGCTCTGCATCCATAACTAATGTTTACTTGTGCTCTGGCTGTTTGTGCAGAACTTGGGCATTATAACAGCTGGAACTAGCAGGTAGCCAGAAAACAGGGAGCCAATTAATGAAGTTTTAGGGGGGTACATTGCAGCTATAGAAGAGAGGGTATTGCTGAACTTGTCTGTACTTCAGATTTTTTAAAAATTCTTTTAAACTTTTCTTCTAGAAGAAGCAAACCTTGATTTTAAAGTTTCTGCAGTAATTTTTAATATTGCCCATCTATCTATTTGGTTTTCACACAATGCTCTCTTCTATTGTAATATTCCTATCTCATCATGGCATCCAGCTTTCACTTCCTCCCATATAACTATATCATCTTTCTCAACAGTATTGCATATATTTTTATAAACCCTGAGGGCAGTGTTAGAAACAGTCTAAACTTGACTAGGATGAGACAGAAATGCTAGGCAATATTTTACAGTGGCAGGAAAGAAGTCCTAGATAGTGAAAAATAGTGATGAGATACAAAAGTGGCCTATAGGGAGAAGTTTTATCAGTATGTGGGGGAAATATCAGAAAGAAAAAAAAACTTCTTAAAGATCTTTAATATGTCTTGAGTGTTACAGCACTCTGAAATTTAACTCTTCCAGAATGCCATGAAGCTTTTTATAAGACAGATAAATCTAATTCTGCTCACCTTTGGCTGATTCCCGGTTCAGCACATGGGAACAGATGTCAGGATAATCTCCTGCATCTTTGCCATGTGTTGCATCTCATTGAAGTGGAAGATCTCATTGTGGAGTGCCCCAGAGTACCAGGAGGCCAGTATTGGAGTGGAATTTCAGTGATGCAGAGACCATACTGTCTCTCTGCACCTGAAAGGACTAAACACCCACTAAAACATGCTCAGGGTTGGAGAGTTTTGGATTAAGTCATGCTGTACAGTGTTTCTCTGACTGGTAACGTGAGCAGCAAAAATATTATGATGCCCTCTTAGATAAGAAGTACTTTTTCTTTTTAAGTGATCTTATGTGTTAGCTGGTCCTTTCAAAGATGGGATTTTCAGTAGGACTTTAAGCAGCCGTCTAACACAAACAACTTGTCTGGCTGAAGACCTGGATTACATGATTACACTGCACAGCACTTCCTTGAAGCTTTTCAAAGGAGAATTTTTGAGTGACAGTGGTAGCAAATGTTGTAACGAAGTCTTAAAGGGAATTATCTACTCCCAGGCCCAAGACGAAGGTTTGAAAAAACAGGCAGTACTCAAAAAAAAAAAAAGAGCAGATGTTTAAAAATGAGCTTGTACAGAGCTCTTCTCATCGCTAGTCAAAGTATGAGAAGATGAATTAAAATGCTCCATGAAAAATAACCCTAACCATTCCACACATCACTTCTACTGTGTGGTTATTTGAAAGCAAATTCTATTTCATATTTCAAATTATCAGTATTATGCAGATAAATGCCTTTATGCTACTAGTACACTTGAAGCAGCCTTAGTGAAAATTCAGCTCTTTCTTGTTTAACCAAATGGCATGTTTTGGGAGTAGAAGGAAGAAGAAAGGACGAAAACATAAAAGAGAAAAAAATCATGCAAAAGCCATGGTCTCTTTCCTTAGACTTAATTTTCATGTTAAATTCCGAAAGGTTAGATTAAATAATCTCTTTCACCTAACAGGATAATTGTTATAATCCCCCAAAAGCAAAGTTTAGAAAGCTGCAGCAGTTACATTTTTGCCATGTCTAGAAAAATGAAAGCATCCATTTCTGTGACTGTGTGCTGCTGGAACCAAATTCATGTCTGTGAAGTCAAGGAAATGACAGAAAAATGTACTTATAATTATAACTGCTGGTAATGGACATTTCTCAAGTTTTTAAGTACTTGAAATATCTTACTGGTGGCAACACCGTCTCAGAATTCAGGATTTGAAGTTAGAGATAGCTAGGATGTAAAGCATCACCTAAAGTCAGCCTCTTATCTCAGTTCCTTTTTTTGCACAGCAATCTTACCAATTCAAACCACAGTCTAGGACTGTGATGTTATGATACTTTAAAAATATTTATACACAGAAAATTTATGATCCTTACTTGTCCAATGGTCTCTGATAACTCAGTGTAAAACCTTTATTCAAAAACAAACTAAACCAAACCAAACCAAAACCCAAACTAACAGACAACAACAAATAAAATTAAAAAAAATCTTGACCCGTTACTATGTATACGAGGACATGCTTTTATCAGTCTACTGTTTACTTGACTCATTCTTGTCTGTATGAATCTTCAAGCTGTTAAATTCTAAGAGCAGATCCTGGTAACACAGGGGGTAAACTTTATCTACAAAAAGTTTAGAAAACTGTGCTCCAAAATTGTATTTATTTTTACCCTTATTTTGGGATAATGTTAATATGATTCATTGGAGTAACTTGAAAGATGAGTCATCAGAACACAATGACAGAAGAGCTAAGTTTCAAGGAGAGCACAAATGTTAAGCTCCGATAATTTTAAAGAAATAATAGTACGGTAAGAATGATATGTGTTACATTGCAGGCAGTTACATTCCTGAAGTCTCATTTAGTATCAGATTCTGCTGTTACCTGCATTGAATATTGTCACGGTTAATGAGATTGCTTGCAGAGCTGTTTTCTATCAGTCTCCAAATCAGGGTTTTTTCAATATACTGCCCCATAGGCAATATATGATCAGTGTTCTCTTTAATTATTTCATGGTATTTGGAGATACTATTGTGATAAAACTCTAAGTATTAAATTAGTTAATACTAATTTAAGTGGGAGTTCACTGCTTCCTATTGCCTTAATTTCTGTTCCATGGCCATGACTTTCTCAGATTTGGCAGTACAGAAATAGTAAATTCCTTAGCATGTGAGATAGGGAGAGGAGCCAACAGCGAACAAAACACTATTATGGGCTGCATAAAGTTTGCCCTCAATGTTCATTTTGAACAATTGAATTCCATCAAAGTAGAAGACCAAATTCTCCACTATGCAGGATGCAGTCCCTATCCCAACTTTTAAATGCATCCCCATTCCCAGTATGGTCAGAGACACATATTTCCACAAGCTGGGGCGGAGCTTCATAAGCTTAGTCAGAGCTTCATAATCTCTGAACCTGCATCTTCAGGTAAAAGAAAACATGAAATCAAATTATGCTGTTTCCCAACAGCATTGGTTGAGTTGCAATAACATGGGAGGTTTTGGTGACTGGAGCTTTGGTAGAAGGGAAACTGGATGTACCAAAGTGAAAGGAGGTCCCATACTTCTTTTGCTGATAATCTTTCCTAAAGGAAAGTGAGAAATGCCAGAGTATGGGTTGGAGATTGAGGTTGTTGGGGTTAAGACTGACAGATGAATTCAAGGTGAAGCTCGAGTTACACTCACAGTTTGTTTCTGAAGAAGCACACTCATTACTAAGGTATACCCTAAGATCCTAGATCCAGAAAAGCCCAGACTGGTTCAGTGGCTGCAATGTGCACAGCAGCAGCCCTGTATCCTGACTTTAGCAGAGGACAGCAGTAGGTGTCTGCAGAAAGAGGTTAAGCTTTTAATGATATTCCCCAATAATATTGCTGCACAGATTTTGATGGTTTCTCTCTCTGTGTAAAACAGCATGGCACAGAGCTCAGTGTCATTGAACCGCACACTCCTGCGGCTGGTTTTGTAGCTTGCTCTGAGTTCACAGCAGGCACAACTGCACAACAAACAGCCTGGAAGCTAGCTAGTCTGAAGCTGCTGGGGATATTCCCTGCAACAAAATCAAGACCAGAACCAACAAATTTTCAATGTGTGAAAGGAGAACAGGAGAAGACAGAGGATATCAGTCTCCAAATAGGTGTCCTGGTAATTTGTTAGATAAAATGCTCAACTTCATCCTTGGAAGCAACATATGATTTGTTCTCCAGAAAAGCGTGAAATCCTGAGGGAAAACCCCTTCTCCATGTCTGGTCTTCACTGCATTTACTACATTAATCACAAACAGAAAAAGACCAGTAAGAGGCAGGACTCAAAGTGCCACTCTCCCCATACCAGTGAGTGGCCCACACTGTGGTCTATCCCTGCTGCTTCAAAGGGGGGAAGTGAATAAAGCTCAAGAGCTTTGTTATTCCTTAAGGCTGCAAAAAAGTCTTCCCAACCCTTGCAGATGAGCAGCAGAGCACTGAAGCGTGGAATTAATTATATACAGTAATTATTTGTTTTGACAGTGCAACAAAGACCTGATAGCAAAGGCTTTATTCAGTCAGTTGAGCTATTTGAAAGGTGTTGCTGCATTCACTGAGCTCCATCTTGAAATAAAAAAGGTTTCTTACTACTGCCCCAATTAAAAAGCAGCTCCAGAACCTTCACTACTGGGATGACTTGAGCCTCCTGATAACAGCCTAAATTCACTCATATTTGTCACATACTCCTGTGATGCTGCAGGAGAACTGCCCTTAAATTTAAATAAAATCTTTTCTTTCCATTGATACTTGTTTCCCTGGAATGTGTTTAGAGAACTCTCTTCAATCTTTGTTGCTAAGTTGGTTTGATGTTTTGCAAATGGCAGACAACTGCACAGCCAATCACCCTACCACCCCTTTTCTCTTCGTGTTTGTTTGAATTGACATTTTCTGACCACAGATGTCCCTCACAACCTGCTTTCATGGAGGAGGGAGATGGGACATGACTGTCTCAAAGAAACAGAAAGGCAGACACTTTGTTTGACTCTCTGTTTCTTTTCAGTCCTACTTTTACTTGTGCAGAGCACTCCTACAGCAGAACAGGAGTGCTGATGCCCTTTCTGTAGTGAAGCTGCAAGACAAGGGAAAAATGCCCTGCACATACGAAAGAGACTCTTTACAATAGCATGTAGTGGACAAGGGAGAATGGCTTCAATTTGACAGAGGTTTTGATGAGATATTAGGAACACATAATATACTGTGAGGTTGATGAGGCACTGGAACAAGTTGCCCGGAGGAGCTGTGAATGCCCCATCCCTGGAAGTGTTCAAGGCCAGGTTGGATGAGGTTTTATGCAACCTGGTCTAGATAATCTTTAAAGTCCCTTCCAACCCAAGCCATTCCATGATTCTATGATACCGTACAGATTAACCTCTTACAGTTCCAAGATTTACACTGAGCATAGGAACAATTGGGGTTTTCTGATGGTCTTTTCCATAAGCATTAAATTATAATTTTTTTCTCTTTTCAGAGAACCAGAACTTACAAAAAGGCAAGTAACTAAAACTAATCGTGTTGCTGTTGCTCATACTTCAGAAAAAATTCCATTTTTAAAAAGTTTGAATTGAAAGAAAAATATGGAAAAAGCATGGTCCTGATTACATCAGTATAAATCTATTCCAGCTGTAACAGTGTGTGTGGAGTTTATTGAAGGGTTATGTTCTGATGACCCCATATTTCTAATGACCCCAGTGTTTGCATCCTTCTGTTCTGGCTGCTCTCTCTCTCTCTCTCTCTCTCTCTCTCTCTCTCTCCTGACATGTTCTGCATTTCTATCTCTCACATTCTGCTCCCTTCCTTGTTCCAGTGTGCCTTTCCTTATGGTTTCCTGACTATAGCTTCTAAGAAACTAAAGAATTTTAACTGAAAGCATGTTGTAAAGTTGCTCTAGTATAGAAGATTACTCTTGTCCAAGGAAGAAGAGTCTACAGTAATCTAAGGGAATTTGTCCAAGGATTTTACCACTACAGATCCATGGTGTCATACTCAATCTTCTTTTTTTCTGAAATTCAGAAAATTTCTTTCCCTCAGTTGTCAAGAATTCTGGGAACCAATATTGTTAAACAGTGTATATGCTACAAATTTACACAGTGTATACTACAAAGGGGGATCATGTAAGAGTATTAACATCATGCATTCACTGAGTCCAGTGAACTCCTTTGTTGTGTGAGGACTTCCACACAAGCGTCTTCTATCAAGCAGATTACCCTATATTTATCTCCTAGTTGGAATAAAATTAAATTGGCCCATGTCTTCAGAAAAAAACCTACCAACCTGCTCCAACTAGAATTCACAGACCTGTGTGTTTGCTTATAACCCACTGTGTTTAATTCCCTCTTGATGTCAAAATATCTGAAATCAATTTTTACCAGCCGATCTTATCCTTTAGGCGTACATTAGTGTTCAAGAAGACATTGTCATACACAGAACTGCTTTTTCAGAGGCTTTTTCACCTTTTTGTTTTCTAGGAGCCGCTTATATGCTCATCTGTATGCCATAGCATGAAATTTTCTTGGAAGTTTCCAAAAGAATGAAGGAAGATTCCTCCTATAAACACATTGGCACATCACAAACTGTAGATAATTTTATGTTTTGTGTAGGGATAAAGAAGGAATTGTTTGTTTTATTTAGCCATGGTGATAAGTCAGCAAGTATCTGTAACGTCACAGGGCAAACACCTAAGTGGAACAGAAATGTCTATTCAGACTAAAGTATGAATAGTGAGATACAGTAATTTCACCATTAAATGCAATGTGTTTAACAATTTCGCAGAAAAGCAAAACCAGTGGGGTAAATGATTTTTGTGCTGAGAGGCTTTTTCTGGAGTGTAGTAGGCTTGGCAGAACTCTAGTGAAGGTCTACCTTAGCAGATACACCACATGCATGAGTAATGTTCCCTCCCCTTCAATGAGAAATTAAAGTAATGCAAAATCAGGCTTGCAAGATGAATTGTTCTCTAATGAGAGTCTTAATGTTAGCAGGTTTTTCATAACTTGTGTTTTAACATGCAAGCAAGGAAACTTTTCTGCTTCATAATAAGGAGGGATTTTGAACGAGACAGTTTGTAACATATTTACCCGTAAAGAAACTTTTCTCATCTAATCAGATGAAGAGCAGAGTGGCAAATGTCAATGTAACTGGATGCTTTTGATTTGAATCCCGTTCTTAATGTATGATTTCTGAGAATACAATCAGATCTGTTATAAAGTAACACTCAAGAATGTGGGAATTGTTTGGGAGTGAAAAATTTGACTCAGACAGTCATGGGGCTTGCAAGTAAATACTTTTCCTGATATTTCAAAGTTTCTGACTCTGTAATGAGCTTCTCCATCTAGTTAATATATTAGTAAATACATATTATATATTTACATATTCTTATTAGTAAATACATTAATTAATTTATCCAATGGTTAAAAATTTCATAATGTATTGGGTTTGTGTGTGTAGTTTTGGCCATTCAAGCAATTTCACAGAGCTCTACTGTGTCTTCACAAAATGTTTTTATTTAGAATCTCCAAAAATTCTTGTCAGAAAAAGATGTATATAAAGCACCATCAGTCTGGTTGTTATCTTTCAGCTGCAGTCAGAATTGAACTAATTTCTGCTGTGACTATAAATATTCCTTGACAGCTTATTTTCACTGGATTATTAATTTTCTGTAAAAGGACAAGGGTTATGCAGTTGGATTGCTTGCTCCAGTGGGAATAAAATGGTTTAATGGTCATGTAACAGGCAAATTTGATTTTTCTATTACATTCAAATATTTTTTCCTTCCACATATTTCCTCTGATTTCATTATGAGCTCAAACTCTTTGCTACACTGTTAATAAATACACTGTCCAAATAAATCTCCAACTCTGGAAATAAAAATTTACTGTACATTTGTTCTTCAATTTGTCTCTTTACCTGAGCCCCATATTTGCTAGAAAATGCAAAAAAGTGTGCATTCATATATAAATTCCTCCCATCTCTCTACATTGAAATCCTGTCTGCTGATAAACAGAGGTTCCTGCAACCAGGTTCAATCCAAACCAAGACCGATGGTTTCCTCTCCTGCCAGAGGCTGAGGAGCACTGTGTCAGTGTGCTCCCAACTTCTGACAACAGGACAGTGGCTTTCTAACATTGCTAAGTCAGGTTCTCAGCCAGGCTCAGTCAGGTTCTCCACTCATGCACACCTTGATGTACTGCACATCATCTGCCAGCCTTTCATCCCTTCAGTTAAAGCATTTCCTTGGGAAATGATTTACTGAAAATGAATGATAGCTTACACTTCATTTTATTCCTGTGTGTCTACAGAAATAGTGCTGCAGTTGCATTTTCCTGCCTTAGTATGCATGCCTTAATCAATTTAACCTGGTGAAAGTACACCAAATTCAAAAGATTCAGAGATTGAGTAGTGAAATGCAGCAATTATGGGAATTTTTAGTTACTTCAGGTGTAGATACTGTAGCATTGAGCAGATGACCTTGCAAGTTAGGTCTGCGTACAGATCTGTGTGGTTGGGACCACGAGCTCAAGAGCAGAGATCATAGTATAGGCACTGATTTTTTTTCCAAATTGCAGGAGAAAATCTCTGCAAGACACTTGTGACCTTTTTATTTACTGACAGCTTTAATTTAAATTTTTTGAAGAACAAAGGTGAACATTTACTGAACCCAGATGAAATCAGATATAAATTACCATCCAGGGAAGCTTGTCCACTTCCTCTCTCAAATTTAGCCAATAGAAAATGTTTATCAGGCTCTTGTTCTAAAAATATCTTTTCCCAAATTACAACCGACTCAGCTGTATGTTCATTTTAAAAGTACATGTATTTAAAATACTATCTTTTCCACATTTTAAAACCCCAGTTATCGTTTAAAACATTGAAAATATGTTTCATTTCTGAACATATCACATCTGTTTCAGTTTAATGTTCAAGCTTCAGGGTTGATGTCTGCAACCCAAGCTCTCAGAAGGCTCTCTGAGGTCCATTTATTTCATTTATTCAAGTAAGGCCTCTGAAATACTGGGCAGTGGATAGAGGTGTGGAATAGAAAAGCATGGACAGCGCAGTAAGGAAATATTGGATATATCAATGTGTTTTAATCCTAGATACTAGCCAATTATTTTGTGCTGCTCAAGTATCAATTTACGTAGCTGAAAATCTTAGAACCTCCCCCATATTGTCGTCTTCTTTTTTCTCTAGAAAATGAAGTTAAATGAATTTTGGTAGTAACAGTTTTATCTCAAGGGATAGCTTCCTCTGAAAAATATATACCACTTAGCAGAAAAATTTTCACAACTTACCCTCTCTGGCACTTAAGAAGATGTTCAAGAGACTAATCAAATTACTATATAGGAAAGCCACTGCTGGTATCATGTTCTTTCAGTCTGATAGATTTTGGAATTTTCAGAAATGTGAAAGTTAACTTGCTTTTTCATTTATTTTTCAGATCACTACATTTAGGAAAAATTATGTCTTGATAGCATTTAAAAGTAGAATTTCAGTTGCTATTTTAATTTTAAAATACTTTCTCCATTAACTTTTAGAAAATATTTACTTTCTGCTTCATGAAAACACACTTGAAGGTCGAAGCACAAATAAACTCAGTCAGGGCTGAAATCCCTCCATCACTCTCTCATCAGTCCTGATAGCATTAAGCAAGGGACAAAAAGGCAAATGTTAATAATGTTGTGTCAGCCTGGATATTTGTCACTAATGTTGAATGTCCTTGCTCTTGTATGTACTTTTATCAGTGCCCTTACATTACTTTAAAACATTCTCCAGGAAAAAAAAACTATAAGAGAAAAACAGCACAATGTCAGCAAACAGTGTAATTATTTTGAGTTCTTTGTTAGGACTCTGAGGATCTCTTCAGATCTTTAATCTAGCTCCAAGGTTGCATTCATCTGTCCTTGATAAACCCCTCCCAAAAGTCGGACTGTTCCTTGATAGAGATGACACAAAAAAGGACAATACCAAAGGAAAAAACTAGGGAATTTATGACATATGTTTTTCTAGAAACCATCAGAGATACTGGACATTTTCATTGGAAAGGCCCATGTTCCCTTTTCGGTGCAGGTCAGAAGGGCTGGTCCAACAGCATTCAGTGCACTCCCACTGATGCCTTATTTTCAACTGCTGCTTAAAATTTCACCACCAAATTCACAAAAAAAAAAAATATGACTAACAAGCAGCAGTGGGGACAAGTTCATCACATCATAGCAACCTGGTCAAATCACTACACTAGTCATGTCACTTAACTAGTCAGCCCAATGGCAGCTGTCATCAGACCTCAGGTTCCACCAGATGTGTCCCAGGGGTGCCAAGAGAAGAGAGTAGGTTGTCATTTCTCTGAGCCACCACTTCAGGTCTGCTCCTTGCCTCCCCTATGATGAGCCAGTTTTCTTCCAGCCCAATCTCACTTCTGCATGCTTCTCAGTCCAGACAAAATCCACTGCCCAGAGTGGATGGGCAGCTGAGCTGACACACTTTGTTGCAGGGTGGGATCCTTCAAGGAAATGTTCTGGCCTGCACTAGGCCTCCATAGATTTTGGCCACTGGGATAGGGACTGAATTGACACTGGCCATATTTATCTACTAAATGCCGTACTAGGGGTCAAGCAAGTTAGGCTCTTCTGCTCCATCCCATTAGAGTTACAAAATCAGAGTCTACAGAGTTGACTAAAAAGCATTCGTGTTACAATACAAGCAACCTGAGCGAAAAAGTTTTACACAAAGAGAAACTGCACTTGTGGGAATGGTAGTGCTACTGGAGACAAACTTCAGTTTTAGAGTGTGTTATAGAACTACCATACACTTTATCATTGTCCTATCTTGGAGTGTGGTAGAGATTTAGGGTTTTGAGTTGCTACTGGAACTGCAGCTTTGATGAGCTGGCCATGGGTTTTGTTTGTTTATCTGTATTTTTCTGCGTGCTTGCACTGGCTGATTATTTTTATTTATTGTTTTTAATGTACTTCTCCAATCTATCTCCATCAGGTTAACAGAAATAAACAGACCTATGAAGAGCATATGATAGAAGAAAGGAAAAACATTTTCTTTTAAATTCAGAAAAAAGCAGTTTGTTTCTTAACGTGCAACAGACTTTTGAAGTGTGAAATGGTCAGTTCAGACTATGGTATATTATAGTCTAATATGACAGAAAACTTTATGTGGTGAAATAAACCTGTGGGAGAAGAGCAAGTGCACAATTGTGGAACAAGCCTGTTTAGTCTGGATGGAAAATGGTCCAAAGGTAAACACAGACATGGGCTCTGATTTGAATGAGGATTGAAAGCTCCAAAACTTCCCAGCCCGTGCTGTGGTCCCATCGTGTGTGTGTGTTGGTTGTCTCAGAAATTGTCTGTCACTGGGGATCCCCGGGATGCAGCTGTGGGGGTCTCCCACCACAAGCGCCAGCTATGTTTACTGAGGGACACGGAAGGAGCTGGGGGGCTCCCACACGTGTGGAAGCGCAAAGCAAACTTTGTCCTGTGGGAGCAGCACCGACCAATGCGGCTGAGGTTCTGATGCGAGTACTGATTCCTGTGGGTGCTTTTGTACTTCAATGCAATAAAACTAAAGGATAACCAAGAGGTAGTTAAGAAGAATGAAACTAGGAAAAAAGAATGTGTCCTGGTCCCTTATTACTGGTAGAGAAAAATCCTAATCACTGTTACAATTTTGGAGTCAGAGACAGAAAGAGATGAACGGGGCCATTAGTATTTTCAAAAGAACTTACAGTTCCTGCAGCTATATGGCTGAGTAGGACGAATTTACTCAAACATTTCAGTAATTTTTTACACAGGTATTTAGTCTTCTGAACCAGTCAACTAAGTACTTCTGTTCAGCAAGTTCTACAAATGAAAGAGGGGAAATGAGTAAAATTGAACTGACAAAACTTTTTGTTTCGTTAATAATTTTAAACCCCCAAAGTTTCAGCCTCAAAATCTGTTCTCATTCTAGTAATGTTTTATGATCTCAAGCCTTTGCTCAAGAGAATATTTTTTTCCTTTATTTCATCTTTGGGATTCACACTACAGCAAACCAATTTTCATATTAAAGGCATATTAACCACCCCAGACTCCATTCTCCTCCATGTTGCAATCACATGTTCTTTAAATTGTCCTGACCTGGAGACAAATTAATTTATTATTTGATCAACAAGCATTTTTCTAACGTTGTGTATTTGTTTTTGCTTGAGTAGCATATTTATGACAGGAAATTCTCCCCACTATTTTCCTTCATGACCAGCAAAGCAGGTATAGGCAGCACCACTGAGGGTTCATACCACATGTTTTCTGATTAGTTTGTGGAGGACAGCCTGGTTCATTAATTATGATTTTACTGTGATTTCTGTGTTTTAGACCTTTTTCTCATTTTATATGCTGGTATTTTGTTTTTAAAAATGATGGCTGTTAAAATGCCTTAAAATATACAAGCACTTAGTTTATTTCAAAGTCTTAAAGCAATTGAAAAAAAAAATTAAAATCAGAGGCTTTTCATTATGTGGCTTCCTTAAAGTTCACTGAAATAATTGTAGATGACTAATGACTCCATCAGCTTTCTAATTATGTCATATCTCTAGGATAAAATAGATGGCAATGGTACAGGCAAGCACCAGTATTCTGAGAGGTCCTAGTGAAACTTGCATTGATTACCATGTAAATGTCTTTCAACCTGTCAAAACTCATGAACCAAGAAGGTTTGCAAAACCATAGCTGAGTAATTACAGATGGGGGGAAAAGGTGAAAATTCCGGCAGAACTACTTGAAGATAGCACTGAAATATCTCAGAGTATGAATAATTTATTTTTCCAGGGATGGGGATTTTAAACAACACAGTTTAGAGATTTACCATCACTTTACTGCCATGGAAACCCCAAGTGATTACTGTCCAAATGAAGTCTTCATCATAACAATGCTGTTAAGCAGATTTCACCTCAAAAAAATGCTGATTATGTACACTCTGTAAATATAAACAGTTTGGGAGAGGGATATGTATTACACCTTTCTTAGATACAGAACAGGTTTCTGTCTTGAAGTAATAACTCATGAGGAATGAGGAACCCAGAAAAGCAAAATTCGGATCAGTATGGGAAGAGGTCTTCTATTTAGCTTTCTGATTTTCCCATTTGGAGAGGTGATACAAAGGCTATTGCATTGTAAATCATCTCCATGGCATTATAATAAGATGGACAAAATTTTTTCAGAAGAAAATAACTTCATGGATCTTTTCATGACTTTCTTCTTTTCACAGTGAAAACAAACAATCTTCACTCTCCAAGGGCTGCCATCACAGTGAGTTACTGGATTGCTCCTGAGTCCATACTGAAGAATATAGTACATTGTGAAGATTTTCATCTGCTTTTGCAACTATACCAAGAAGTGTTTTTTTTTCTTTTTCTCCTTTTTTTCATTGTTTAGTTGAAACCACATCATGTGCCAACACACTGTGGTGGGTTGAGGTAAGGCTCATGGGTTGAGTTAAGGATGGAGATCACTCAGCAATTACTGTCACGGGTAATACGGACTTGACTTGGGGAAAGCAATTAATTTGTTAGCAATCAAATCAGCATAGGAAAAATGAGAAGTAGAAACTAAATCATAAAACACCTTCCCCCTACCCCTCCCTTCTTCCTGGGCTTAACTTCATTCCCCTTTTTCTCTCCCTTCTTTGCCCCGTAGTGCGGGGGGATGGGAAATGGGGCTGTGGTCAGTTCATCACCCATTGTCTCCTTCTGCTCCTTCCTCCTCAGGGGGAGGACTCCTCACACTCTTCCCCTGCTCCAGAATGGTGTCCCTCCCATAGGAGCCAGACCTCTATGAACGTCTCCAACATGAGTCCTTCCCGTGGGCTGCAGTTCTTCAATAACTGCTCCACTTTGATTCCCTTCCTTGGGGTGCAGTCCCTCAGGAACAGACTGTTCCGGTGTGGGTCACACAGAGGGTTGTAAGTCCTGCCAGCAAACCTGCTCCAGCGTGGTCTCCTCTCTCAATGGGGCCACAGGTCCTGCCAGGAGCCTGCTCCAGCATGGAGGGTCACAGATTCCTTTGGGCACATCCACTTGCTCTGGTGTGGGGTCTTCCATGGGCTGCAGGTGGGTATCTGCTGCACCATGGACCTCCATGGGCTGCAGGGGGACAGCCTGTCTCACCATGGTTTTCACCATGGGTTGGGTTCTAGATTTTGTGAAGTGGTTAGTGCAAGCTCTGCAAGAAAAAAAAAAAAAGTTTAAGTAAAATGGATATTATTAACTGTGAGACTTTACTCTCTTCTTCGTTGTTGTCAGTTAATCCCATAAGAGACTAAATCAGAGAGAACTGTTTTTCTCCTTTTTACATTTTTATTTAATCATCAAGCAAAAAAATCAGTGTTATTCATTAATACATTGTTTCCACAGAAACATTCAAGAAAACTAAACTGAATTACCTAATGATTTAAATTCAAAGCGTGCAGAACAACTTGCCCTAGACTCCAGTGTGTTAATGTTCAGAAACAGCTTTCATTTATGAAAATTTAATTTGTTTCTGAACAATTCAGACTATTTCATCCTGAGTGAAATTTTCTAAGCAGAAGTCTAACATGGTTTAACACATGCCTCATATTCATACCTTTGGGTAAATGGACTTCTCTTTCTTAAAGAAGTCCTGAGAAATTAGATCTTCACAGAAAAGTTTAGATTATTTCTGTGTCATAACAGAGCTTCATGCCATATTCTTGATTTTGATATATCCTCTGAGTGATATATTTTAATATATAGTTCAACAAAAGAAACACTACTAAAAATGCTACACTTGCCCAACATCATTGGTTTAAAAATTCGAAGAAAAAAATAACCTCATTAATACTACATGGGCAACATTTTTTACAAAACACTTAGGGGATGAAACATAAAACTTTATAGTTAAGGATTTACTTTACAATTTCTGTGTCGGGTAAAGCAGCATTAGAGCTTCATTGGGAGGTTTCTCTCGAATTTTTAGCCTTTCATGAGCCATATAAAAAGTAAATGGAATAAGTTTATAAGGATTGGTAATAACAATGACAGATTTTTATGGACTTCTTTCAGCAGGACAATGATCACATTTCTGCAGCCACATGAAAAATCTAACAACTTGTGAGACACTAAGTGAGAAAATGGAAATGGAATAGGATGGATAAGCAGAAAGGATAGTCAAAACCATGACTACTCGTGCTAGAAAATATTAGGAACTGAAGAGCACTCAGAAGGCCTTGCATAGCACAGGTCCTATAACTCAACAATCCTTTAATTTCTCTTCTCCTGATGAAGAATATTTTGCTTGGAAACTACAGAGAGATTTTCAAGCAAGATGATGATATTTTCTTTTTGAAGAATTCTTTTTTCTTAATAACTATTTGTTGAACATACAAGGGAGGATGTCATTGTGTTGAACTCTTCATGTTAAAACATTTGAAAATTATGAAGACAGTCTTGATGAAAACAGGTATTCTGCACAACCTACTACATAGCACCAAAGCAATTTCTTAGGAATGTATTATGAAAACTGCATGAAAAGCAACTATTCCCCAAAGTCTTGGGACCCATTTTGAAGACAGCATGACATAATTCTCCAAAAATCTCATGGTCTAATTTTTTTATGTGAAAGGAGGAAGAGATGAAGAGGCACTCCATTCTTTAACAGCAATTAAAGGTTAGGGCAGGATGCCTGGATTGTCGTTTCAAACAAAGAGCTGTTCAGGTGTGTGAACATATTACCTGGCATGTGAAACTATTTATCCTTCAAACTATACAATCTATTAAAAGAAATAACTGTGTGGGCTGAAGGTAAAGAAAGATTTCTGACTGACCCTTAAATCTAACTGCATCTCAGTAACCTATTGATAAAAGGGCTCTCTCTGCACCCTCTGGAGTCCCTCCTTGCTGGTCACTGGGCACATTCTGACACATTGTCTTTACCTATAACATAGAGGCACAGCTTCAGGGTGTGTATATTAAGACACCTACTAGTATCATGGGTATGTTCATATTGTAAAGTGTAAAAACATCATCTCCTTTAAAATGACCCACAAGTTGATCCCAGGCAAATTTCTGCTCCACCAAACCACCAGTGTTTCACACAAGAATGGAAAACAAAGGAAATGGGTGGGGTTTCACCTATGACTTATGTAGATATATATTTTTACATCCATTATCCAACATCTGTTTTAACAGGGAACACTTTACTTATTAAGGTGTAAAATGAATGGGCAATTGTCTACATTTGCCACTGGAGAATTTCCCCTGTGTTGGAAAAATCATGAAGCTGGAGCACAGATTTTTCAGCTGATTTAAGAAAGGCAAGGGTTGCTACTTCTCTGTCAACTGCTGACATCAAAAGCCAAAATGAAGCTCTTGAAAATGGTAAAACTTCTGGTTTATTTGAAAAAGGGTATTCACAGCTGTGGATATCCTGCAATACAATGATCAGTAAGGTGTTTATTCCCTGTGTGATGGTGTGCTCCTTTCACCCCAAACCTGACCTTCATTTCCTATATCTCTGCTCAAGTGATAACCACCAATGACGGTTGGAATGGATGTCTCCAGTTATGCTGGTGGCATCTGACTCAGTGGATCCATGAGAGACAGACAACAACACAATGGCCAAGGGCTAATCTGAACAATGCACTGCTCCTCCCCCAACTATAGTGTTGCTCAAGGTCTAACTCAAATCAAGTTTGGAAGAAACAAACTTCTACAGTTGGCATGTAAATATCGTTACAAATCAATTATCTTATCCATAAATAGTGGACAGCTGTCACTGCCAGAATGGAAACTTCGGACAAAGTTTGTCAGGAAGGCCCTCCTGTTGAATCACAAGTTTCAGAATGGACTCCCTTTCTTCCTAAACCCCTTCTCAAGGAGGAGTCCAGGTTTGCTTGGATCCAGTCTTAGTCTCAGACTTGGATAATGGTTTATGTCTAAGGGATTACATTAGTGTAGTTAATCCTTTATACTACTTTGTCCCACAGGGTTAAGGACAGCAAATCAAGTATATTTATATAGGCAAAATAAACTTTGTATTTCAATTGATGATGGTAATGACAATTATTAGACTGAAGAAACTTCAGAGTTATCTACTACACAGTATAAACAATTATAGGTTCTATTAGATGGCACTTATTTATTAAAATCATAGTTTCAAAGCTAGCTTCATAATTGTTAAATAGACATTGATGTTACTCACTCATACTGATCACTATAGGTAAATCTTTTTTGCTAATTCTCAAGGAGTGACCTTGAGGAGTGTCCCCACCCTAGGAAGGAATCTCGATACACTCTCCTAGAAGCAGGGTGCTAGAAATCCCTACCAGTAAAAAGTGGCACAGAGCTTTTATATTATTAAGTAATTGACTGTCAGTCATATGTTGCTAGGATGGCTGTGCTAGCTCAGCAGAACATAATCGATCTTTAAATAAGCTATCAGTGCTATCACTTATTGGTTCCTCTGTCAGGAAGCATCTGTCTTTCACATGCCTGCCAGCACAAGTTTCTGTTGGGAAACACGTGTTCTTCTGTTTTTTTTCTGATGTTTAATTTCGGCATTCGGGTCAGGCTGGTCTCAGCATTCTCTAACATGAAAAGCAGCATGACCTCCCCCATTGTCACTGGTAATCTGAGCAAGTAAGGTGAAGCTCGATCTGTTCCACTCCCACTTAGACAGAGAGTCCTGCTGCAATAGTCCAGGGCCCACAGAATCCTGCTGCACAGGAGCAGGCAGCACATCTGGATCTCCCCTAGAGTAAGGATGCCTCTCAACGCTATTCCTCCAGGCTGAGCAATTCCTTGTCACAATGGATTCTCAGTAAGTGATTAATAGCATTTTTAACTTTGAGATCTTAGCTAAGTGATATAAAGGATTGATTGTGAACATATAATCCTTTAGACATAAACCATGAACCAATTTTGTGGCTAAGTCTGTATCCAGCTGCACCTAAACTCCTCTCTGAGAAGCAGTTTAGAATGCAGGGAGATCCTTTCTGAACCTCATGAACCAGTGGGAGGGTCTACCTGATGCTTTTACCTAACCCTGTCCTCTATGCAGTAACTATAGTGTACCTTGCCATCGAATCTTGTTAAATCACTGTTGCATTAGCTATCAAACTTTGTAAAACTGTTGTTTTTATATCAAAAAGCATATTGCTACTTCCCTCTTAGGAATGAAGTGCTTCAGTGCATCTGTAACACCCTGGGACCAAATCAGCCTGGCCCTGGAGAGAGCAAAGCAAAATAACTTGGCTCACAATGTTTGTGATTATTATATCATGCAATAACTAACCTCTAGTTTTCCAAGGTCTTATTACTACTACAAAATAAAAAAGAGAAATTTAATAAAGCAGGATTCTGAGCTGAGTAGAATCCCATGTCCTACACAAGAAAAAATGAAGAAAATAAGCAAATTGAATATAAAATTATCCTGTAGTGAGACATTCAGTTTTCCTGTGCACAAGCTTGAAGTCCTTACTTATCTCCTAATTGCATCTGTGGACGTGAGCTCACATGTGGAAGCTGGAAGGCAGAAGTGGTTTGTGTCCACGATTTCTACTTCTCCTCTGGGATGGCTGGTTACACCATATATCCGTTCCTGTAGGAGGTTGTAATGTAAAGTGGCAGTGGTTTTGGTTTGTTTTGCTTCAATAACTGTGACACTGGAGAGCTCTGGAGTTGACACACCTTCTGTTGAGACATGACAGTGTTAAGATGACAAGCCTCAGAGAGGGTCTGTGTAGGCAGGTTGAATAAATTAGCCCATCACCTGGCCCAGTTTAATCCACACTATATTCAAGGAGATACAGTAGGATCACTCAATACTGCTTCTTTAGCTGCACAAAGTCATGTTGACTTTAGCAAAACTTTTGCGGGCAAGGCCCCTATCATGTTCATCTGAAATAGGTTGAATCTGCACACTGAAGCTTAGGATGTTTGAAAAAATATGAATGTTATCACTGACAGAGACTGAAGGACAATTGAGAGTTGAAATTGTGTGCTGACAGACAGCAACTAGCTGAAAATGGAACTTCTTTGCTTCGCTTCTCTTCATTTATTCTCACAATACAGATCATACATTTTTCATGAGAAGCAGGTGCCTATGCAGATAAATGTCTGCTGGGAGTGCAACTGGGATGAAAGTATCCACTTTCAACTCCTATATGAGTAACCTTTTGAAGCTACTGACTATAATACAATATTGTAATGGTTTGGAAGTTATATATGGATTCTGCCTCCTGCTTCTCTAAAGATACACCAACCTATTGACTCAAATGGGAAAACAGATCAAGAACAGTGAAAGGTATTTCTCATTTAATCTGATCCTTTGACTCATACTTTCAAAATTACAGTAAACTTCACTTTTTAGCATACTTTACTGGTTTTATGTTTGTATTTCCTATTTCTACAACAGAACAATGAAGAGTAAAGCAAGTGGCTTTAAATGTCAAGGGTAAGCTCAAAAGCTTTATTTACTTTTGTTCATCACATCAATCTTCTGTCCATTTCTTTGAAAATATATCCCATGTTCACACAGAAATGGTTGCAATTTTCAGTGTAGTACAGAATATTCATATCACTTGGATTTACATATGAGCTACAAGCACAGGTGACAGAAACTGTCAACCTCCAAACAAAGAACACAACAAAATCTGCTATGAATTTAAATAATTTAATAAATCTACTTAAAGTTTAAAACAATGTTCATAAACATTCCATTATATCTTGACAGCTGTTTCTCGAAAGGAAGGGGTAATGCTTGTTTACAAAATATTCCCACAATTTTGAGAAAAATTGCCAACTCCTCCTGTGCTCCTCACTGTAGAAACAGGCACTTGTCTGCCACTGTGGACTTAAAGGGCATGATTTTCCAGGTTTGACTGCACAAAATCCACTTCTGAGACAAGTCAATTCATTGTTGGAAAATTCAGTTGGAGAAAGAGGAAGGGAATAGGGATTAAAAGTTTATTTGCTTGGTCCTGTTATTGATCGGAGTGATTGTCAACCTAATTTAGAGAAGCCTAGTATGATATTTGAATCTTCCCTTATGCTCAATCACCATCAGTCTTGCAAATATTTCCTTCCAACAATGCTTATATTCGTGATCAAAATGGGCCTAAAAATCAGCTCATGCAGAAAGAAAAGAAGCCCATGCTGAAATCAGTGGCAGGATTTCACTGCAGTAGTAGGCTGGAGACCAAATGGATTCCCTTATCCTTCCCTAGCATTCCAGATTTTTCTTCTTATTATGTTTTTCGCCTTATTATGCTTTTACCCATTATAAAGATGGTATAAATGCAAGACAGAATAAGATTAATCAGACTGTTGTTCTTAACTAATCATATTTTAAGATTGTTTGTGCAAGGATACATAATCAGAGGGAAAATAAGAGAAGCCATTAAAACCTTCCAGGACTATTAGTTATTATAGCAGGCTGAAATCTCTTTAATTATCAAAACGACTTTTAGAGTATGGAAGAAGAAAAACAAAACAGAAAGAAAACTGTTTACAGGACCTGTGTAATATGTGAATGAGTGTGGTAACCCTCCAAGAGTTTCAGAATCATAAAATGGGTTGGGTTGGAAGGAACCTTAAAGATCATCTAGTTCCAACCCCTCTGTCATAGGCAGAGATAGCATCACTAGACCAGCTTGCTCAAAGTCCCATCCAACCTCTCCTTGAAAACTCCCAGGATGGGGCATCCAAAACTTCTCTGGGAAACCTGTTCCAGTGCTACAGTAGCCACTGAGTAAAGAATTTCTTTCTAACATCTAACCTAAATATCTCCTCTTTTAGTTTAAAGCCATTCCCCCTTGTCCTATCTGTCTGTAAACAGTCTGCCTCCAGCTTTGTTGTAGGCTCCCTGTGAGTACTGAAAGGCTCCAATATGGTCTTCTCCTTCTCTTCTCTGCGCTGAACAACCCCAACTCTTTAAGCCTTTCCTCATAGGAGAGGGTAGTTCCAGAAAACTTGCTATTCAGTGAGTATCATCATTATTGCTCTTAGAAAAAGTTTTGTCTTCACTTTATTCTTTGACCATAAAAGGAGGTAATGTGCATTGCATCAGTATTTATTTGTTATGGCTCATGGAAACTTTTGTAGGAAATATAACAAATCAGCACTCCAAGAAAAATCAGTGTCCAAATTATATGCATTCACTTAATGCAAAATAAGATCAAGAAAAGGAATGCAATTTTTAGATTTTAGTTTTGCCTCTTTTTGATTATAGAGCTTAAAATCTGCTTCTTGAAATAAGAGGAGAAAGCAGTTCCCAAATGATGAGAATTATGCTATTTCATTTAAGAAATGTTATGAAAACATGTGTCCATAGGAATACTCCCAGCTCCAGGACTCCTAAATGCTCCATGGAGCATTTACTTTGGCAAGATTCAGAGAGGGCTGTAACTCAACGCTGCAATAGTTCTGGTATAGAAAATGGTGGGATGCAAAATAACTCCAGGTTTGCTCAGAATACGGGTGCTGTGAAGCCACATGTCAGAAATATGCCAGGTGACCAGGGAGTTGGCAGAGACCTTTCTGCACCATACAGTAACATTATGGCAGCTAAAAAGCGCCTTGATAGTAGTGCCACTTGCTGGTTGAACTTTCCTTGGATACAGTCACATTTTTTTCATCAGGAAATTTTGTCTAGGAGGAATGGGAACTTTAATGATTTATTGGGGATTCCTGAGCATCCTGTAGTATCAGTGGGACGGTGTCCCTGACTAAGCTCTGAATATCAAGAAATTGATATCAAGAAATCCCCAGTGTGTGTCCATGAGGTTCAGTGTATTCTGTGCATGTCTAAATACTTTGTGCAGCAAGTGCATGGTTAGGCAAACACATTTAGATGCCCAGGACTAAATGCATATCTGCCATAAGGCGTATACTCACCTAATTCTATCAGAGAGATCCATAAATAGGAACATCCTAAGTTTCTAATTTGTACATCTTCATGTTTAGGGTTATATATGTGCGTGCGTGCGTGTTTGTGTGTGTATGTATATATGTGCACATATGTATACCTAGGTACAGGCCTTGTTGGCACAGAACCTGGCATATTTTGCACAAAAGCCTTGTTCCCTTGTAGGTGTCCATGTCCCTGAGCGCATTGATCCTGTAATAAGCTGAATGATTTCACCCAGGAAAGCAGGGCAGACTGATGAAGGAGGTTGTTATACAGCTAAAGATAATTCAGGAGAAATACTATTAGCCTAAACTCAACCTTCTGTTCAAGCAATTCTTCTGACCATCTGTGAGTCAAGATTTCATTCAGATCTGATTATTTCTAAATAATAATCAGGTCTCTACTAGACCTGATTGAGCCAGAATCATAAATTGCTCTGCGTTTCTTCAGCTAAAATTGACCTGCTTTGCTCTATTTTATTTATGTCACCTTCTATAATTCAAAGCACTTTACCTATGCTCTGTGAAACCTTTTGTGTCTGGGTCCCAGTAATTCTTTTTCCAGCACCTCCTAATGCGTATGTCTTGCCAGGGCACTTAATTGCAAGATGTCTGGGAATAATTGGGTACAAAATAATATCAGTTCTATAGAAAAGTCTGTGCAAAAGCATAAGACATTTGTTGTAATATTTAAATTATCAAAATTATTAAGTTAATAAATCACTGGTGACATAGAACAAAAAAAGACCATGGTCCCCTTGAAATTTCTCCTTTTTTCCCCTCACTGTTTTGAGATAAATATCTTTTCACTCTTCTGAGCTGTTCTTTCATTCAGGACTAACTAAACACAGTATGATTAGCTCCTTTCAGCTCAGAGGTTACGTATTTTGCATCCTTTCAGAGGAAAAAAAATAATAAGCCACTCAGACTTTCTGATATTAGCCAGAGAGCACAGAACATGGTTTGCAAGTGCTACTGAGATTCAAACAGAATGTAATTTCCAAATGCTCATTTTGGCTTTGCAATTAACAGAAGATTTTTTAGTTATGTTATTTAGTGACGTAAGTTTTTTTACTAGAGCTTTTTCCAAGACCCTCTTTTGTTTTAACACATTGGTTTTAAAGCATACAAGACTTTCTTCCTCTGACTGAAGTTTTTACTTTGTCAGTAATTTAAAATAAACTGCATGTGTATTATAGTCAAGAGATTTACAAATTACCAATGAAATTCTATGCTTACTCATTTTTACCTTGCTATCTTTCAAGATTTCTATAGGAAATATCAGTGACTGAGGTTTAATAGCACATTCAATCACCTCATAGCTATTAAAAATAAAAATACTATACGTCTTGTATCATACATGTAATCTGACACTGAGGCATTTTCTTCAGACTGAGTTTTTTCTGCATTCTGGTTTCACATGTTTGCTAAATAGCAGAATCAGACCATGAGCCTTTATTGCACTGGACATAGTCCCTATAATAAATATTCAAAGTACTGAGGACTTAAACAGAAACTTTCTTTAAAGTTCCAGATCTAAATAAAACTGAATAATGAGGGAATGTCAACTGAAAGCAATTAATCAGCAGTTAATCAAGATGAAGAGTAATTGCAGTGGCTCAGGTTGGGAAAAAGGCCAGTTTCATTTTAGGGGATTAATTTTTTTTATTTTTTTTCCCCTCAAATGTCTTCCTAATCTGAGTACTGTGGTTCCTTGACTATTTCTGGTGGAACAGGATGGTGCTCTTAACGATGCTTGAAGGTAGAGCTTATATTACTAATATATGTGTATCACCTTCTCCCACCACTGAATATGTTCAGCTCTGGACTGAAAAACACCAATAAAAGTATAATTGCCAGAGTTGAAGACTCTGGTTCAGTCTTCCACTCCCGAGAATAGAGAGGTTAAAGGCACGGCAGAATCACATACTGTTCCCATGGAAACATTTTTGCATTCATGCTTCCAGGCAAATGACAATACCGGTGAATATTTAAAGATCAGGATTTCAAATGTGTGTTTAAAATACTTTCCAAATCCTCTCATTGCCTCAGAGAGAAAAATAAAAATAAAAAAAAATACTGGTACTACTACTACTAATAATTTTCTGACTCTTGCACGTTGTCTTTAGTTCAATTTTTAAGTGACTTGACATTGGTTTAATTGAATGTCTGGATTAATTTTAAACTGGGCACTATAATTGCATCTGATCTGGTAAAGGCTAGAGGGGTGGTTTTTCAGGAGTAGTTTTGGTTTGTTTTGTTTCACTTTCGGTATTTATTTTAAAATCACTAAACTGTTGCTTTATATCTGGGGACTGAAGCTTGCCATAGATTATTCTGCTAGCCTTCATCAGCCTGTGACAGAGAAAGAGGGGTGTTATTTCCTTCTAAGGTGTGTGTTCCAACCTGTGGCATTAGATAACCCCTCCTTGTGTCCATCCTCACGAGTGTTCAGGTCTTGCCTGTTAGGATTTATACTGCAGTGATCTCCTGGGGAAAGCTGGAATCTGCTTCTAGGCACTGAGGCTGGAGCATGGAGGGAACAGAACTTCCTCCAGCCTCGAAGCATCATCTATTCACCTGCAGGTCACTAAGTGAAAACCCCTTATAGTCTGCCCCTAAGGAGCAGACTCAGGTTTTGCAGGAGGGATAAGGAGAAGCGTTTCTACCCTGTTTTCTTAGAAATCCTACAAAATTGGACAAGGGCCCAACACCCTTGGAGGTCAGCGGGAAAAACTTCTTCCTTCCCCATGCTTTGGGGCAGTCCTGCTGCGCAGCCTGGGATGAGCACCCAGTGCAGAGCCCTTCCTGCCGCTCTTCATGCTGGTGGAACGAACAAGGGGCACTACACCAGTAGCGTTTTTTCTTGGCCCGTTCTCTGCTGAATTGAAACTTTTTATCTTTTGTACTGCTTACTTGCTAGCCTTATTAGAGAAACTTCACTGATGTGTTAACTGTCTTCTTTGAATATTACAAATTACTTTTCAGTTCTTAAGTTACTCTCCTTCGAGAGTAAAAACGACCACTTTTCTCCAACAATGCTAAATGCTGCACCAGAAAAACCCCCAAAACCTTACAGTTTTTCCTCTTTTAAGAATACCCCAAAATACAGAAAGATAAGCAAATAAAAAAGAGCAATACTTAAGAAATTAAAATGTTCATTAAAGCAAAGAATGGAAAGAAAAGAAGAGCTAAATTGTAAGTAACAGGGAGTTATACAACTTTGGGGCTCCTCCGGTAAAACGTCTGTCACCCATGGACTTGGAGCTGATGCCAAAATCCTCACAGCCAAGCAAAAAGTGACAGCCAAGGTCTAATAAAATAAACAGTGCTAGTTCTCACTGAAAATTTGTAGTAGCAATGAAAATGACAGAGACAATTTTGTACTGTTTTTCCAAAAAAATGAAATATGTAGTATTTTATTGAATATACCCTTTTTGTTCTCCCAGTGCTGTTCTTAATTGGTGACTCCAAGTGGCAGAGAAATGAACATTACCAGCTGAAATGGCATCTGTGAAACAGAATGTCTGGCACAGTGGGCAGATAAAAATGTGTTTTGTCAAACCCCGTGGTTGCTTCTAACACTGTTTAAGGGCTGTGAGGAGATAACAGCATATTAAGGGAGGTAGTTCTGAAGAGTGCTCTCAGTTACATATCCTAAACTGGACAATTCACTGCACTGTCTTCCCTTTCTGAGTCCAAGGGTTTTTCTAAGCGTGGAAAAGAAAAAAGGGTTATTCTTACAGATAGAGAGAACATCGATCCTTCTGGGAAATAGTGTAATTACTAGATAGGCTTTGCTTAATATTTGAACCAAAACCTGTGCTGCCAAAGGAGCAGAAACTGCTAATTATTGCTCAGCCTTTTGAAATTGTTTCACAAATGGAAAGTGCTGAAGTGATCAAGAGCTAAAGTGGTATGAGAAGGAACACGGTGCTGTGCTGTATCGCCATTATACCAGCAAGTGTCCAAATATTTTGACATCTTGACCAAGCACACATACAAATGTGTCTGTTTGAAATTACTGCATTAACTCAGCCCCTGGGCAAAGGTGACAGGTAATACTGAAGCAAAAATACTACTTAGTAATACTTCTATGGCAGTAAACAAATAGATATAAAACACTGTTATTTTTTCCAGTCCCAGAGCCACTCTTTCGCATTCCAACAATGGCAAAGTCACCTTTCTGGTGCATCTACCTTGAAAAGGGGTAATAATATATTACTTATGGCAGGTAGATTAGATGTCAAGGACATTGTTTTCCAACAAACATTCCACAGTCTCAAATGGTATGGCATTTTTGTTTTAAAACACTCTTGTTACCCCAGACTACAATTAAATCTATCTGAGATCTGGATGTTATGTCACCTTTTCTGCTACAAATGGGTGATGAGGAAGAGTAACAGAAACTCAGTAACTGACACACAGGAATGAAAGTTTTCTCTACTTTGAATTAGAATCATAATGAAGCTAAGAAGATTCAAACCAAATATTATCATCTGTATTTTAACACTTTAATAAAATACTTAATAAATACTGATACATGCTATTTTTTGGAATCATAGTTATTTAAAACTCCCATCTTTGTAGTAATTTTACTTTAGGAATTGCATGAGATTTCCTGTACTGTACAAGGAGTTGATTTTACATTTTCATTTTTACACAAATGTTCTGCTAACAGCTTGCCTGCATAAAGAAAAATTTAAAAAATCTGACTAAAGTAGTGAAGTTTAGTACTATTGAATAAAATTTCTCCTTTTTAAACAAAGACCATCATGACCCAACCTTCCCCCAAAACAAAAACTTTCCCAAACTATGACTAAATTATTCTATTAAAATAATCTTCACTGTTTTCTGAGTAAAAATGAAACACAAGTTTCTATTTCTGAAGGTTTGTGGGATTTTTTAATCACTTTTCAAATTCTTGCAGACTTCTATGTTAGAGTTTGGGTAGGAAGCAATCAAGAAAAGCTGAAATTATGAGAGATTTGCCTCATTCCAGCTGAGTGAACAATTGCATCAGCAGAGCAATCTTTCCTAAATGAAGAAAAAGATGAGAGCTTGGTCAAGCAGCAAGAAAGAGGAAGACATCACAAACCCAAAATGTTAATTCCAAACCCACTGATATATCTCTGATTCTGCAGAAAGTGAGGAGAGGGGAAAGTCATCCAAGGGTAGCATTCATGGCATCTTGAAAATTGCCACAGAAAGGGAATGAAAAAGTAGGTGACTACTATTCCTGCCTGTGCCATACACCCTCACACACACAAAGTGGGCACCTGTTGAATGAAACCATAATGGAAGAGGTTACAGCAAGGACAGGTTGCAGGATGATAATAAGGCATGACTTCCTTTCTGCAGACGACTGGTCTCTGATCTTGCAATTACAATGTAAATTCCAGGTCTCATTCAGGACATATGTCTATAAGTCACAGAGAATGAGAGGGACTTTATAATATTTCCCCTGCCATTTGAACCTGGTGCTAAAACAGGGAACTGATAGTCATAGGTGGGTTTCTAGGTGGACCATACATCTGATCTATTACTACAATTATTAGTCTTCTAAACAAATAAGAAAGTGGGTGTTGATCACTACAGAAGACTGTGGTTGTCTTTCAGTTATAGTCAGTATTTATTTAGCATTTCTGGTATTAGATGTTTAGATGTTTCTCTTTTCTTACAGTATATATGTATATGTGTATTTTCAGGAACTTTATTCTGTACCCAAGCAAAGTAAAAGAAGCTGTGAGGTGGAGACTCCCTGTCTTAATCCATCTCGTCCACAGAAGTAAATAAGCTTTTAGTTTATAAGTTTCTCTGGCTGAATAGGGAATATCTCTCAGCACAAAGGTTCCTGTGATTTTCTTCTCAAGAATATGGATGATGAAGGTTTTTCTCTTTCTCTTTATGCAGGCAGACCTGATTCTGCAGAATTTTTCTGAATTGTGGGAATATGGGCAAAATACAGCTGTTGGCAGTAGTCAGCCTGTAAGGACAATTCATTCTGGTTCATTTACAATGTTACACGGGGAGTTAAATGAAATCCCTGAAATTCCTGGAAGTATCTGGAGAGCTGGCAGAGACAGTATGGGCTTGCCAAGGGTGCAGTTGTGGGTATGCACACAAGTATAGAACTGGCATAAGTCCCAGTGCTCTTCCTATACAAGAAGATGGTGCCTGGCAGGGAAACTCATTTTTGTGCAGCTCTCCGTGTCCACAGATGAGCAATTTCCACACTCAAAGGTAGCTGCAACATCAGTGCTAAAATGCACACTGCCCCAGAAATACCTATTGTCCTGGGAAATCCCCTTGAGAGAGATGTGAACGTGGGCTGAATGGACTCATTAGAGCAGTGGTAAGGGAGCCAGCTAGGGGGAACAAAAAAGGTAAACTTAACATCCCTGAGGCCTAAAGATCAGCAACTAAGATGCCCACAGGTTTTCACTGAATGCTACAGTGCCATTTCACTCTTAGGATACCCTTGGGATTACAGGAACAGATCCTGCTTCTTGCATCTGAGATGGAAAACCTCAATTCTGACCAAGTGCTCAGATCTGCCACCAGACCCTCTCCTGTATCCTGGTAGGGAAAAGAATCCAGCTCAAATTAAGCACCTGGGTGACACAGTCCTGGGAGGCTCAAAGGCTGCAGTACAGCTCATCTGCTGTCTCACTATTGCAGATACTGTTTTCTAGCTCCTCTCTACAATTTGATACCAGTCAGGAAGAAGAAACGAAGTAATTAATGTCTTACCCAGATCAACATTTGGGTTTTTCTCATTAGCCTTCACCAGACAGCAAATTATGAAACAGAAGTTTCAGAGAAAGCTTTTGATGCCTATCAGCAAACCCACAGCAGCCTGAAGCAGAGGACAGTGTCCTGCCATGTTAACATCTGTGCAAAAAACAGTCCCTTCCACTCGCTTCAGTGGGGACTGTTTTCCCAATGAGATTTTCTTTGGACTGCAGCATGGATTGTGGTATATTTATCTGAAAGCACATGACAGTCCCTACAGAGGCAGTAGGGTTATTATTAGCTTTCCATGTCGATACGTGTGTAATTCTAAAAGAATAATAATATTAATCTGATGGCGTCAGTAAATCTGATGGCATTAGTAGGACCTAATTTGCAAATTCAGCTTCTTCCTCCAAGCAGAGACTGCTTGAAATAACTTATGCCATTTTTATCTTTTCTATTCACCTCTCTTGCCATATATGTATCTGTAGTTTCCTCTTCTTTGCAAAAGGCAAACGAGCTCCATGCAAATACTTTGCAACCTTCCAGACTGCTAACATCCCCGATGATTTTCAATCTCTCTGAAGCATGCACTCAAACATTAGAAAGGAAAAGCAACAAGCTCACACATACCTAGTACCCAACACTCTTAGATAGCCTTTGCACATCACCTAAGCTACAGGAACTTTCAGGTTCCTCCAATATCTCAAAGATTTCCTCAAACAGAGCTCTGCATGGAGAGACCTTGGTCTGGGTCATGGTCACCTCTGTAGGTGACTGTTCTAGAAAATACTCACTCAAAGGTCTGACTATAAAAAAACATCATGCAATAATGCAGTCACAATTATCAGCCTGTTTGTGTGACATTAATGATGCTTCTGTTCCACTGACATTAAACTTTTGCATTTCTCGTCAGCCATTTCAGTGAAAAGACACCTGCTTAACACCCAGTTATTACGTTCTAAAATAATTGTTTTCATTTTAAGACAGAAGCCTGACATCCCACCCCAAGGCAAGGGAAGTTTTTCTGAAGCCAAACAGTATATTACAGTCCAGAAAGGGAATCAACACGTGAGCATCCTGTTTCCAGGTAGTTTGTCATCGTTCATAGTAAATATTAAGGAGAGAGAAACATTGCAAAATTCAAGATTTATAATGCAGAAGAGCAAAAACTATATTTTCTTTCTTATAGATTTACAGCGATACTCTGCTTCCCCCGTGTGGCAGAGTTTGGTAGCTCACCAGTCATGCAGCAACGTAGCAAGGAACGGAGGAGGTTGGTACTTCTGTTTATTAAAGAATTTGAATGAGGGAAAAAAAAAAGGAAATTAGGAATAATTATCAGGAACGGTTTCAATGGTGTTCATCCTTTCACTACAGTCATTCATTTTTATTCCCATCTTCCGCCTGTTTCAAAACTATTTTTGTCACCATATATTGCACTTCAAGGCATTCTTTTTAAAATCTTCCTGTTACTGTACTTCCAGACTTCAGGCTCAGAGCTGTGTGTAAGAGGAAGAACGGCGAGGAGGAGGCTTTGCCTTGCGGATTGGGGTCTTCACACCCCTCATCTTGCACCCGGGCACCTGTAGGTCTGAAAGAGCATCACTGCCACTGTGGGGCTTGTTGGTTTGTGCACTGCTGTAACTGTGTGGCACTGCCGCGGAGCCCAGTCGAGTACATCCGTGCGACATCCCCCCGCGACATGTTGCTGTGCCGGCACGATGGGACAGCTGGACCCGCGTGGTGGGACAGGGCCGCTCAGAGCTCTGTGTCCTGTGGCGGCTGGGTGCAGCAGACACGCTCCTCAGCTCAGCTCTGTGCCGAAGTTATAAGGAATAAAAAGTAGGAGGCAGCCCGAGGGATCCTCTCCAGGGTCTGTGCTGAAGTGTTTAATAGGAGGTCCATCCAGGTGTGCAATTTCCTTTTCACATAAGGAAACCAGATCCCAGGACTGCAAGTCAATGGAATCCAGGGACAGAGAGTCACAGTTAAATCTTTCCAACAACCAATTCTCCTCTGTAAGAAAAACCCCAACAACCCACAGACAGAAGGCAGAGTAAAACTTGATGACTAAAACTACTCTAATTAAGCAAGACTCCAAAGAAACACATTGGCAACCACTGTCTCCTTATTTTATGTTGTTGCTAGAAGACAATGTTAAACTTTACCTAAATAAATGTTGCAGTTCTATAACCTCTATTTATTTCTTTTGCAGGAAAAAAAATGGTATTTCAATTTCTTTGCTTTTTCTTCTGGCTCTGACTCTGCAACTCTTTTTGGAGGGGCAGATTCTCATAATTTATTAAATCAAATTTCTCTTACTAATCTGAAAGTATTTTATGTCTCCAGACAATGTATATGAACATAGCCTAAAAGTTAATTATTACAATATCTCTAGAAACATAATATATTGGTATTTTAATAATGCAAGTACATAATTAAAAATTAGGCTGCATCAGTTTTTAAATTAATGACCAGTGAATCACTGAAATTGTAGTGCCTTTATTACAGTAATTTATAGAATGGTTTTGTTGCTCTGTAGACCATTTCTTAATTTCTTACTCTTCTGTATCTTCCATTTACACATTTTTTTTTTCTTATCTGCACTAGACTCAGTATTTCCAAAATAAGATGTGTTGTTTCAGCTGTTCTTGCTCACGATTTTCATTTCTTGCTTTAACCCCAATATGGACACACATCTGAGCAGGTGAAACGATAACCTGAGAACCCTGAACGGACCAGTCATACCAGAACAGATCATGTTTCCATTGCCATTGCAACAGGTGAGGCAGTTGTCATACCTGGCTAATGAAATCATTAACTGATGTGAAAGGCAAGGAGGAAAGTTTGATTTTTATCAGTATGTGGTGGGAAATGAACTTGAGAAAATACAGTGGACATGTTTGTACAGCCTAATCAGAATTAACAAATCTAGGACATCAGAAATACTCTGTTTTAATGATCTCTTAACTGAAAAGTGTCATTTGCCCAAAGTCCAAAGTAGAGGCAGGAGTTTGAATCTCTAGAATTGCAACTCATTGCATTCAAGTTTTTGATTTCTCTGTGAAAGTCAGAATTTTTGTCAGTTCCCAGGATCATATCAGTATTACAGTTGAAGCTGAGAGAGAGGCAGTCCAAGCGCCTTTTCCTGATCCTGAGGCAACAGAATGGCACGTTCAAGGAGCAGATGGCGAGCCTGGGATTTTTCAAGATGAGCAGTGTGTGAGGATTGCAGATGCCTCCTCACACAATCCTCTTCCATAAGTCTTTTTATGAGACTAGTTATGAAGCTATAAAGATGATCTACGATCCTTTCTTAATTTTAGTATATTGAACTCCGCTGTCCAGCAATATAAAGGTGAAAACACTTTCCAAGACTGACATAATATAGGTGCCAGAACATACATTGCTTCTTCACTTCACTAAAAATAGAAAAGCAATATGATTGTACAATCGCATTGCAGGAGCTACGAGCACAAAGCGACAGTGGGTCAGAGTTGTGCAGGCAGTTTTGTGTCAAAGAAATGCAATTCAGCTGGCTGCCTCCTGCCTGCTCCTTCTGAGTGACTGCCCAGTCCTGATCTGAAATGTTTCCCTAATTTTTGCCAGGTGAGTTGTTGTGTTGCCTTACAGAGATTAAACAGCTCTGCACAGGGGCAGACAAGTGCTCGAGGCAGCAAGAAGGCAGAGAAGGGCAGTAGCAGCAGATGTAGTCAGATTGGCTTGTTCTGCTGTGACAATAACAGCAGAATCCACAGCAGAGCAGTGCCTGATGACAATGTTAGGGTAAGGGATGGAGGGGAGAAGTTGTAACAAGTGAGAGGAAAAGGAGGGGTCTGAAACCATCCTTTTCTCTAAGTGGCTAGGAGCTGAACTGAAGCCTTCAGAGATATCTCTGAGGACATATTCCTGAAGGTTTTCTCTGTTACATCTGCCTCATAGAAATGGAGAAAGAATAAACAGAGAAAATATTCCTATGAACATTAGCCTTGCAGCTTCTCAACTGCAGGGACAAACCACATTTTCCTTCACAAGCCTGTGCCTGAACAACTGGAGCTAATTCTGCCCAGGACATATTCTCTGCATAACTCAGAAAGGTCTCTTAAATGTCATTCTTTTCATCTAAGAAACAGCTGAATTTGAAAGTAGTCCCAGTTTTGTCTGTTCTCTTTTCTCAGTAATTTGTTTGCTGTGCTTGACTTGGCTTGGCTACAGTTTATGGAAGTAACTGGTGCTACAGAGACTATAAGTAAAGAGTCTATATCTGTAAAAGACTGAAGTTCATCTATACTGATCCCAGTCATGTTTTTTATGAATGGTTTAAATAACTGATGAGAAATTTGCATCAAACAAGGGTAATAATAATCCAGTGAAAAATCATTAAAAAATCCTGGAATTCAGGTCTCCTCTGAAGTTTTATTTCAGACCTCCTTTTTACCTTGCATTAAGGTACAAGTGTCTACCTCCACAGTCATCCTCTGTTGATCCAGATGTATAGTTCCACAGTAATCTTCTGCTGATCTAACCATAATTCTCAGAAATGCTGAATGTTCATGGTTTTAAAGAGAGCAGAGATCTGTGCTTTGACTATGTGAAATCTTCCGTAATACTAGGGGATCCAAAACCCTGCCAGAGGGCTTTCCCCACTGCTAGCTGGAACTTTTCAAGCTTAATCTCACATGTTTAAGAAATGCTAGGAGGAAGGGATTTCTAAGTGTTGCTAGTTCAACCTCCTCAGAGAGTGCTCAAACACCATCGTAACCAGCTCTAGATCTGGTTGCTTATGGGTTTGTCTAGCCTGATGTTGAAATCCTCCAAGTCTGGAAACTCCACTACCACATCCTACTCTCACAGTGAAGAAGTTTTTGCAGAAGCCTTTTGTTACACCATCTGCCACTTTCAAGAAGGGTGTAATCCTGATACCTCCGTAGGTATGCTTCAACTGCACTTTAGCCTTCTCTTCTCCATGCTATAAGCCCAAGTAACAGTCACAGTAACAAGGACAGTAATAATTTCCCTTCATCTACTGGCCATGATACACTTTGCATGTGTTTTGCCTTTTTTGCAATGAGACAGTGATCCTGGCTCATATTAAGGGGTTTGCCACAAGTGTACTTTTCCATAAAAGGGATCATTCTTTCACCTCACCAGAAAAAAAGTATTGGAACATCGATTTTTCTGAAACTTCTCCTTAGCACTCATTGAGTGACTGTGCGATACTTTAGCACTCCCAAAAACAATGAATTGCAACAGGAAAAATGTAGGTAAAGCTTCATCTCATTGCCAGGGCACTGGAATGAGCTCAGTAAAATTGATAGAGGTATAAATTCATGCTCATTTTTAAAGTTGCCATTATGCTGCGTTCTAAAAGGAATTTTCTAAACATAATTCAAAATTTTCAAAATCAAAATGCAGGCAGGGAAGAATAAATTGCTGCCTGAGCTCAGAAGCCAAGCCAGTCCCAGAGTCCAGGCATAAAGCTCAAAGAGGAAAAGCTGCTAATTCCCTGCAATTTAGACCTTTCAGTGCTAAGTGGAGGACACTCTGCACCTCTACATAAATGCACTCCTGACTCTGCTTCTACTGTCTATAGCACAGAGGGAAGAAGCTGAAAGTTTGTTGAACTGCTCAAGTTCACCTAACATCAGCCCACTCCTTTCCCAATTAATTTTCTTCCAGCACAAGTTTCTGCTATACTAGCATGCAGGAATATACCTTGAACTGAGAACAAAAGAGAGGAAGTGGCAGTTTGGAAAGGTTCTGATTTTTAGATCAGATATAAATCATTTAATGGCTTACAACAAGAGAGAAATTGAAAACAGATTTTGTCTTCGAATCGACTTCCACCATCATAGAAATTGTTCCACAGACTTGTTCCTTTTGTTTTTTATGCACAAAGTATTTGAGTCAACCAAGGCCTCCTGGAGAAAATAGAAAAGCAGGATTGTCTCTGCAGTTTCAGATGTCTAACAGCTTTATTAATAAAAAAGACTCAGAAATATACCTATTATACCATCCACACAAAGAAGGGAAACTCAAAAATTACTCTTGACAAAACCAGTCATACATCTGAGACAAAAACTGGAACTTCATGATTTAGTCTTCCTTTAAATTCCTATCCTGAATTTTCTTCTGAGCAACTTCTTTGTGAAACCACCATGGTAAGGTTTTCAAAGTGCTCAAGCATTTGCAGTTCTCATTAAACATTCACAAACCCTTCCACTGTAGCAAACACTTGAATATCGCAGTTTAGATTTAAGTCAGACCCCATCATAAAATGCTTTGGAGAGTCTTCAAGACATAAAAAAAACTACTGTTGCCTGCATAAACATCAAGGGTTTCCATTTCTGGATGCAAGGAGGAAACAGAGTCTGAACCCACTGCATGTCTTTACACAGAGGATCATCTGAATTTCTACCTATAGCAATACAGCTACACCCTTTGGCCAATGCTCAGAACTTACAGCAAAAATGGCTGTACTGAGACAGTGGGAAATGGATGCAATTCATCATCTCCGGAGCCTCAGATGTTCTGTCCACTCTGTGACCAAGGGCACCATAATCATGACACAGCAGAAGCTCAAGTCTCTCTGTCTTTACTGTCTGGGCAGAAGATTGTCAACACCAAGATGCCGAGTCCCTATATTTAAATTATTTATTGTCAAGGCAGCAATTTAAAAGGATTACTACAATGAACTACTTACAACTAGAAGGTTATGATTACCTTGTTCTCAGGTAGTGCCTTGCCCATTTTTAGTCCATGCTTGTTGAAGGCATAGAATATGATATTTTTAATATTGTTCACATCTTTGTATTTGAAAAGGTAAAGAAAACTCAAAATCCCTTAATGGCTAAAAAAGGGAGGACATGAGAATATTTGTAATTGTCAAGAATTTTAATATTTAATACAGTGAAATAAAAGATTTTTCCATGAAGAGAAAATATTTCTAGAGGTGCTGCAAAGATTGCACTGTTGATCCTAAAAATCTTTATTTTATATTATTTGTTGCATTTTTTAATAATGCCACTCACAAACTAGGGCATGGCAGACAAATACTCCAACACTAAAAACATCTTTGAAGCATTAATTGTTCATTACCATTTCAAGCAAATTCCCTGTGCTTTCTCTATTATGCATTTACAATATAATAGTGAAGTATTGAAGCATACCAGAATTAATTTTGTATTTTTAAATAATTTCTGTGCTAAAGGATGTTAGTTCAAGTGAAAAAAAAAAACAAACCAACAAATCAACCAATAAAAAACACAAACCAAACCAAACCAAAGCCTAAGTACGCAATTTTTCAGTTTTGGTTTAAAAGTTGTATGAAATACCAAAGACAGACATTTTCTTCTGGGCTGTCAATATGTCATAATCATGATTTTTCATCTCATCTTGAAATGAAATTAGCAGACTAAATATTTGATCTGAGTGACCTTTGACACAGTTCCCCCACATCATCCTTCTCTCTAAGCTGGAGAAGTAGATGAGGAACTGGCTGGATGGTCCCATCCAGCGGGTAGAGGTCTGGACTATCTGGACTCAATGTCCAGATAGAGCTCAGTGATGAGTGATGTCCCTCAGGGGCTCATGTTGAGACCAGTGCTGTTCAATATCTTCATCAATGGCACAGCGGGGTCAAGTGCACCCTCAACAAGTTTGCAGACAACACCAGGCTGAGTGGTGGGGTTGACATGTCCAAAGGACACCCAGAAGGACCAACAAGTGGGTCCACATGAAACTCAACTAGGTTCCACCACAGAACAAGGCCAAGTGCAAGGTCCTTCACCTGGGTTGGGGCAACCCCTGATACCAATGACTGGGGGATGAACAGATTGAGAGCAGCCAAGAGGGACTTGGGGGTGCTGGTGGATGAAAAGCTGGATGTGTGCTGACAAACCGTGCTTGCAGTCCAGGAAGTCAACTGTATCTCGGGGCTGCATCAAAAGAAGCATGGCCAGCAGGTCGAGGGAGGTGACTGTCCCGCTCTACTCCACTCTGGTGAGGCACATCTGGAGTGCTGCAACCAGCTCTGAGGTCCTCAGCACAGGGTAGGGGACCTGTTGGAGCAGGTCCACAGAAGGACCACAGAAATGATCATAGGGATAGGGCAACTCTCCTATGAGGAATGGCTGAGAGAGTTGGGGTTGTTCAGCCTGGAGAACAGAAGGCTGTGAGGAGACCTTATTGCAGCTTTTCAATACTTAAAGTGGGCCTACAAGAATGATGGAGACAGTCTTTTTAGCAGGGCCTGGTGCAATAGAACAAGGGGTGATGGTTTTAAAGTGAAAGGGTAGATTTAGACTAGATACATGGAAGAAATTTTTTCATTGTGAGAGTGGTAAGACACTACCACAGCTTGTCCAGAGAGGTGGTACATTCAAAGTCAGGTTGGACAGGGCTCTGAACAACCTGACCTTATGAAGTTGTCTTGCATACTGCAGGAGGGTTGGACTAGATGATACTTTAAAGGTCCCTTCCAACACAAACTATTTTACGATTCTATGACAAAATCTCAATTTCATTTCCATTTGGATCCCCCTCTATCTCTCTCTTTTTCCCAGTGCCCTGGACATGTGACTCAAGCCACAGAAATTCAAATCACATTCCACAAGTGATCAGGGTGATAGAGTTTAGGAATTATTCATGCACTTTTCCCACCTCGACTGCAATTTTAGTAAGAAGGCTGAATCTCACTGCAATTTCAAAAATGGGTAGCAATTCTTCTTATTTTTGTTCCTCAAGTAACCCAGCAGATGTGGATTGAGGAAAATCACTCCTCTCTTTCCCACAGAAATGGTGCTAAACTGGAGGCAGCAACACACAGCATCCTAACAGGCTCCTCACCGTTTTTTGTAGGATATTTTTTGCCCTAATTCAATTTCTGCCTATGAAAGTGTTAAACATGGAATCAGAAATCCAGAGGGTGTTACTCAGTAAGGATTTTTCTCTGATGCCCACAAGTTAACATGCATGATGATGAACCACCTCCCTTAGCCCGATCCCACAGTCAGCAGACAGACACACAGCAAAGCTCAGCCTAGTCCCGATGAAGTCACCACTGCAGGAACTGCCTGTGATGAACATGGACCAAGAAAGATTCAGTGATTCAAAGCATTCCAATTTATATTGAGGACAGCTGTCCAAACAAACAGACAATCTTTTCTTTTTTTTTTTTTTTTTTTTTTTTTTTTTAAAAAAAAAAAACACAAACTTAACACTAGCTTTCTTTTAATTTCTCTTCATCTTCCAAAGTAGCTAAGGAAGTTCATTTTCATGTTATAAGTAGTGCACTTAAATATATAATTAACAGAAGGAATTACTTGCACACATAAACAACAACTTCCAAATTAGCTCTCTCTTTAAGATTAGGATGCCTATATCTCTCCAGCTCTTTTTTCTGCTGCTATTGTTAGACCTTCTGGTATCTGTACCATCCCTCTGGCAAGGAAGGACACATTTACATTAGCTTTCACAATGGGAGTAACAACCCCTGCAGCAGAAGACTGAAGGTTGGATCGTAGCAAACATGTTCTTCAGAACTTCTCGCTTACATTTTGCCTCAGATTTGACTAAAGGGAAGTGTAGGGAGGCAAAGAGCAGCACATGCCTGCTTTGTCTGTGCAGCTGGAACGTTGGGACACGGACATTTTTTTTTTCCTCTGCTCCATAGGCAGGAAGGTGACAATCACTAGAAGTCCATGTGGTACAAATTAAAGGCAATGCAAAGAAAGCAATAATATTACATTTTTAATACTGTACTGAAAGACAGCTATGGAGAAAAGCACTGCAACTTTCCTGCAAAGGGCCGAAAGAGAAGATCACTTTTCTTTTCTTCACATGAAAAATGAACACAAAGGACAACAATGCCAGTGACAAAAATAAGAAAAATAAACCGCAAACAACTTCAGTAGCAAGAAGCTGACAAAATATTAGTGTGCTCTCTGTTCTTTGTGGCAGTGGCCAGAAAGACCCTGGAAAGCTATGTTGGGGCTGCTTCAAGAGGTCCCAACACACTGCTGCAAGATGTAATGTTTCCAGATAGAGACGGAACAGCTCTCATGTGCAAGAAAAGTCAAGACAGAAACCTGTTCTTTGCTATCTTGAAGGAATTATATCAAAATATATGTCAATTTATATTAGCTAGAAGGCAAGTCTTGGTATTTTGAGTGCATTTCAATTGCCTAGGCAATAGTAAAGGCTTTTTGATTTGTTAAACTAAACTGATAAAAATTTGTCTGGTGGTGGATCTACATTTTAAGAAAGAAAAGAAAAGGGGGGGGGCACACAATAGAGGGTCCTCAAGTCATGCTTATGGTGGGTGAGAATTAAGATATTATTTCCATGATACTGAAATGTACAAGCTGTTGAGCTGATAGAAGTGGAGGACTTGCTTCTCTAACAATATAAGTCATGAGCAATTAACTTGAAGTAGCAGGTGAAGTGGTTATGTACTTAAGAGCACACAAATTCTGAATTTACAGTTGTCACAATTGACCTTATTCACATGACTTAGAGAAGCAAAACTTCCACAAAATGAACACGCACACAAACATCATGGGAAGTTCACACCATGCCTTTCTGAGCTCGTTACAGATGTCCGCAAATTCACGGGATAAATTTCAAGGAGTCTGAAAAGTGCTACTTAACAGAAAGTGTATTACCAGTAGCTTAAACCCATTGCACAGAAGCATGCACTTTGAATGCAATATTATATAAAATTAAAAATACAAGAGAAAGTGTGCATTAGAATAATAGAATCATTTAAGGTGGAAAGGACCTATAAGATTGAGTCAAAAAATTCAAGAGTGTTATAACAAGCTGTCAAATTGCACAGGAGCAACTAAGTGCAGCCCTCTGGACCAGACCCTAGAACTCTGTGGGTGCCCTCTTAACTAAAGACATGTGGCACAACTGAGGAAAAAAACCGGTGAAAGCCTTTGTTTGTGAAAAATGAAACAGGCACGCAAATTCAGTCACCAAGATCTTTTTTGGCTCTTCAGGGCATTCACGAAACGACAGAGCCCTCTACTGGCCTCTGCTTCCCCCTGCCCCAGGCCCTTTGGTTCTAGAGATCCAAGTGTCAATGCAAAAAGCTTTTCAGGCATATGTACTGTTCTTGGTATAAATCTGCTACGATGGAGTGCAATTTACAATCTAAAAGCCATTGTGAGACATGCATAAAACTATTTATGTAAAAGAAGATTAGGAGCTTATCAGAATAGTAAACAGATCTGGGTCAGTTCAGTCCTGTAGAAAACCTATATATATACAAGAAATACTTTACTTTTGCTAAAATCAACTAAAATCTTTACTGCTGATGCAAATATTTCCATGGGGAGCAGGTTAAAGCACTTGCCTTGCCCCTAGTACAAATTTCATACATATTTGATCCCTTTATTTTAGTTGAACACTATCCCCTGGCTGAAGTAGAATGTGTGCTGTGTTATTTGCCATCTGCAAATACAAACACACCATACCCACCCAGCCTGGGTGGAGTTCAGATTAGAGGAGTGCAAACATGACACATTCTTAACTCTATAATAAATACATCCCTTCTGAAGAAAAATGAGTGGGTTTAAAACGTAAAAGCCAAATCTGTGAAGTTTCTTCTCTGTCCATTTCCCTAACAAAATTATTTATTAGCACAATGTTTGTTGTGTTTTTCATTCAAATCATAGCACCTAATTTGGAAAAATTCCTGTAATTTGGAGTAATTTTTCTTAAGATGTACGATGAGTAAAGGGCTACCAAGCTTAGGCCTACAGCAGAAGTGATGGGCACCCACTTTGCAAGATGGGAAGAATTTGTGCTCCTCTGGGTTGTGTCTTCCCCAAGACAGTCTTGACAGCACTGCAGCAGACAGCTCTCTCCAAATTCCTTACCTGGTTAGATCACGTATGATAAGGGGTTTCAAAACATCTGTGTACAGCTCCTGTGGCATATATTGCCTAAGTCTGTACAAGTCACACCATCCTGAATGATCCTGAACTGTCCAGCACATCAGACAGTACTAGGGTATGATCCCCAGCACATTTTTTGGCCTAAGCAAACCAGACCGTCCCCCAAACTATTTCCCAGGCACAGTTCAGTAGTCTGCACAATCCCCGGACAATTCTCAATGAGCAGTCCACAAGCAGCTACCCTGTTTTAGAGTCTGAAAGTGTTTAGTAGTAGATACAGTGTTAGTGCCAGAGTGCAATTCTAGGCACACTAAGATGTAGCTTGTGTGAATACTGACTGGACTGTACTGGCACAGAAGCTGCCTGGTAATTCCTACCTGGGAAAAGATGAGAATCAGCAAAGCACAACAAGGCCAGCATTATCAGGATGACTTCATTTTATGTCCAGCCCTGGACATATCTTTCAACTTATTCCATGGTTTCGCTTATGAGGAGTGGCACATTATTAGAAAAAGGGCTAGTAATGGTACAGTTAGTACTCTACTACTGCTAATCTCATGGAAATGTGAGACTTGAACAGAAAGAATTAACATAATTAGGAAGAGGCCTGGAGATGATGTTGGAAAGAAAACTTCAGATCCAAGGAACAATACTATATAAGGGATTTCTATGCACTCATTTTCACAAACTGAACAACTTTCACAGTAACACACCTATAGAAACGAAACCAGATCTTGAATTATATTTATCACGAACTTGGCTGGACCTGTCAATAATGATAATCCCTCAGGTAGAAACTCTCCAAGCAAGACATGTAGACATAGCACAGCTGAAGCAACCTGACACGCGTTACTGGAAAAACAAAATCTGGGGCACAAAGAAACAACAAATACCCAACAAAAAGACAAAATATAGAAAAACACCTTCACAGACCAGTATTTTCAGAGAGTTTATTTATAGAATTATTTCAATTTGGCACACAATTGGAAAATGCTAATACAATTTGGTGGGACAACAGGAAAAATGCTGGAGTGTTGCTGTCCTTTGGAGAGAAAAAAATGAAATGTGAATTACAAATAAGAAACAATTGGGTTAGGAAATAAGATTATCTGAAAGTGGGCTCTATTAATTGTAGACCATAAAAAACCCTGAAAGACTTAGAATCTCAAGACACTGGGATGATGTTTCCAAATGCAGATTGAAGCCACCAGAGGCAAGTTTAACACAACCCACATTGTTTGCTCTATTGACACAAGTTGAGCTTTTCAGAACTTATCTTAATTTACTGTTTCTGTTTGATCTGGCTTGTTTCTGCTCACAATGAGTTCAGTGGGAATGCTGCTATTGAGTTCAACAAAATCAGGCCTCTCACAGAGGGCCAATGCAGCCTCTTTCATAATCAATGAAGTTCTGCACCTAGGAGGCCACAAATGTCAAATGCTTGTAACATTACACTGAAAAGCTGTTTTCTCTTCTGTTTGTGTGTTTAAATTCCCCTTAGTCCATTTGCATCTTCTCTGCATGTTCAGTACCACTAATCACATGAACCTCTCTAGGTTGCCATTATTTTGTTGGCAACTGTTACCCTTCTGGTAGAATCAGCACATTAGATGTTGGTCTCAAACATTAACCATAAACTGGATAGTTTGCTGGGGCCCTCTCATTCTGTGACTGTCTTCACCTTTGATCTCTCATTTTTCTTTTCCATATCGACTAAGAAAGGGACAAGGATCAGAAAGGAACAAAGAGGAAGCGCAAAGAGGGAAAAGTGGCCACTAATTACTGGCTCTAGAGGGAGCTCCAGAAGGAAATCAGATGAGCACTTCTGAACTTCTCCCAGAAGAACTGAAAGAGCTGATGTAGCATCTGAAAACCATGAAGTGTAAGGCTTCAACAGCTTCTCAACATGAACCATGAGTGGCACGACCTGCTCATAAGGTGGGAAGACACTCGCAGCAGGTGCCAGCACTTTGTTGTAAGAGCTGCCAAACAGAAGTTGCAGTTCACAAGGCAAGCAATTGAGTCCTGAGAGTTACCACATTCTTGCCTCAGTGAGTTACGTTACACTGAGAAGGGGCTATGGTGCAGTTTTATCACTGAGGATAGCAGATCAGAAGATAAGACCATCAACGGTATCTTGGCAAAGTCAAATCTGTAACTGTTTGTGTGAAAGGGCCTAAACATCTAAACCGAAGCACTGAAGAAAGGCTCAGTGTGAGTGGCCTGACAGAAAACCATCCATTCAGGCTCACCTTGATTACAGGCAGTCCTTTGTACTCTCATCAAGCTTGGGTTTAAAATCCCACACATATTTATTTGTGGTTTATTGAATCTTACCTGTATTATTATCTAACCCCTGAAAGACACAGGAAATGAAATGATCAATGTAAGTTAAAAATCAAGAAACAGAAATAAGTGTTCTGTGCTATGATTTCTTCAGGACAGCCATCTGCTTCTTTCCTCTCCACTTCTCTAAGTTTGCTCTGGAAACGGATCTGTGAAGAGGTTGGGCATGACTGGGGAGACAGTAGCCTAGAAAAGGAGTTATGCTATGAGAGAAACTGCAACTGGAATGACATCTGTGAGACAATAAAGCAGCCAGTGTCTGCTGGCATAACACAGCAGAAGTGCAGAACAACACTCAGTCACTTCTCATTGCATCATTCGTGGGAGATGTGGACTCCCGGTTTTACACTGCTAAACCCACGAGTATACAAAACTGCACCATGTTGTACAACTCCAACAGACAACAGGATGCTACAAAGATGTTGGAATACACTTGTTTATAAACAAAACAGCAGAGATAAATTCCAGTGCTGACTCCACTCTCCCTGCCCCTGAGCTCCAGCCACTGGCCATTTAAAAAAAAAAAATCAAAACTCTTCTCCACATCTGAAGCCAATTAGAAAATCTTCCCACTCTGATAACCATGAAGTAAAAGTAAATGTATGAACCAAAATCAGTAGATGACTGCAGCTTCACCTATATGGTTAATTCACTATCCAAGTAAACCACCTCTGCTAAATATTTTCATTATTACTATGTGCCCTGTAGATAAGAACAGCTCTTATGTAAGTCCATCTGTAAAAGTCTGCCAAACAGACTCAAAACCATTTAAGTACAATATTCAACCCTTTTATTTCCATGTCCATTTATTTAGAAAACATTCATTCAATGAATGAAAACTACGACTCTTGGTACAGTACCAGGTATCATTTATGCTACCATAGACTCTTCTTAGCGGAATGAAAAAGAGAAAATACATATGGTTTTAGAATAATTTCACTTTCAATTACCTTAACCATTATAGCCACTCAAAAAATCCATCACTGGAAAACCAATTCTAAAATAATACATTCTCTTACTTCTCTTATTTGGAACTAGGATGATACCACAATTTTTAGAAAATATATACTTGCATAGGACCCACCTACACCATGCAATTGTTCTAAGTAGCATCCCTAAAAATGGTGTAACAGCTTAATGTGGAAAAAATTAGGATGCAAAGATGTTGTAGCCTAGCAGTGAAATACAGGTATGGTATGATTTCCAATCCCACTGGGCATAAGCTTAAGTCATATCCACACTGCTGAGACCAACCAAGTATTTAAGCTAGAACAGCAAAATGTTTTAGATGCGAGTGTAAACGTAGTCCAAGAAATAGGATATACCGAGCATTAACGCTATACAAACAACGCAGTGCACTGGCACATGTGCACTAAGCCAGCACTTTTGAATATTTGCTGGTCTGTGTAACAGTTACATTTATTGCAAAATGACATCAGAAACTGATATTCACCAGCTGCTTACTTATTCTCATACCAAAGCAGCTACTTTTTAAACTAGACTGGGAGACCCCAAGCAGAACCTTAAGCCTCAGCTGTGGGAAAGCTCTATGAGCTCAGGCTCAGCTAGAAGTAATCAACGGGGCATTGCACTCTCACCTTTTCTTCAGTTTCACAGGAAGAGAGATTAGGCCAATAAGGTTCTCCTGTGAAAGGTACTGAACACTGTGATCCATTGAAACAGAGCAATTAAGGATATAAAGGGGTCCAAACAAGCACAAAGTCTTACTCATGGAAGACTAGGCTCTTTAGCCAGCACATGGGAGGAAGGAAAGGGCTTTTCCTAAGGTATCTTATTTTCCCTCAACTAAGATGCAAGTAAGCCCTGATACATTACATAACAGCTTATTTTTCATTTCCCATACAGAAGCTAAGTCTAATCACAGCTTATGCAAGGAAGTGACAGAAGCATACCCAAAATAAAAGCAGTCACATTTTCACAAGGTAAGTTTACATGTGATTTCAGACTGAATCTAAAACCACAACCTGACACAGCCTTTGTCTTGATTACCTATTTAAATATTGTGCATTCAATCCCTGTGACAGAATTACGTTTTTTTACTAGGCTAACTAGGGCTATTTCTGATATTTAAATTTTAATCTGTCTTCTTAGATAAACAGAAGAGCTGCCTTTTTTTTTTTTTTTTTAATTAGGCTTTAAGACATTTAAATCAGTCTTAAGAAGCTGCAGTCTTCTTGTATATTACTAAAACTTTGACAAATATCTGGCTTTTTATTCTCCACTGAGGTTTGGAAACTAAACAATTTTTTTCAATTAGATCAGATCCTTTTTAAAAAGGGTATAATCACTTATTTGTCATAGCATATAGCAGTTTATTAAATTTAAGAACTGGAAGTAAAGTTGCTTTGTGTATTATCTACATATGTAAAACCTATTTTCAAAGAGCAGCAATAGTGTTAACGTTAGAAAAAACGTTCCCCACACAAAACTACCCGTACCAAAAGGCTAGTAGGACTAAGCTTCAGTCTACTTTGCCAGTAAGATTGAGGAATAAAAGGCTGTATCCGTAGTTCTGCAACATATGAGAAGATCTTTCGGAAATGCGAACTTCAGCTAGAAGTTAAAATTGATATCTAGACACGCTCCACCACTGATCTAGGAAGAAAACCCTCTTTTTACACAGAACTGCAGTTCTGATTAACAGCATGATAGAAGTTAAAATCACTAAGAATAAGGTTTAAACAACCTAAGCTTATACTGATTAAACTTCAAACAGAAAACATCCGTATTAAACTAAAAATTTTAGCTTTCTTGAGGACAGAGGCAAAGCTTCCTTACTGATAATTCAAACAACAGGTACATTTTAGCCTTCTGAAATCCTTGAGGGGGTGCAGAGAACAACAATGCAGACAGTTACATTTTTGCAGGTCCACACGTTTCAGTGGTGCAACAAACTGCCATTTGATATCAAAGAACCCACATTCTGTTGTGTATATACTGGATTGAAAAGAACATTTTTCAGTAAAGTTTTGCAGACACTGCAGTACTTCAAGAGCCACATGTTCTTCAAACTTGCTTAAACAGATTCACCCACAAGCTGTTTGGGATGGCTCAAGAGCTTTCTGCAGAAAAGAGTGCACCTTAAGCTAAAAAGATAGAAAGTTATTTCCGGGGCTGCAGAAAAATTGCTGGTTTATATCTCATGTTGTAAATGGAAATAACCAGTCAACTTACTATTTCTGTTAAACCCATTCCCTATGACTCTGTTCAATCGAAAAAAGACCCAAAACAAACAAAATAACAGGTATTGAAGGAAGAGGCTGCTTCTATCGGCACAAACACCAAATGATGAACAAGTCCTACATTAGAGAAAAATCTAGCATGCATCTTCAACACTGTACACAGAAAACAAAGACAAGAAGTAACTGCTAAAAACTATACAAGGAAACGCTGCCTTTTAAAAAGATATATGGAAATAATTACACTGATTAATAAAACACTGATATTCACAACCCACCTGAACTAAAACTGGTTTACATCTTCAGGAAAGAAGTCAAAATAGTACAGAACATTTCTTTTTTTCTCTTAAAAAAGCAGGAGTGCCACACTGTCCAAGATAAACTGTTGCTGCATATAGATTTGACTCAACCTTCTTGTGCTTTCTATTCAGGGGATATAGAACATGAGGTCATGTTTCCTGATAATCTGTTCACAGTTATCAGGTGCCTATTCAAATCAATCTTTTTTCCTACCTAATTCATTATGGAGTTGCTACAACTACAGTAAGATGTAAAAGGTTTCAAGAAATTCCTGTGAGAAATACTTATTTTATGAAAAAATTTGCATTTTTCTTTAGTTCACCTACGTTCACTAATATATACGGCATATGCACCTTAAGTATGAGAACTCCATGAAAACAGTTTGAAAAAAATAAAACATAGAAACTGATGCGTGAGGCCATCGGTCCCCTTCCTACTTCTGATTATTATTATTTTATTCTTTTTTTAAATACCACCACTGACGAAACCCAATGCAGGATATAGTCCCCAAAGCCACACCAAACTGCTTTGCTTTGCTGTGCATCTTTCCCAGCAGGTTTTCATACCTGCTTCTTCAGACAGAGCATCTGGAGGCTACAAAAGCACAACTTGTACTTCTCCATCAGTCATGTTTATTTGTGTGATGTTTTTTCCAGATCTGGAAGTTTTTCAATTAGTGCTTTATGGTTCATGTTGATACTGGCTATAAGTCCTCCTTCATTGCCATCTGAGCCAGTGTAACTGATTTCTTCACCAGTCAGGGTAGTCATATGGCCACCCAACGCTCTCAACACTGCATTTCCAGCACATATGTCCCACTTCTTAATGTAGGTGACATGGATATACACATCAGCTTCTTCTTGATTCTTCTCAGGCACATCAAGGAGGGCCAACACTTTATAACCTAGAAGAAATGGGCAGAAGTAAAAAAGAAAAACCAAAAATTAAACCAAGTTTTCCTGTAGAGACACATTAAAAGAACAAGACCAGACACTCAAATATAGTTCTGCTCTTACATTTATGTACTTATTTCTCAATCCCTGTATCATGCTGAAGTCTACCTTTTTCTTCCTGGCTTTTTACTGCAATTGAAAGAAGATGCATACACCACTCTAATAAAGCAACCCAATACAGGGCATTCCCCTTTATCATTCATTATGCAGTACAAAATCACAGCTCAAAATAGTATTCCTCCTTTTATGGAATTTCTTTAGTTTTTCAATTCTTTGACAGATATTCTTGTTTCATTAAACTGTTCCTTTCTTCATCTCACACAGAGTCAAACCCTGCAGAAGATCTGCTATGATCAAATACACTTACACTTTCTTTGTCATAAGAAGACTTGTTCAGATTCATTATCAAGAACCAATGCAAGATATTCTAGACTAAACAATCTCTAGGGGAGCTCTGGCTTTCCACATTAAAGACAGAAAGATACATTTCTGTAAAATTCAGGTTTTGCATGGCTTTTCTCAGACTTTAAAGCTGTTAATGCTTCACACTAGTGCCTCGCACATTTGTATTCTATCAGTAACATGCACAAGGATATTACGTAAGTAAAAAGTATGCTACAAGACTCTTTGAATTGAGTATGAGGCAGATAAAAATGCAAGAAATAGCACCAAACTTTCACAGCTTTTTTCTTAGTATATTTTAATCAAACATACTCATAATTAACTAACAACCAACAGCTTCGCTTCCGTGATTCTGTCTGTGGTCACACAACCCTTTTTCTCACAGAGGCATCAGTGACTTCAAAGAACGCACATTAGTCTGTTCAGTGAAAGGACCACAACAACATTGCTGGTCCAGGCGAAGAGTCACTAACATACTGACTTGTGAATAGCCTGAAGCCTGAACTAAGGTTGCATCTAGGTCTCTAGACACGGCAAAAACTGTGTTCCTATTGTCAAGAGCTTGCTTTTAGGGATGTAAAGATCAAAAGGCAAGAGGAAAAAGAGGAGATGCCACAGATACATCCTTTTGTCTGATAACAGCTACACTGTTAAAACATTCAGAAGCAATAAAATGGATAGGATGCTTAAAGAACCAAACCTGCTCCACCAGCGGGGATTATCACAGTTTTATTTCCAAATGTCTGCCGTGCAACCTGCTCAACTTTTCCTGCATGGGAGCGGGACACAATAATCCTTGGAGTTTTCTCATTGTAGGAGGAACGAGCCTTTATATTTGACCCACCATCCACCATTGCCCAAGCTACAAAAGAAACACAAATTCTGTTAAGATTTACAAAAGAGAACCTCTGTTAGGTGTGGAGATAAAAGGATACTTATCTAAAAAAATGTAATTGATACCTCTGACTTAGTATCTCTCTACTGTAAAAGAGAAAGTTAGGGCTGACAGAGGAATGGGTGCATACCCTCATGTGCACACAGGTGGAAGAGAAACAGCCTCCCACACACGTACATTTATGCATATGGCACTACACCATGCCTGCTTTTCTTATGTGATGCAAAAAAAAAAACATGGAAAAATCACAAGTAGTAATCTTTAGAACTTCCAACTGGAAGGCCACAGAAGTTAAAAGGATGGCTAGATTTCCTAGTCAGAAATAGTTCCAATATTACCTCAAATAACACTTTTATAAGAGAACAAGAAGCCCCGCTACCCTCCAAAGCAGATACCAAAAATGTTATTGAGTCATTCCGCACAGAAGTATAGTGATGCAAAGGAAGAAAATGGCTCAGAAGGATAGCAATACAAAGAAAAACATTCAGTGTTGTATTTCAGAGAACTGAATTTAGAATACACAACTTCCCACTTGTTTCATTGTGAGGTTCAAAGCCAAGCTTGGTAGGTGGCATGCCCTAACCATCAATCTGACATTTACTCAGCAAAGTAACCAGCAATTTCATCTCACTAGAGGGCGAGATTGTATGGCAACAGACTGAGCTGTGTGTAATAACAATGCTGACTGCCCTTTATCGCTTTGTATTTGTGCGGTACTAGTAGGAACAATCCTACTCATAACATGTTGCTATTTCCAGCTTGGAAAAAAAATACTTGTCACACAGAATGATAGAATTTATTGCATCTCACCTGATGCCACGTCTGAACATTTCAGACTTTACTACTGAAGGAGATAAATTCTCAACATTACAATGCCAACCCCCCCATTTCTTCAGATAGATATTCTTACAAATAAAAATGTTCCATGAAAAAAAAAAACCCTCCATGACTCTTGAAGCATTCCGGAACATAGGACATACTTAAATGACTAGAAATTAATTTCATATTTAAAGAAAGTAAAATATTTAGCACAAAATATTGAGTGTTCAGTGGGCCCAAAAAGGAAAACAAATACAAAATCCATTTATTCACTTAGTTTTTGTGCTAGACCTACTGCATAACTTCAGAACTCTGGAGGTCAGTATTGAATAAGGGAAAATGTAAACAGAAATTCTTTTTCCAAAGACAAGGTAAGACATGAATACTTAAACTACACACGTTGCCAAACTTGCAGCAATGCTCGCTGATACACCATTAATACTAAAGAATTAATTACTCTACAGTCGTGGCATTTAAAAGCATGGCAGGTAATCAATAAGGCTGTGCTACACAGTCTTGCCTGTTACATACAAACAGTTGCCATTAAGATCTTTAATCAATCTTTGTTATTCACACTGAATAAACACCAGCTCCTGGGTTATTACAGACTCAAGTTATTCTGCTGAATGAGCAAAGAACTCTTTTCTGCTGAAGACTAAACGCAAACATAAGACTGGTCAGTATTTGTACGTTTAACTTTTTTGGTTTGCTATAAGTACTCTGATTGAAGGGATCTTAATTCCTAAACATATTTTCAGTCAGTTTGTATTAAATGGATTATTTTTATGTTAAACAAGGACAGCAATTTCATTTGTGGTTTTATAGCACAGAACACATCTGCAGCCCTGATTGTGAGGTCTGCAGCAGTGCTCTTTTGCCCCAGGTACTATTTTCTTATTATTGATAGCTAGATATGTTGTCTGAGACATCAAATTTTGATTAACACTATGACTGAGGATGATGGAAATATGTGAAGGCAGGAAGGTACCTGTATATGATGAGAATGGCTTGTGTATCACTCCTATTACTGGTTTACCATTTACAGCCACACAGACCATTGTTGTGACATACTGTCGAAGATCCTCTGTGGGCAAAACAAGAAAGTGAGCAAGTTTACAATCAGATGCCAAGAACAGAAAAAGAAAACAGACATGAGATTACTGAAATGCTGTTCCCTGAAGACTAGTCTACATTCTGCCTCTTGCAATTATGTAACTTGGAAGTATTTTCAAATAACCTTGCAGTTTTCAAAAGGCTTTAAAGACTTTTCAGTTTTCCAGCAATTTTTCCTGTTCAGTAGATATAACCTATAGTACCAGATGTGTCTTATGCAGTATATATTTTCATGGAAATCTGTGCCCCCTTTCTTTGCCTCACCTCCTATCCTCTATTGGTTCAGAAGTGATAATTCAAATACCCAGGAACATTCATGGGAAAGGATGAATGAAATATTCACAAAAAAATTCTATTTGTTCTGTAGGACTTATCAGCAAGAATTTTAGTTTAGATTGCCTTGAACTCCTTACATGACATCCTAAAAGATTTGAAAAGGGGGAAGACTGAATTATGCATGCTTTTTTCAAAAATTATAACCAAAATTTTCTTATATCAAGTTAAATAGAGTATTTACTTAGTATTCCTCTTAAATAAAAAAACCCAAAAATCTGAGATACTTAAATGTTGCCACAGTAATAACTGAAAAAAAGAAATGTGTAACTCCAGTAGATTCCGTAACTGAGACACCATTTAGTATAGCATTTACTTAGTCGTGAAGAATACTAAAGTAATTTCAGAGTTGGAATATTTAAAGGTAAATGCTGTGATCTGGAAACTATAGAAATTTCATTATGCAATTTGTTCGATTAAAATCACACTAGCTTTGACATAACACACTTTAACAAGAGATGTCATTTTAAATACTTACTATTTTGTCTCCAGTATAAAAGGCAGACATCAGAATTACACACATGATTTGTCAACAAGAATCGGCTACCTGTGTATTCTTGTGTAGCATCTAACGGATCGATCCAAACAGTAACACTTTCTGCTGGAACCTCTTTAGGCTGTATTTTTTGCTTTATGTCTTCAGGAATACTTCGATCCCAAGGGACTGTCTCCTGATCGGCTGTATCAACACGCTCCTCAGAATTTATCTGTGATAAGACAACAAAAGTAGTTGCATTAACTTATCCGACACAGTAACTGTAGTACTTCGGAAAATTACAGGTTTGCTCACATTGTCTTTTTCTTCCTTCACCTCCAGCTCAAAGTGCATGAATTATTAATTTTTTCAGCAACTCACAAGCTATTACCATCATGTTACAAGTAATGGAAAACCACAATCCAGAATTTTACTGTGAACCAGACCACAGCTGGACATTGCTGCTTTGGCTGCAACTCTCCCTACTGAAAATTCCCACAGTATGAATTGCATTTTTTTAAAAATCAGTATTGCTTTAAGGACTATAGGCAGAACATTTAACTATGGAGAATCATACAGTATATAGTTAGTAGGGGTATATATTCAATTTATACAGATCAGTAAATGCAGATTGAAATGCGCAGATACACTATAAACAGGTATTTTGCAGACTGTGTATGACTTGGACAAGTAGGAATCTTAGTAAATATTTATTCTTGCTGCCAGCATTGAGTTACAACTAGGAATCTAAGCAGCTCAGCTGAATGTTACCATTCCACAAACATAAACAAATTAGTAACATCCCATATGTGTCTTTAGGGTAGGCTGGGCTAAGGTCCTAAGATGGCCCATGAAGAACAATTATAAACAGCAGTCTAAAGTCACATTTAAGCCTATTGTCACCTGCTGCATAGCTTAATGAATTTCATTCCACACCAGAGGGCATTTCAGTATGCCAAATAGAGTTTGGTCCAGTAGTGGAGCACACAGCATCAACCTGTTGAATGGAATAACGTTCTGTAAAACCCAATATAATGTCATTGTGACTACAGCAGCACTACATGTTTGGATCACAAGAGATGCAGCTGTCACAAAATACTGCATGTAATGATCTCTCACATTACCAAAACATCACATAACCTGGTAGGAAGAACCACTGTTGCACTAATTACTCAGCAGGATGATGATGCTTATGGCTTAGATGTATAGGTTAGATGTCTAAAATTGAGCGTAACCAATTTGGACTTTTAGGTTATTTTAGAATATGAGAACACAAGTTTTTTATTCATGCTAAATTTAAAGGTGTTTAGCTAGCTCCCAAGTCCAGTCAAGGCAAAATAGTAGGTGCACACGGCATGCAACGTATCTACAACCTAGAACCATCAATTTCCCTTTACTTGCTACGGGTAGAGTCAAGATGATAGTTCAGATTCAAGTATCTGACTGCAGGAGCAGATAAGTCCCTTCTGACTAAAACAGCTTATTACAGATGTTGTAGGCAAGTGACATTGAAAGACAATGGAAATGAAGCAGCTATAAGACTATGTTTAAATGTGACAGACTTTGTAAGAGCAAGATTTTTACATAATTCACATAGTGACAAGACATCACACACACCTCAACTGTAACAGGTATTTAGCAGAGTTGAATCATCTTCTCCAAGAGAATTCAAAAAGAAAAAGCAAGCAGAACTGCAGCTATTCCAGCCATACATCATAGCTGTCTTCTCACGTAAAACCAGTATCGGAAGCATTGCATGTCAGACACTGAGCCCTTGAAGTTGCCGTGACATTTACAAATTAAACATCTGTCACTGTACAATAAACCTGATGATTGTATTTTCCCCTAGGGAAAACGGTGCTGCGAAGTCAAGATGAGTAGTTTCACAGACTTGGCAGTCTCAACACAGCCCCTGGGCAGTTTAAGTTCCACTACAGCACATTACATACCACCATAAAAAAAAAACATTTCCTCAACAGAAAAAAGAGGCCTCCAAAAAGTTAAAGGGTTGGAACCAATGCTCAAAAGGAAGAGTATCTTGTTAAACCTGTTGTTACAGTACACTAAAAGTCTGAAACTATCTGAAAGGTATTGATTTCAGAGAAAGATTTCCTAACTAGTCTAAATTTTGCAGTGGTGGCCACGACACTGCAGTATTTATAATGGTTGTGAGGAGTCTCTTTCAACAGCCATAATTATTCTGTCAGGAAAAAAAAAACCTGGGAAATAGTGGTAAGGTTTGCAGAGCCATCCGGAGAAAATAAATAAATAAAAAAAATCAACTGAGTCACTAGTTCTCCCATTCATAAGACCATTTACTCTGTAGCTGTGGCTAAATACTCCACAAATAATAGATCAAATAGAAATTCATAGCCATTCCAAAACACGCAGTTATTAAAATTATTTATTGTTAGAAAGTTACAGTATAGGTTTTGCAAGACATAGTCACCTGGGAGAGAATCACCAACCCTTAACACTGGGAACTTCTTTTATTTGCCCCTTTTTTTTTCTTTAATGCAGGAGAACATACCCAGAAAACATGTCTTTGTGTTAATACGATGTCCCTTCTTACATGTCATTCTCATTTGCTGGATGCTTCCAGAAGCCATGACCTTATACTTGAAACTTTTCTGAAGTGATATGAATATGTAGCTGACTGCATTCCCAAATCTTCACTCACAAATTAGGAGCAGCTATGGTAGAAAGACAATCATAATACCAAACGTTTTAGACAACAGAACTTGTTTCAGCCAGGTGCTCTGAGCCAATTAAACTGATACATTAGTATAAATAATTATAAAGTTTGCATGCATGCTATCGTATACAGAACTTTGCCTACTCCCAAGAGTCAGATTTAGATAGCAACACATAATGTAAGAACTTGAGATAGCAAGCATAAAAGAGGAATAAATTGCTATTTGGAATTACCTGCCTAACAGCTGTAATGTGTAAAAGCCCATCTTGGCAAGTTCTGGAAGCTGCCCACTGACCCCAAGCTTCACTATATTTCAGCAATCTTCCCCAGTTATGCTTAAAGCAAAGGCCCTCCTCACAAAGAACTGGATCAAACACAGAGGTTTAATACAATATATGTAAATCAGTGCATAGAATACTGCTGAAAGGTTAAAAAAAAATTCATAAACAAGGCAGTCTGGCTGCATCTCTACAGCACAGAGTTTCCTCAGACTGAGCCTGTGAGGTGCAGGAATTCCATAAGGAACCAGGGATGCTGCTCATGAGAGCCAGCTGCAGATGTCCAATGGCAACACCAGGATCAGCCCACAATGCATTCTCCAAAACATCCAGGTGTTTCTAGCCTTCAGAAAAGTCTTACACAGAGAACACTCCCCTCCAGCACATTGGTGGCTGGAATACAGACCTGCTCAGGGACACAGGAAGCAACTCCAGTGCACTACAAACTTGCCTGGATAAATGGAGTGCTCGTAATAAACAGCCAACTGTCCTGACCGTGTAAAAACTTCAGGGAATCTCACAGTGGCTCTTTGTTCTGTGCCGGGATACTCCATACCAGCACTTCATGACGTCTTTGTGGCAGCTCATCACCCAAAAAGCCTACTTGAATACTAGCTAGGTGTCTGTGACATGGTGCACAATCTCAGGCTTTTTCCTGGTTTAAAAGAATAGGATACAACTGCAGTTTTGCCTTTGAATTCACCCATTAAAGATAAATTAAACAGAAAAAATATATACTAAAAAAATAAACAGAAGCTTCTTTCAAATACATAGGTAATTTTTTAGAAACATGCATCAGCGCATGAAAATGTAATGCTTTACTTAGAAAGTGTTCAGTGGTATGTGAATTTGTTTTAAATTTAGTACTCCCCCTTATTCCCCACACACTTTATACAGCCCAACACTCACTTTGTATTTTAATCCAGTACCTTCTAAAAGGCGAGGTTGCACAGCTACCTATTCCTGAGTGTCAACATCCCCATTTGATAATTAAGTCCTCTCAAATCCAAATCTTAGTGCTGTTTTATTAGAAAATAACACAAATACTATCACACCTGTATTATAAAGAAGAAATACTAATTAAGATACTAAAAAAAAAATAAAACAAACATAAAACAACATAAAACAACACCCCCACACACCAGTAGAGGTAACAACAAAAGATAACATTCACTAGTCAGAATATGAATGTAAGAGTACTCCAGGTATTACATTTTAGGAACAGAGACTGGAACATGTTGCCTAGAGAGGTAGTAGATTCCTCATTTCTAGAAGAGTTCAGAGTCAGGTTGGACAGGGCTCTGAGCAACTTGATCGAGTTGAAGATGTCCCAGCTTCTCTTCGGGGACAGACTGCCAGGGGGTTGGACTAGATGGCCTTTAAAGGTCTCTTCCAACCCAAACTATTCTATAATTCAATAGATAAGTCTATTGATTTGAATGTGACCACAAAAATGAAAAGCCTGGAGGTCTAGGCAAAATAGCATGCACAGGGGAGCATTGGTAACACATTAATAGACGTTTGTTTGTCTGTTTTGTTAGTGCACTAATGCTGCATGACCCACACAGCCACTTCACTAGGGATGATGCAGTGTAAGCATTATGCATACCCAAGACTCAAACTTAACTTTGCCATCTGTATCCACCTGAGTGGAGATGGAGGAAAGAAGTGGAGAGACAGAAGTAAACGCAAACATTTACAAACAATAAACCAACAATGATTCCAATACTTTGTTTCTGGATGACTTAAAGATGTCCTCTGTGGACAGTAGAAGATATTTTACATTACATATATCCTCCGGACTAATGTCCAGAGCAACTAGTAAGAGGTTAGGTTCCTGTCTGTCCAATCTGGTGACCTTCTACAATGGAGTGACTGCAACAATTGACAAGGGCAGATCAATTGGTGTGGTCTACCTAGACTTCTGTAAGGCCTTTGACATGGTCCCACATGACATCATCATCTCCAAATCGGAGAGATATGGATTTGAAGGGTAGACTATTCAGTGGACAAGGAATTGGATGGATGGATGCCGTCAGAGAGTTGTGCTCAATGGCTCTACGCCCATGTGGAAGCCAGTGACGAATGGTGTCCCTCAAGGCTGTGTTTTGGGACTGATCCTCTTTAAAATCTTCATTACACAGTAAGATCAAATGCAAGCACACCCTCAGCAAGTTTGCAGATTACATGAAGCTGAGTAGTGCAGCTGACACAACAGAAGGGACACCATCCAGAGAAACCTAGACAAACTTCAGAAGTTGGCTCAAGAGAACCTCATGAAATTCAACAAGTCCAAGTGCAAGGTGCTGCGTCTGGGTTGGGGCAATCCCAGGCATGAGTAAAGACTGGGAGATGAACTCACTGAGAACAGCAAAATGGAGGACTCAGGGTTCTTGTGGATGAAAAGCTGGACATGAGCTACCAGTGTGTGCTCACAGCCCAAAAGGCCAACTACCTCCTGGGATGTGTGGCCAGCAGGTGGAGGGAGGTGATTCTTCCCCTCTACTCTGTCCTTGCGAGACCCCACCTGTAGTATTGCAACCATGCTTCAAAGTGCTCAAGGCTAGATTGGATGGGACTTTGAGCAGCCTGGTCTAGTGGAAACTGTCCCCGCTCATGGCAGGGAGGTTGGAAAGAGATGATCTTTAAAGTCCCTTCCAATCCAAACCATTCTAGGACTCTAGGATACCCACAACTACACACCTTGAAAGGTGTACTGACCTACTAGGTGGCTGCATGGAACTGTACTTGATTTGCTCTTACTTGAGTGTGCTTCACAGATGTCACAACTGAGGGGAGAGAGATTCAACAAGAAGTCTTTGAGCCTTCTCACATTTACAGACCAAGCCTCACCCCTTCAACTGCTGTTGCTGCACTGCACCAAAGAGCAACATGTCCTTATACCCACTACACTACAAGTCAGACTGTTTTACCTCCATTGGCTCTGCTTCTCTGTTTTTTTCCCCAAATGTATCAGAGGTGAAAGCTGTCTCAGCTTCTCACAGCATCTGTACATACAAAAATTGTGTGAGGGAATCAGATGCCAAAACCTCTGAATGTAAACACCCACTTGACAAGTCAGGACACAAATATGCACAACAGCAGAGAACTCTCCAGGAAAGCAAAAAGCAGTCAAAGCACCATATTTCCAGGATCTGAAGAAAGTATGCAACCTATCCTGGTTATGAAATAGGGCTCCAGAATCTGTTACAGAAGGAAGGATGTGCATTCACACCAATACCTAGCTCACATGCAGCCAGGACCACTCATGATCCCTCCCTTCTAATTTTTGAACTTGGGGGTGGTGAGTAGCAGTTTTGACTATGAATGAAAGCACTGGTCAAAAATAAGCCAAAATAGTTCAAAAAGAGACTTAAGGGAAGAATTAAATCAGACAAGTAAGACTGAAGTCTTCATCCTGTGGAAATAACGCTAATATAGTGCAGAAGCAAAACTGCGCAATTGTGTGGGTCGCTTAAAAATTGGGTTTTTCACAGTCAGAGCATAGAGGTAATGTGGTCAAAGTACAAGTTTAAGGAACACGTTGTCCTCTGTCAATCAATCCTGCCTTTGTGACCAAGTAGGGCTGCTCTTTCAGAAGTGCTGAAGATGGCCCATAATGGGAAGTGAATCAGGGTATTCCTAAATAACCTTTATTTTAAATTTTTACCTTAGATGCATTCACTTACCAAGCTCCTGACACTGACCCCTGGACAAGCCACGTAAGAGCCTGAGGCATGGTGCTGAGAGAGATCTTTTACCAGGTAATGCTACTGAAACCCCAGTATCATGAGATTATTTCTCCACAGAAGCTCTTCCAAGCAAAACATACTAGTGTTTCTGGTCAGTCTCTAACAGAATTTGGAAAGACTACCTCCCCAATCCACTCTCCTCCCAGCAGCACGGCTGGCTCAATCATGTCTTTAATCTCCTCACCTAATTCCCATCCCAGTCTTTTTTGTACCACCACTGCAGTGTAGCACAAGAAATAAATAGGGCTGCATGGAGAACCAACCAGGAAAGCAGAGAAGTAACCCAGAAAAGATAAACAAGATAAATAAAAAATGAAAAGGAGTAGAGGGGATGATTACAGCTGGATCAGAGCTTTAACTCATTCTCAGCATGACAAAGAGATGAGGACAACATACTGGTGCAGGAGCAGTAAACACCTCAAGCCTATAACTGCAGTTATGAAAAAAACCCACGCCATTTATTTTAGCATTAAGTATATTTTAAAATCAATTGTACAGAATACCACAGGGAATACACGTGCAAGTATTCATTGCTGGATGTTGAGAGCGATCAGAGAACACTGGGTAATACCGAAGTCAGAAATAAGTGACTTGCCCCTTTCTTATCTTTCTCATCCCTGTTTCTGAGGGATATAAGAACAACACTCAACACCACTCAATCTACTGCACAGTGATAAAACAGAATCAATCAGCTCCTCTTTGGTCTTACCCAACATAACTTTGAGAAGTCTTGTACTGCATCTATTTATATCAAACACCAAATGATGTAAGCAGCAGAGTTCTTCCTCTGTACAGACAACACCTTTACTTAATAGAACAAAGGCAAAATATTTCCTGTGTGAGCTTTTTTTCCCCCTCAGATTTTGAAAGTTTTTTTATAAACCCTAGTACTGTAAGACTTTTTCCAGATTTGTTTCAGCTTCTGCAAGTGAGAAGCCTAACTCATCTATCTTCTCTTAATAATCACACATTAAGAGAAGATCTGCTTCAGACAGACTGTTTACCTGCTTTCCCCTTTTATGTCTAGCAGCACAAATGAGGGAACCCAAGGCTGCTCACTGACAAGTTTGTTTCAGCCAAATGACTTCTCCCCTTGGCTATTTTGAAACATTGGAAAGCCATGGTTATTCTTAAGAATCACAGAATAATAGAATGGTTTGGGCTGGAAGGGACCCTCAAGATAATCTTGTTTGAACTCCCCTGCCATGGGCTGGGACGTGTTCCACTAGACCAAGTTGCTCAAAGTCTTATCCTGCCTAACTGAACAGTTTCACAGAGGGGTCATCTACAGCTTCTCTGGATAAGTACAGGTTCCAGTGCCTCACCACTCTCACAGTAAAGAATTTCTTCTTAACATCCAATCTAAACTTGTTCTTTTTCAGTTTAAAGCCATTCCCCCTTGTCCTGTCCGCACATGCTCTTGTAAAAAGTCCCCCTCCAGCTCTCTTGTAGCTCCCTTCAGGTACTGAAAGGCCGCTATAACATATCCCCAGAGCCTTCTCTTCTCCAGACTGAACAAACCCATTTCCTTTGCTTTATAGGCATATTTAGCACCTAGCTTTTGTGCTAGTTTTTCTTCTTCCTGGCTGCAGCATTTGGCACCGATTTAAATACTGAGGTACCTCTATTAGGCTCAAGGATTTCACTGTCTGAGAAAATCAGCATTTAGCATAAGCTTACTCTTGGAATTATTTCAGTTTTTGTTTGACAGGTTTCATTAGCAGCATCTTCTCTTGCAAGCAGAGAAGAGGGGATTTATTTGACTTCAACAATGTCTTTTATTCTAGAGTGTCACACTGTAAAGGGGGATAAGGCTACAGATAAAAAGTAAGATACTTCTTACGAGATGCAATTTTACACTGCCCCAGAAAATCCTCTGTAATCCTTATATTCACACCAAAACTGAAGCAGGTCTGTTCTGTGAAAGAGCTGCAGTTTTAGGTGCTGTTCTGAAGTTAAATGTGCAGGATTTGCAGATTGAGATGATGTCTTCACATCTGAGAGGTGTATATAGTAAAAGAAAGCTTTTATTTTGGTTTGGGCAAATGTTTATGAATACATCTCCATCATAGACTTCAAGAGACAGAATGACTTATCGGTATATACATCTTAGTAAATACTTTTTAAACGCCAATGAGATAAGCTGTTATTATCCACATCATGGACTTAGAATACTAAACATCCCAGAGCTGATCTGTCAGACTGAATAACTCCTGATCACTTGAAAACTCTGTCAAACATATTCTTCCTAGACATCCTCAATGCTCAAGCTCAGTCAGTCTAAGGAGGAGTGGGGAAAAGGGAAAGACATATGCCTGATATTTACCAGTTCCACAGACCTACACACACATTTTTGTCTTCATACTGATTTCGAGAACACATCTGCATTTTATAAAGTACTATCTATTCTTAAACACTAGCAGCACAAGGCAACTGCAAGAAAAATGAAAAGCAGTACTGAAGTTCTTTAAAAGCAGATGTTTGAAGACAGCACCCTCTAAGAGAAAGACACACAAGTCAGGCTGTCACTGCTAAGAATCCCAGGCACCACAGCGGAGTTCACACATGTGACCACAGACACAGAACAGTTCACTGAGCTCTTCAAGCCCAGATCAAAACCCAGTCTTCTCTAGAAGCACAGGCAACTCTTATATTTAGATTAACGAAGTCCCTCCATCAGTGAAAGGGGAGAAAGGGCACAGGTTTCAGGCTGTGACCCAGGTAAGCTTGTAATGCCAAGCTCCATGAGGACAATGAATAACAAAAGAGAACAGGCGTCAATACTTTTTCCTCCTTTAATGTAGAGCCCTGCGAAGTTGGTTTGCCCCTGATATACAGAACCTTCACGATTTTTCTATAAGGGAAGATTGGTCACATATCAAGTTTATTTCAAACACTGAAGAATTTGTTGTTTCTTTTAGATTTCATATTCAACAGGTTCTTTACAACACTTTAAACCCCCACCAAATCCTAACAAATATATCAACAAACAAAAAATAACACACTACCCTGAGGAACTTCCAAAACAGCCACTGACAACTCACTATGTAGTAACTAAACAACAAAAATATAAACTACTTTTTCTCTAAACCTGTCCAGGAGAAGTACGCAATCACCACTTTTTAAATCCAAATTTAGGGGTTTCTAGTAATTTCAAATGACTGTGAAAAACTAAGGAATTTAACATCGAGAGATAGCAGTTCCCCTTTACTGAAGCAAAAGCAGAAACAATGCCAACAAAACCCAAAAAGCCTCAAAGTATAGTTCTGGTTTGGTTGCGACTTGAAGCATTAGACCCAGATTTCAGAAGCGAAGGAGAGCAGGGAGGGGTGCGTACACCTCTGAAAGCAAAGTAAACTCATTTTGCCCACGTAGGCAGTGCTCCACAGCGTGACACAACTGATAACTTCTCTGCTGTCCCAGAGTCACCAGGGATAAACAGTGTTATTGTGGCGCTATGTTCCTAAACCTCAGATTCTAAATCGCTTCTCCCCGTTCTCGGCTCTCCCTGTAACTGAAGGCAGGAAAGAACAACTACGAAAATAACAGCGTTTCTAATCGCAGCACCTTGACCATACGCGGGATTTGCGCTGTGAAATTACCTGTATTCTTAACCAGAGAGCACATAATCCACAACGGTGAGACTCGGTGTTTCCCCCACCGCTCCATGCCCGTATCATTTCGTACTGTATCACCTCGCGTGGCTTCGCTTACAACACGCACCAACTCCCTCCCCTGCAACCCAACACCCCCGGCAACAAGCACGAGGTGGCACTGCCACAAATTCACCGTGAGGGGAAGGAAAAAACGCAAGTCGAGGGCAGTGCTTCCCGCCAGAGGTTACAGACCGGAGAGGCGCCGGTGACGAGAAGCCCAGCTGGGGCTCCACACTGGTACTGGTACCGGGGGCTACAAGCCCCGGGCCCTCGGCAGACCCCCGGCGGGAGCTGAGCACCCACCTGAACGGCGGGGAAGGCGCTCTTCAGCAGGTAGAACATCCTGCGGTTGGACAGGAGGTCGCCGGTCGTCAGCTGCTCGTCGGCCCCCTCCCGCGTCTTCCCCTTCGCCTTGGCGTTGAGGACGTTCCCCTCGCGGACCCGCTTCACCTCCTCCCCGCCCCTGGTGGCGGCCAGGACGGACACGGCCAGCAGCTCCCGCAGGTCCACGGCGCCGCCGGCCGCGGAGCCGTGGGGCGTCTCGGGCCCGGCGGCCGCCGGCTCGCTCCGCACGAAC
>VZRE01007696.1:22436-34727 GCA_013396775.1 Cephalopterus ornatus | reverse complement strand
GGTAGAGGACGCCCAGCCCCAGCAGGCAGAACACGGCCATGCCGAGCGGCGAGAGGCGGATGCCCATGGGGGCCATGGCCGCGGGGCAGGGGGGCGCGGCGGGACGGGCGGGCGGCGGGGCCGGGCGCTCAGCACAGCCCCATGGCACCGCCGGGGCACTCCGCTCCCTCTGCTGCGGCGGGGCCGGACCGGCTCCACGCTCCCCGGCGGAGCGGCAGCGCCGTCTGTATCCGGGTCAAGCGAAGGCGGAGCCCGCGGCTCGCACTGAGCATGTCCCGCTGCCCGCGGGTGGGAGCGTCCGGGCCCGCTGCTGGGGCCCGGCGGGAGACAGCGGGATTTCAGTGTTACCTGCCGTGGGCGTTCCTGGCAGCACACACTGCCTTTCGCGCGCTGGTGCTCCTAAACTGTGTGGTTTGGAGTGATTTTTCTCCCCCTTCATCTCCTTCTAGGCAGCAGGTGCTCCAGGAGCCCACAGCGGCGGAGCCGAGGGAGCTGCCCCAGGGCGCGCGGCAGGAGCCGGAGCCCGCCCGGCACACTGGGAAGGAGCTTTCTGCTGGAAGTCGCTGTTGGCGTAAATTGCCACCAGATTTCTGGAGTTGTGTTGTTAGCGGTGCTGAGCATCAGTGCCGAGCATCTGCTGTCATACTGATTCGGGAAGTTTGGGACTCTCATCCCCGTTGGAAAAGGGGAAGTTGAGAATTCCTCTCATTCAGTAAAATGAAGCAAATCCAACTGTTTTCTCAGCCAAGCGATGTGCTAAAGGCCTGCATGTCTTAATTTATACTTTTGCACCTCAGTTGGTTTGGAGTAGTGTGAAACTATGTAGCCAGGATGAGAATCTGGGGTGGGAACTAGGAAGAGTCTGATTTCTGTCTGTTCTCATTCTCAAGTCTTTCTAGTACTTTTGAGTAAGTTAGAAACAAAATAATTAATTCAGCATTATTTGAATTAATTGTTTACTCAAGCAATATTCATGTCTGTTGGTATTCAAGTTGTAGAAAGAGCCCTCGGTAGTGACCCTGGGAAGAAGTAATTACTGGGGATTGTGCATTATAACTATTTTCCAGGGATCTTGTGTTTTATTTTTTTTTAAGTGTTAAACTTGTATAATCAAGAATGTGAAAACTAGGAAAGACCAAAATTAAGATTGGCCTTGCAAATTGAAGTTGCCATATCATCACCTCTGTGGTTCCATTTTAGTGGCATCTGCATTATGTGGTTATATACCAAGTGTCCTGCAGGATCACACCCTATCAGAAGTGTAGCCGTGTGTGCAGGGAGTGAAAAGTAAAGAAAGGATACTAGAACAAGAAAGCATTCAATTTGAAATAGGATTCAAGAGTTGGATTTTACTTTTAGCTGTGCTGGGATTAAACTTTATGTGTTAATAGGCAACAACTGGAATGTCCATGTTTTTCAGCTTCTGATTCTTTTTAAGGTACAAGTTGTTGGTTTTTGGTGTTTTCCTATGTAGTTGCTTCTCTGGCAGAAAAGGGGCTTGAAAGCTTGGAAGTTTACTTAATATTGATTTCGTGATTCAGCATTTCATATAATAATAATTATTGGTAAGAAACTATGCAGGGTTGGTATTAGACAGAGCTCACTTGTGTCACTAATGAGGTATGAGTGCAAGACTTTACAAGCACTCATAGTTTTTGCATCCCCTTTTAAAAAATATTGGGCAAAATAGTCAACAGCTGTGCTGCCTGATGCTATCAGTAACAGTTTATGTGTGTTCAGTAAACTGGAATTTTAAACTACTGTTGGAGAAAACCCAGGAGAAGGAAGAAAACCCCCAACTTTACAAACTGATTTCTTACTTAATGGAAAGAAAGTAAAATACTAGGCTTTTTGTACCACTGACGTTTGCAAAGACCTTACAGAGGTACAGAAAATTAATGGATTTATTACTTGCTGCTTACATTTTTATCCCTGCAGTAAACATAGACAGAAAATATTAACAGTAATGTAAGCTGTGAAGAGAACAGTGCACAGAGGGCTCCTTATTTCTGTGATACTGTATGTACCATCTGTGCCATGTTTCAGAATAAACAGTGTTCATTGCTGAATGCAATCATACCAATAGACAATATGCTGACATCTTGCTTCTCTGTAGCACTCTTATTCTGTAATTAGTGATATAATTTTTAAAGGTCTTAGCCTGGCACCTCCCATGCTGTTTTACCCAAATCCCTAGATCGGGTTCCTCATTTTTATCCAGTGTGCTGTTGACTTCACATGGACTCCAGAATGCCACAGAGACCTTTGCAAAGTAATCTTGGCAGATGGTATAAAGGGAGTTTGTGCAAGGTTTCTTTATTGCTTCAACCTGTAAGATGTGTTTCCAGAGACCATGGTGTAGGCATAAAATGAAATCAGCTTGGAAAAAAATAAAGTATCTGTTCATTCTTAGCAAAAGGAGATTTATCTCTTTACTTGAGGGGTGAGGTAAAAATCTAATGGAAGTGTTCCTTTGGAAAGTATAAAATTATTCTTTTGGACACTTTAACTAATTGTTGGCCAGATAATTTGATATATTTGAAAAAAAATGCCTGAAACAAACCAAGTTTTTAAGCTTATTTGTATTTTTGACAGAAAAATTATAACTACCTCTAATACTGAAGTGATCCTTAACTGGCTGAAAAAAAGGTGCTTCAACATGGATTCAAGCTGGGGATGCAGATCTCATGTTACATATGTTCCTATGGGATCTGCATCAGCAGTCATTCTAGGAGTCAGCTTTATGTGAAGGCAACCTTGAGGACCTGAACAACAGGGTGATGTGCTGAAAGTAATGTGCCCCTTTAGCTTCCCAGAGAAACCATCACTGTGGAAGGGCTTGGTGAGTTGCAGTGTGGTGGGAGTGAAATGTGTTGCTTTCCATTGGGTTCCTCTAGCAGAGGCAACATGATATTACACTTTTGCTCCCTCCCGGAGCTTACCAAAAGAGATGCTTTTGCTGTTCAGGCAGAACATTCATGAGATGAGTGGTGGTGACTTCGTCAGAAGAATTATACTTTGATTTTGGGGAGCTGACAAATGAAGAAGTCACTTGCTCATAGGGAAAAGGCATTAGCAGATGTCCTGAGCACCAGGTGCTGATCCTCAAGAAGCACAGTGAGGAAGGCTGTGTAGGTAGTGGTAACCTTTGGCCATTTTCAGGGAAGTCAGTGCTGGAGAGGAGAAAGCCATGGCCATGCACAAAACCCTTGTTTGTGCTCTATGTGCGTGGGGAGAGTGCCAGGGCACAGGGAGTTTGGTGTCTCAGACTTGTAGAGTCTGTGGCAAGAATGTGTAAACTAGTGAGCTCCAATCTTTGTCCAGGCTAGCAGTTTTTTGTGAGTGGTACTGCAGTATAGTGTGTTACCATGGCTGCTTTGCCAGCGTCGTTGCTAACTCATGGAGAAACAGGACATCTTCCACGTGAGCTGATTAGCAGGGCCTGTCAGCATCCACAGAAGTGTTGCTGGTTGTTTCTCTGTGACTCCTTCCTAACCCTGATGGTTTATGAAGCTATTCATAGCCACCCTCCCTGAGTGCTCAGTTTTTGTCTGCAGCTGCAGTGTGTCTGTGGAAAAGACGGGGAGCTCCTCAGGGTAAGAGCTGAATTTGATCTGCAGCGCATGAAAAAGATCTGCTGTGTTTGTGCTTCTGAGAGGCCAAGAAAGAGCAGATGGCTGTTGGATGGGACCAGAGAACCTGAGGAGAACCTGCTGTGAAAGTGCCAGCACCAGCTGCAGCCACTATATTTCCCTGTCAGTGCTGGGAAGGTAGTCCATGAAGGAGTCCCATACAAGGTCTTCTGTAATGTGGTTGATTGGTGCAGTATGTGTGTATGGGCAGCTATGAATAGTTCGGTTTTGCAGTCACATTCTTCCTCCTTTCTCTCTCTTTCCTCCTTTTATTTTCTTCCTTTCCTGCTGATTTGGCTTGTAGCACTGCCTTGCCCAATCCTGTTCGCATCAGCAGTCCCAGTTACAGATGGCTCTTTCTTATATCCTGACTTGACTCTGCAGGGCTGAGAGACTTGAGAGAGTTGTGCAGAGACATAACGAGCTTAAGGGTATTTTTCAAGGGCTTTGTTTAAATTAGTATGTAAAATAAAAGCAGAATGTTACAAAATAGGTGAAGCATGAAGGTGGACCAAACAGGGCAGAAAAAGGTGGATGTATGTCTGTTTTAGTGTATCTGAAGAGTTCCTAGGTACCTGTAGTCCATTTTTTGTCAAAGGTTTCCTCCCCATAGCAGTATGCTTGTTGGCCATGGTTACTTGCTTTTCCTTTGTGGAGAAGAAATGGAACCAAATACACCTGAAGGCTGTGCTGCCATTCAGCAGAAACTTGATAGGCTGGAGAATTGGGCAGAGAGAAACTAAACCTAATGAGGTTCAACAAGGGCAAGTGCAGGGTCCTGCACCTGTGGAAGAATAATGCCAAGTACCAATATAGGTTGGGGGCTGACCTACTAAAGAGCAATTCTGCAGGGAAGGACCTGGGAGTCTTGGTGGATGACAAGTTGATCATGAGCTGGCAGTGTGCCCTTGCTGCCAGGAGGGCTAATAGTAGCCAGGAAGAGTGTGGCCTGCAGGTCGAGGAAGATGATCCTCCCCCTCTCCTGGGCCCTAGTGGGACCACATCTGGAGTATTGTGTCCAATTCTGATCTCTGCAGTTCAAGAAAGACAAGGAGTTACTGGAGAGGTCCAATGGAAGGCCACAAAGATGATGGAGCATCCCTTATGAGGAGAGAGTGTGGGAGCTGGGCCTGTTTAGTCTGGAGAAGACTGAGAGGGAATCTCATTAAAGCATATATCTCAAAGGTGGATGTCAAGAGGATGATGCCAGACTCTTTTCAGTGGTGCCCAGTGTGACAGTACAAGGAGCAATGGCTATAAACTAAAACACAAGAAGTTCCATGTCAACATGAGGAAGAACCTCTTTACATTGAGTGGGGCAGAGCACTGGAACAGGCTACCCGGGTTGCTTGTGGAGTCTCTCTCTCTGGAGACATTCAAAATCCACCTGGACACGTTCCTGTGTAACCTGCTCTAGATGACTCTGCCTTGGTGGGAGGGTTGGACTAAATGATGTTCAGAGGTCCCTTCCAACCCTAACAATTATGTGATTCTATGAAATAAGAATATAGGACGGGGTTATACTCTGCAGTCTATATGGGAATTACATCTGTATTCCTTACCAGGACAGGTTTCCAGCTCCTGGATGCCACTGCCAGAACCTGAGCTGTCATGAGGATTCATGAGCTGTGCAGAGCCTGTCTCCTGCATTGCTCCAGGTCTGCTTAGTGCTGATACTGAGATGTTCAGCCAGCAGCAATGCAGCAAAGCTCCTCACTGATTGCCAGGAGAGATTGCTTTGCCCCACTGCCTACTCGCTCCCATGAGTTTCTCAGTGCACTAGGCTGCATCCAGGGAATGCTGCTTATGGCAAGTCTGGCTCCATGCCAGGGCTTGGTTCTGGCTTAGTGGCAATGCCGAGATTATAATGAATCTCCTGTGATTCAGGAGAAGACCTAAGGGAAAACGGAAGAGCCCGATCAAAGAGAGAGTATCCAAGGTGAAGGACAGATGCAAAGTGTTATAGGAAGAGATCTGACTATGGTGAGACTCCAGAAAGAAGGAGCTTGGTCCAAACCTGCATTAGCAGAAGAGCATCTGCAGTCAGGTCCTGCGAGCTCAGGAGCCAAGCAGTGGGAAGGACGTGAAAGGACCTGTGGGGTGGTCTGGGGAATTCTGATACAGGTACCTTCTGTTCAGTCTGATGCGAAACTGGTTAGCCAAAATGTTTGGAACAAATTTTAATGGACACAGTCTATAAATCAGATCAGAACGTATATAACTCCAAAATTTTAGTGTGCTCCTTCAAGACTTTATGCCATCTTATGGGTACAGTCAAACCTTGTTTAGGGTAATAGGAAAGAGTAGAATTTTGCTACCTCTTTGAGTCACGGATTTGTTAATAGGCCAGTTAGGTACAGAGCTTACCAGCTATTCTGAAAAAAAAAAAAATATCTCCAAGGAAATTAAAAAGTCTTTGAGAAGTCGAGTTGAGAAATATCTTCTGAATAAGTAAGAAATTAAGAAGTTTAGAAAGGAAAAGGCTGAATTTGTATGGAACCCTTAGAGGATTAGAAGAGCAAGCTTATCTGTAAAAGCTTATGTGATACATAAAAAGAGGCTCTGTAGATACACTAAGCTATATGGTATGCAGAAGACTACAACCAAAGGAAATATGAGGAGGGATTTTTTTTTTTATGTTTGATCTTGGTGCAAAAAGCTTAAGTGCTTGTAACTTTGTCAGTTTTGGATGCTGTACAGAAAAATCCTTTTGTTTGAATTGTAAACAGCTTGGGAGTTAAATGTAATTTCACTGGTAACTGAAATCCAAGGCTGTGGAGATTCTGAACCACAGTGTATTTCAGCTTAGGAAATGCCCAGCGCTCCGGCACAGGTGTACTGACTGCATTGAAGCTGTACAGAGCTGTCTGACAGTGTTACAAAAATCAGGGAAAGCAGAAAAATCTGCTGGTGACAGCAAGGAAACTGCTGTGCTGACAATAAAGCAGTGGGGAAGACGTTGAAGTGCAGTAATATTAAGGGATTTTGTGGCAGCTGTCAAATATAACCTACACTTTGATCAAATAAATTACTTAGCCTAGTGTGGAGTAAAGTTTAGGACTCCGACATAAAGAGATTATAGTAAATGACCTGATAGTCATTTCTGGTCTTATGTGCAAAAGTTCAAGTCTGTAAAGTGAGTAAAATCAAATTAGAACAACATTTACATATCAATTGAAAATATTCATTAGCATGAAATACCCGTTCAATCTATAAAGTAATAGACGACATATAAGTACAAGGCAGTGAAATGTCATATTTTACAGCTTTATGGAGAATCTTCTTTAAAAGTCTAATATATATTGCCTGAGGGGTTTCGTTACTGACAGATTCTAACAGAGCCTTCCAGAAAGGGTTGTGATGGTAAGATCCTCTCAGCTAGGCAGAACTTAATTTTAGCACCATGCTGGTTTACAGAGACACCTCTGAGAATGGTCACAATTGTTCACAGATTTTCTGTCTACTCAAAACAAGACAACATGTTCTCTTGCTTCCAGCACAGCAGAAAGTTTCAGAATTGACACTGAATGCTATCAGTTCATCAGGAGTTGGGTGGCAATCACAGCTGAAGTGGGGTTTTGCTCCTGTTACCATTCATGACTGCTCATTTCTGGCCCCACTCTTTTCTTTCCCTAGTTGTACCAGCACAGCTATTCATGGAACTCTCCTTCAAATAGAGCCAGAGATAAATCAGTTTTATATCCCTGTGTAGTGCTGCCCACCTGAGCTCTTAATCTTGGTACAAGTGCAAACTTGCCTGCTCTCCTCGTATCAAGCTGTCCCCAGCTGTGTGTTTCCACTACTTCTGTGCAGAGTAGTGTAAATGAAGCCCCATGGAGAGATGGACCAGGGAACTTCTCCACCTGAAAACAAACCCAGCAAAGTGAATAGAAAGTATTGGGCGCAGTGTTGTCCCTGAAGTCCTGCATTGTGAAACTGCCTCCTGTGCTTCCTGTGGCAACTGCAATATAGTTTTGCAAAAGAGTGTGAATACCCTCAATAAAAGTGCTTGTACTCCTTGAATATCTGAGGATGGTTGCTTCAAAAGGAAGTAATAAAACCCGGGTCTTCCCATAGACAATGCCTTTGAAGGGGGCAGTCTTAAAGTCTAGGCTGGTTGAGTGCTCTTGGCCACAGACCTCAAAATTTACACTGGTGCAGTGCTGCGATCCCCTTGGCATGCCTTTTGCAGCTCCAGTGTCTCTGGAGCTGTAGACTTTGTGGTTCTCTGAACCCTAACCCTAATGACAGCTTGGGATTGAGGCTGAGGTGCTCGCAACCATGGATGGCCAAGAAGAGAAAGGTGTAGAGGGAGCAATGTTGGTGCGCTGCTGTGCTGCTGTCAGCATGTCTCTTACAGCCCCAGTGTCCCTGGAGCTGTAGGCTTTATGGCTTTCTGAACTCCTACTCTTCTTGAAACCCATGGTAATTGCTTTTGGCTTTTTCTTTTCTGACATACCTGTATCTTGGTTTTTATCTTCTATGGTCCCTTAATTAAGTTGTCACTGGTTTACCTTGTTGTTAATAATACTAATAATGCTATTTTTTGTCCTGACTGTGTGAAATATTTAAAAAATTACAGTCATAAAATCACAGAATCATTAAGGATGGAAAAGACCTCTAAGATCATTGAATCCAACCATTAACCCAGCACCACCATGTTCAGCAATAAACCATGTCCCCAGGTGCGACATTCACATGTTTTTTTACACACTTCCAGAGATGGTGATTCCAGCGCTCCACTGGACAGTCTGTTCCAATGCCTGTCAACTGTTTCAGTGAAGAAATTTTTCATAATATCTAATCTAAACCTCCCCTGATGCAACTTAAGGCCATTTCCTCGTCCTGTTGAATGTGAACTGTGTAAAGAGACCGACCTACAGCTCACTGCAACCTCCTTTCAGATGTAGATAGTGGTAAGGTCTTCCCTGAGCCGGGTATCCTCCTGGCTAAACAACCCCAGTTCTGTCAGTGGTTCCTTATACCAGCTCTGTTGCCCTTCTCTGGACCCGCTCCAGCACATCAAATATCTTTGATATAGTGAGGGGCCCAAAACTGAACACAGGCTTTGAGGTGCAGCCTCACCAGTACCGAGTACTGGGGGATGATCACTGCCCTAGTCTTGCTGGCGACACTATTTTCTGACTCAAGCCAGGATACCATTGGCCTTTTTGGCCACCTGGGCACACTGCTGGTTCATGTTTAGTCAGCTGTCAAACAGCATCCCCAGTTCCTTTTCTGCTAGCCAGCTTTCCAGCCACCCCTCCTAGCCTGTAACATTGCATGGAGTTGTTGTGTCCCATGCGCACAACCTGGCACTTTGCTGTTTTGAACCTCATACAGTTGGCCTCAGCCCATCAATCCATCCTGTCCAGGTTCCGCTGCAGAGCCTTCCTGCCCTCCAGCAGATCCATGCTCCCGCCTGACTTGGTGTCATTGCAAACTTGGTATCATTGGACTAAGGGTGCCTTCAATCCCCTCATCCAAATCATCAACAAAGATATTAAATAGGACTGGCCCCAGTACAGAGCTCTGGGGAACACCACTAGTGACAGCTGCCAACTGGACCCCACCCACCACCACTCTCTGGGCCTGTCCATCCAGTCAGTTTTTTATCCAGTGAACAGTACACCCATCCAAGCCATGAGCAGCCAGACCTTCAGGAGAATGTTGTGGGAGACGGTGCCAAAGGCTCTACTGAAGTCCAGGTAGGCAACATCCACAGCCTTTGCCTCATCCACTAAGCACCGTCTTCTTGTCGTAGAAGATCAGGTTGGTCAAGCAGGACCTGTCTGTCATAAATCCTCTCTGGCTGGGCCTGGTCCTCTGATTGTTTTGCATGTGTTCTGTGATGGCACTTGAGATGATCTGCTCCATGACCTTTCTTGGCACCGATGTCAGGCTGACAGGCCTGTAGTTCCCCAGGTCCTCCTTCCAGCCCTTGTAGATGGACACCACATTTGCTAACCTCTGGTCACCTGGGACAACCCCCATTAGCCAGAACTGCTGAAATGATTGAAATTGAGCACTTCTGCCAGCTGCCTCAGTACTCCTGTGTGGATCCCATCTGGCCCCATACACTTGTGTGTGTGTCTAAGCAACATAGCAGGTCACTGACTGTTTTCCCTTTGGATTATGAGGGCTTCATTCTGCTCCTGCCTCTGTTTCCCAGCTCAATGGGCTAGGTACCCCGGACTTTTACTATTAAAGACTGAGTCAAAGAAGTCATTAATTACTTCAGTCTTCCTCATCCTTTGCCACTATGTTTTCCCCTGAATACAGTCAAGGATGGAGATTCTCCCTAGCCCTCCTTTGTTGATGATGTATTTGTAAAAACGTTTATTATTGTCTTTTACTGACTTAATAGATTTAGTTCCAGTTAGGCTTTAGTCTTTCTAATTTTCTCCCTGCATAACCTCACAATATCTTTCTAGTCTTCCTGAGTGACCTGGCCTTTCTTCCAAAGGTGATAAAAAATGTTTATCACTCAATGTTTTGCTAACATAGTCCTGATTATAATACTTAATTTTAAAAGATGGGGGTTTAATAATAATGTTTTTATGACTTCATTTAGGAAAATTAGGATATTACAAGTGAGATTTATGGACTACCCAGCAAGACATAGCTGAAAGAATAATTGCTGTTTTGTCCTTTTAGTACTTTTCTAAATGTTAGACTAGGCAGATGAAAAGGAGCAGTGGGAACAGAGGAGAATGTTAGCTGAAGGTAGATGGGTGTAAAGTAGCAGTGCGTGCTGTTCTCAGTATTTGTGGGAAACTTCTTGTCTCTGTAGTTATCATGAGAAGTTGCAACACACAGTTTACTGAGATATTCCTAAGTAAGATCCACTCTGTTAAAAATGCCATCCTTCTGCATGTATAGTATTGTTATGCGTGTATGATTATGGAACTCTGTTTAGAACGGTATCCTTTTGGTTTTTTTACTAGTATTGTGTAGGCAGTGCCTTGTTCCCCATTTCTAAAAGAAAACTGTGCACTATCATAGTATCTTCACATCAGTGAAATATTTGTAAAAAGTGGGGTTCTTGTTTGTCTTTGCCTCAAAAAGAGCCAAACTGTTGGCTGCCTTCCTTTGGCATTTTTTGAATGTGAGCATGTTGTTCCATGATAATGTTTGGAAATAGTAGGCTAAGGAGAGGAACTGCACAAACTCAGACTCTCATTCCCCACAGAAGCACAAAATGTGCTCTCAGACATCAGGCAATGTTCTCATGCTCATAAAAAAGCATATTTATGTATTCAAATAAAATTTCTGTTAAGCAGAGTAGAACTACATGCAGTGATTGCATCAGTCAAGTGTCTGTTTTTCAAAGTATCTCTAGATATTATTCAAAAAATTGTTCCAAACCAACTGTATTTTGTTTGAACATTGCAGACTGGCATTTTTTCTTTACATGTAGTTATGATCATCACAAAATATTCTAGAATAGAAATATGGATTTTTATTATTAATATTCTTCAGGGCAGTAAGAGTAATAATATTTTTTTAGAGAGACTAAAATTGGATACCTTAAACATTTTTCCTGGTTAGTCAAAGAAAATATCATTGACTGATACAAGTATTTTTACATTAAAGAGTATGAGAAATATATTTAATTTTTTTTTCCTCATGAAAATTTATTCCTTATTTTGCTGTTGGCTTAGTTATTTTCTGCAATCAGCTCATGATAATCTGACTTTTACACCTAAGAATAGCTGCAAACAAAATTTGGCTAATTTCCTCTGACAATGTTTCTCTGGAATAAAATAAATGTCTTCCAAGGCACTAAGACCCTCACGCTCATTGAATCCAATGCAGTAAGGATTTTCCCTCCAAATCCCACCTCTTGCTTCCTGTTTTCTTGCAAGAAAGGAAGACAGTTCTTTGAAAGAAAAAATCTTTACACAAACACCGCTGTTCTTCAGTGTGTTGTCGCAGGAAGACCATGAATACATTTAATTCAAAACTCCAGTTGTAAAATGTTTCCAGTTCCTTGACCAGGAAGGCCTCCAGTCACAGTGTGTAAATGTTGAGTTTTGAAGCAAGTTAACAACCAGGGAGGCATGAAATGTGTGTCATGGTTTCAGAAGGAAAGAGACGAGTTTTCATGTGGCTGATGTGGCTCTAGTTTCTGTGTAAGTTCGCTGTGGTCGGTTAGTGCACACTTGGCAAGTCTCTAACCAGCCAGATTCTTGCATTAACATCAGAGATGTGTGTGGTGTTCAAAGTCACACAAAAATGTTAGGCTGCGTTAGAACTGAGTACAACCAAATATGTGGGTTCAAGTTCTAGATATATCTGGAATATCTGAACAATAACAGATGGAGGCAGACTGACAGTGCTGTTCAGAAGTGCATTATACACCATATTCCTGTTTGAAAAAGAATCTATCAGGCTGGAATCAATACCTGGTTTGTTGTTTTTTTTTTTTTCCCTGTCATGTGTACATGAGACAGTGCCACTCACAGATAGATAACTGTTCAGCTTTCTTCCTTACAACTTGTAAATAGGGACTGCAGAACTGGGCTTTCAATGTGTACCTTGCAGCATAACCTTGAACATTTGGATACTGATGGCAAAGTGGTAGGGAAAAAACATTGTTTTTTAAAGCAGGACCCTAAAGACAAGCTTATAAGCTATACCACTCAACTTTTTTTTT
>VZRE01007696.1:0-13915 GCA_013396775.1 Cephalopterus ornatus | reverse complement strand
CAAGTTCACCATAGAGCACAATCTTAGGGAGGCGGTAGTCCTTCATCCTGGAGACGTGCCCTGCCCAACGCAGCTGCGCTCACAGCAACATGGCCTCAATACTCGTAACTGCTGCCTGTTCAAGAACAGACGTATTGGTCAATGACAGAATCAATTAAAGGATCAATCATAGATAGAATTGTAGAATGGCTTGGGTTGGAAGGCACCTTCAAGATCATCAAGTTCTAACCCACCCCCACCACAGGCAGGGAAACTTTCCACCAGACCAGGGTGCTCGAAGCCTCATCCATCCTAGCCTTGAACACTTCCAAGGATGAGACATTCACAATTTCTTTGGGAAACCTGTTCCAGTGCCTCACCACCCTCAGAGTAAAGAATTTCTTCCCAATATCTAATCTAAATATCCTCTCTTTCAATTCAAAGCTGGTGATATTTTTGGTTAAAAAAAAAAAAAGTACAATTTAAATGCACATTGTTCCACTCCAACAGTAAAACTCCTGGAGAGAGTAATGGACAGATCAAGGCATTTAAAATGCTCAAACACTTGTAAAGAAAGTAACTTGACACTTATAACAAATGCAGTAGAAAGCACTAGGACAGAGTGTCTTTTTCCAGGACTTCCACTTGCCATAATGGCAGACGTTGATCTGCTTGTGAAACTTGACACATTAGTCATGATCAGAAGGGCAGCTGCCAGCAGTTACCTGCATATACAATGTGGGTGTAGTTGTTACAGGTACAAATGTACGGGCATGCAGCTTTAGGGGAACAAAATGTTTCTTCAGTACTTCAGCAACATGGAATGGGCAGAAAAATCAATTTTAAAACATATAGCGTCTTTTGCTTGGAACAAAAATTTGTATTGTCAAGTGGCCATACTTACGTCCATACTCCCACTGCTGGATATCTACCGGCTGAAGCTGGCAGCTCAGATAGTAGAAAGGTTTAGCATTTACTGGAATACCAATCTAGTGTCCAATACTTGAGCCTAGTCAGTAAGCATTAGGGTGAACGATGCTAGTCACCAACAGTTTCAGAAGGGCAGACAGGCAGAAGTTTACCTTGTGGCTCATCAAGTCATCCATGTAAAGTTTGGTTTCTTACTGTCTCAATGAGCAGAACTTTTACCAGAAAGTGATTTTTCAAGGTGGGTTTTCTTGGTTTTGGTTTTCTTTGTTATTGCTGTTGTTTGTTTGTTCATTAGGGTGGTTTTGGTAGGTTTTTTTTATTTTCATATTTAGCTCAACGTTCTTATGAATAGTTATCAGAAGCCGTCTGGACTTTCAGTTGTTCTGCAACAGTAGAATTTCATCTTCAGTACACATTTCATCTTCAAAAGAGAGTGGTTAGTCGGAATCCAAATCTTGACTCTTATCATATCGAAATTCCTTTGGAACCTCTTGTCGAGTATTTGTTTCATGTTGTTGGGTCCTGAGAGGGCTGTCCTGGACAGTTTGCTCTGAGGCAGCAGATGTTTGGGATACCCTTAAAGCTTATGATAGGTTGAATGGCCCATAAAAAGGAGGAAGAGGAAGGAAGAAGGATAGAAAGAGGGAAGGGAAAGAAGGAAAGAGGGAGGGAGGGAAGGAAGGAAGGAAGGAAGAGAGAGAGAAAGAAAGAAAGAAAAAAAGAACAAAAGAAGAAAACAAAGAAAACAAAGAACAAAAGAGGGAAAGAAAGAAGGAAAGAAAAGAAAGAGAGAAAGAGAGAAAAAGAGAAAGAAAGGGAAAGAGAGAGAGAGAAAGAAAGGAAAGAACAAAAAGAAAGAAAGAAAGAAAAAGAAAGAGAGAAAGACAAAGAAAGAAAAAGAAAGAAAGAAAATGAAAGAAAGAAAGAAAAAGAGAGAAAGAAAAAGAAAGAAAAAGAAATAAAAAGAAAGACAGAAAAGAAAAAGAAAAAGAAAGAAAAAGAAAGAAAGAAAAAGAAAAAGAAAAAAGAAAAAGAAAAAGAAAAAAGAAAAAGAAAAAGAAAGAAAGAGACGGATCTGGATCACCACCCTGGGTTCTAGTACTGTCTCTGGTCTGGATCCTTGGGATGCTGGGTGCACGCCCAGCCCCTCTGAGTTGCACTATTTATATACTAGTCACAGCCCATGCGCATTTTGTCATTCTCAAACTTTCTAGAAAGAGGTTGGGAAGGTCTCTAGTGGTTTTGACCCCCCTCCCTCCTGTCAGAGATGCAGGTGCAATACTGTCTCAGGCTTGTCTTTTGAGATAGCTACCCAAGATATGAAAGTTGTCCCCAGCAAAGCGCTATCCTGCCTTTGCAAGATCCTCTAACCTTATCTGGTTGGCATGGTAACATTCTTTTCCTCTTCTGAAAAGTGTTCGAGACATTAACTCTTTCAGATTTTCAGTTTCTCACACATGTTCTTCTCCTGTAACATTAATTCTCATCACTGAATCTCTCTTCAGACTCTTCTCTGTCACCATCTTCCTCAGGTAAAAATTCATCTTCATCAGATGCCATCAGACAGTCATTACACCAGTTATTTTCATCACTTTCTTCATCTTTATCTACATCCTCTGGAACAGGGTTGTCATCTACCAGTTCATATCCTTCTCTATAGGGGTGCCCAAAAAGGATATTTTGGATCTAACCATGGGCTGACGTTTCCACATAGTAGATATCATAAATGTATTCATCTTTTTGCTCACAGTGTTCTTTTTTCCATCTTCAGAAACGTCTAAATGCTCATGTGTCAACTCTACTGCAAAGAATCACATCTGGATCAGTCTTCTGTGGGTTTGCAGTGGTTATCCTGCAGTCTCCCACCATCTCCTCTTCTCGTACAGTATCAGACAACTGGAATTTACCATAGCAGTCTGAATTCTTATCAACAGCACTGCTCTCTTCTTGTGAAGCATCTCCTTTTGCTTCAGAATCTGATATGTCACCATCAATTGAAGCCTTGCCGTTTATGACAGGTGCAACTGTTTCGGTACAATCAGGTTGATAGCTGACTGTTGCACGAAAGCAGTTTTCCTTCCTTTTCAGTTGCTTGGAAGAACAGAGTTCCTGAATGATTCTCTGAGTGCTTCCCAAAGAAGGTCACAGACTTTGATCTGCTTTGTCTCCCATGATAGTGTCTTTAACATATTTCTGAACTGGTCCGTTTTTGGAGGACACAGTCACCACGAGCTTGAAGAGGTTCCTGTCGACCATCTGGGCATCACTGCACTCTGTGCGCAGCTGCTTGCAGGTGAGGAGCAGAGCCTCCACTGGCTCCATCCCTCCGCAATTCCGCTTGACGCACAGCACCGCTGGGCATGCTGTAGTAATCCACAGCTACATCATAGCATTTGATACACTTTCATTAGGAAGTTAAAACTTCCTAATATGTACCAGATGAAACTACCTACTGATGACAGCATAATTTAAAAGTCCTTGCAGATAGCTCCCACGCTCCTTGGGACATCATGACTGCATACACACAACTGGTTTGGGTTACTTTCTCCTCTTTTTGTATCCGATAGGAGTTCTTTTTGTCAGCTTGAACTGCAAAATTTGGAAAGGAAGAAACTTGGTTTCATGAGGAAGATTTGTATCATGCTGTTCATAAGTATGGGTAGGTTAGTCTTTAGGTAGACCCTGCATTTCCCTTATGAACAAGTTTCTGATCTCCCTCAGTGCTGTATCTGTGCAGCTGGAACTCATGCTGACAATCTGTGACAGAGTCCTGGTGGGTTTGACAGGGAAAAATAATGAGGCCCAGCTGCTTACATCAGGTCAAGCATAAATTGGAGTAAACATCAGTAATCTCAATACAGTTAACAGCATATCAACTTGCAAATTAGAGATGGAGAAAAAAAATATTTTGTGGGAATAAAAATTTGATGGGAAAGCCCCATAACCTCAACTCATGCAGTGTCTTGCTGAATGCAAAAATCATTATCAGTTTCCTCCTGAAAATGAAAACCCAGATGAGCAGGTTTAAACACATGTATGTGTATGTGGCTAGAAGCTTCTGAAAAATTTCCCTCAAAGCTTGGATGAAATGTGCCAAAAATTTTTCAAATGACAAGAAGGACATAAACAAACAAATCCTAATTTTGAGTGCAGCAGATACTACAAGTGAAATTGCTAATTGACTCTCAAATCTGATAAACAGATGGATGGAAACTTTTCAAGTAAGTCTTCTGGTGAGAATAGGCTCAGTCGATCCGCCAGGGTAGTACCTCCTCCTTGAACTGCATTGGCCCCAGTTGCGGAGTAACACATGGCAGGGAAGAGACATAAGGCCTCGAGGCTCCTTACAGGGTGAGAGTGAAAGCAGTAAAACATGGAGCCAGACATACATTGCATTTGCAAGATAGGAAGATAAGGAAAGAGTCTTATTTTCACCATACACAATGCAGCAGATTGACTTCCTCCCTAGGTAATAGGGGTAACAGAAGTCTCTGCTCTTTATCTGAAAACTTCTGCAGAGCAGAATCTTGCTTCTCAGTTTTAGGCAGTTGCTTGATCACCATTTAATCATCTGAGGTGGTTGCCAAATACATCATCTTGAATACAGGCAGTTAGTGTAGTGATGTTGATTATCGTGTGTTCTTTTGCCTCGAGCTTTCCCATTTGCACTCCATTTTTGCAGGAAGCCCCTGTACGTGTTTATTACCTGGGCAACGCTCAGAGCTGCAGGCGCAGAATCAGCCTGAGATAGAGCTCTTCTGGTCTGATGAATGGGCTCTTGTAAGCATCTGCTTTCTGCATTGATGTCCCACAAAATATCGAGGCAAGGTCACACAACAGCTTTGATTTTGCCTTTTAGCTAGTGTCTGGGACCCAGCATGTGTGAATATTACCTAGACTGAACAGGCCGACATTTCTGCTCTCGAGGCAAAATGGAAATTCTGCTATAAAGGGAAATCAGAGCTGTTCTGGAGACACAGAGATTAATAGCAATATTACTGCCATTTCTGCTGCTGTCTAGAAAATGAACTCAGAATTTTCCATGATGACATCCAGACAGCATGGAGGAAAAAGCAATCCCCAGTTTGTATGCACAGTAGACCGAAACTTGTTTGATCATTGAAAGAGAAAATAGATGTGAAGAGGGAGGCTGAAAGCAGTTGGAAACTGGAAATGGGAGAGGCAGCCCACAGACACTGCAATGCCGTATCAGCATTGAACACTGTGGTGGACGTGAGGCTCAGCCCAAGGTGGCTACTAGGTGTTTACTCACTGCTTTAGCAGGTTTTCATTCCTGGTTTCACTCCTAATACTCCCTGTGTTAATTAGTTTAAAGCTAGCTTGGCTACATTAGCAAAGGCTCCATCTGCTGAAGCAACTGCAATGTCAATCAACCTGGAATGGGTGCACAGGAGTTGGAGACCAGATAAGGCTGAGCTTGACTGAGAAAACTGAGACTAAAAGGTGAGGCCGGGAATGGATAAGGTAAGAAATCTGGTGCAAAGGAGAACAGACAGGAATGGCCAGTGAAGAGATGCTCTCTGACTGAATGTGTTACAGTAAATATGTGATGATGCTGAGCAATTCAGAAAGTGCGAAGCGTGAAGTAATTCCTCCATCAGTGATCATTGCTCATCCAAGGCACAGAGTGCACTCTTGCCCTGTGAAAAGAGCTGTGTGTGAGCATGTAATGAGAGATTATGTCATGAAAAGTGCACAGAAAGAGGCTTCATGAGGGCTGCACAGGGAATCGTAATCACAGCCTTTCTTGCCTTTGAAGCAGAGCTGCCAACCACTCTGTCCATTCTCACAGGTTTTTCTGTCCATTATGGGCTCCTGTAAATTGTCAAGTAAAAATATGCTATATGTTTTTGGATGTAAGTGAAAAAATTTGTATTAGGGAAGATTTCTACATCTCTCATAGTACAGCATTGGAAAATGGCTGTACAAATTTTTTTTGTGTGTAATTTTTTCCTGGAAGAGTTCAATATAGGAAATGGCTAGAGGCAGAATGTCAGAAAAAGTGGCTTATTGAATGGTGATGATATAAGGAAATTTTCTTGTTGAATAAAAGCCCCATTCCTCTAGAAGTTGGATCCTTTTTTCTAAAATGGTTTGTTGGAGGGTTTTTTTGGGGGAAGGGTGGTGGTGGTGAAGGTGAATTCTTTATCTTTTCACCTCTTAAACCAGGCATTGCAGTAGACAGGATAGTATATGCCTTTCTCATATAACTTTTTATTTTTTAACATGGTGAATTAAGTCTGCTGATCAATAGCTCATTGGGTTCAATAGATTTGATCTTTATCTTTTGGCTGAGATGCTAAATGCAAACTCCTTTCATTTATATATTCACAATTAATGCAGATACTCTGCTATCTACTCTTTGATGGTCTGTGCTATCTACTATTATCTACTAATAGTCTATGTGAGAATAAATCCTGATCTTACACATAACATCAGCAGTATGAAGAGTTGTGATATTCAAATAAAAAATGAGACTTTTTGAATGCCTTTGAATAGCTTGTAGGAAAGTGCAGTATATATAAAATAAAAAATAAGGAATTTACCCATACATTTCTAAAACTTTCCTGACATGCAATGCCATATAAAACTTCTGGCCTTTACCCCCAAATATTGTCTATGTGAAAATTAAGCTAAATCTCTTGACATATGGAGTCAACAAAATATGACATTACAACTCATTACGTTGCTAGTTTGCTTTCCAGTATTTTGTGAAAGACCCTCCCTAGCAGACCCTCACTAGAAGACAGAACGGAAACAAAGGGCAAGGTATCTCAAACAACTGCAATGCCCAGTTCCCCTTTGCCACAGGAATCCATCATACATTCATGAATTTACTTTGCTCCAACTGGAAAGTCTCCTGGCCTTCATGAGACTACGCCAGTACCTCAGCCTGATCCAGATGCTGCCAGCTGTTCTGGGGAATGATGGTCCTAGCAAGACCAGCCTTCAGAAGTCCTGGAGACCAGGGGCAATGTCTGGAGCAAAGAAGATGTACCCTTAGTGATAGAGGATCAGGTTAGATCAGATACAACAGGATCAAACTAGACAATACTTAACCCTCAGGACATGCTGGCTCTGCTGAGGGACATAGACCATCCACCAAGAGGATATTCAGCTTATGGCCAGAAGGAGAGCCTGTCAGGAGCTGAGGGAGGCTGTCAACAGCAGCAGGGATGTCCACATGGGAAGACAGTCTGCATGACTGCTGGCTGTCATCCTGAAGGAGAATTCTGGGGGAGAGTGGCACAGAGAAGCATTTCTCTCGTTGTGTTGGAGCACTTCCTGAAGTCGCTAGTGATTGCTCCATGGGTGACTGATATCAGAAGGGGAGAGAGATCACAGCACCCCAGCAAAGGTCGTCCCTCTGTTGTAGACCAGGTGTGGTCAGAGAGCCTTCTCTTTGGGTGGGATTAGGTGAAATGAGGAGCCGAGAAACCAGGCTGTGCTGCTTTCCAGAAGCTCAGGAGCACCAAAAGCTGGCTGAGGGCACTTGAAAAGCTACACAACAGTGCTTCTAGCTTCCACCTGCCTCAGAAAGCCTGGGTGACATGTGTTGACAACATCTAATTTCATGGATAATGCAAACCAATCCAAGTGCTCTGTTTTTAAGAGCAAAGTAGAAATTTGGCAAACAGTAGCTTCCTACTCCGAATTGTCACCCATTTTAGTTGTCCTTAGCTTTGACTCCAGTCACTCCAAAAAGCATGATAAGCTTGCCTCTAAGCTTTGATCATCTGGAGAGCTTGTTAGAGGAAAGAATGAGTTAGCTTTGACCAAAAGAAGAATTGATTGAAGTTTGTTATGGCTTTACCTAACAAATAACACTATTGCATGGAAGGTTTTGCAGGCCCATCTCAGGGAAACAAAAAACCGAACAAGCAGAAAGAGAAAACAGACCTGTGAAGAGAGGAGTGACAACCAGACAAGAAATGAAGAAAGACAAAAAAGGAGTTTTCAGGAGTCATTGATTTAGAAGATACAAGAAGGCTGAGAAAAACAAGAAGCCAAGTAACAGAATCTGCTGTTCACCTTTCGACTTTTTGAGTGTTACTCTAAGTACATGTAATGTCTCTATGATGCACAACGATGGAAACATGCACCTGCATTTGGAAGAAAATGTGGGTTTGAAGTAAAATGCCACCCCAGAGCTTTGCACTTGTTGAATGTCTGCTTTTACAAATGTAAGTAGATACCCTCAGGTGTGCAAGGTCACAAGAATCACGTTTTTTTAGGTCTTTGACCTGCTCCCTTAATGAAGAGGCAAAGCCCCTTTTTTTATTAATGTCAGTTGGCAATCCTGGTGCTGGCTCGTATTATCTGAATCCCTAATATGAGAAAGGATTTCTTCTAAGTAGTTTGAGACAGGAAGATACTGGCACTACCTTAAAAAGGTCATATTTTCCCTGAGGTAGTTTAGAGAGAGATGAAAAACAAAATTAAAAAAAAAAAAAACCAAAACCATCATGGCCTTGTGCAGATGGGATCTTGCATGGTGCTTTTGTGTTTTTTCTCTGTGCTGCTCACTAGTGATCAAAGCAGTTCAGGCTGGCTCAGTGCAAAGGGATCAAATCAGAGCGCTCAGTGAAGTGCTTTGCAGAAAGAAGGACTCAAGCCCTGGAAGCATTGCAGTCCTGGCCAGTTCAGTATCTCTGCCTGAGGGAGTGTGTTTTGCCTCTAAACATGGATTGCCAGAAAAGAACAGTGGGGGATGCTACTACTCAGGCTTAGAAAATTACTGTATGGTAGCAACCCTGGGGCTGCCTCTGAAGCCCTGCAAAAGGGATGCTGTAAATCTGTGTAAACATACACTTATCTGAGGTTATCACACGTTTAGAAGGTGCCAGAGCAATCCCATAGTCACTGCCAGCAAGAGTTCTCTCTTCTGTGCTATGAACAATTCTTTTTACATTGTATTTGGCAAAGAAAGAGTAACAAAATCTCACCTATTCCTGCCCTTTTGATGCTGTCAGTCCTTTTTGATTCTATCTTATAGATGTAGATTTATTTTTAGCAGCTGTGGCTGAGCTATGACTCCTGGGCTACCAAGGGTATGATGTGACCTCAATACTGTCATGGTAGAAGTGAAGGGAGGTGAGTTGAAGAGAGAACAGTCTCTTCAACTGTCCCTGCTGCTCTTGCTGGTGGATTACATTCAGATAGGACTGAGATAGATCAAAAAAGGGTGCCATGGGGCACTTGCCTACTGGGTGCCAGTCCCAAACATTTCTGTTGCTCCCTTCATTCCAGGGCAATTCATGCACCACCCTCAGACCCATAACCCTGTGGAAGTGAAAAAGTCTCTTAGAGCACAAGTTGGATACAAGGGAAGCCCTGAGCCTTGTGCTGCATGTCCTCTACCTTGTATGGGGTGAGCAGTAAGTGCAAGAGGCATCTGTCCTGGCAGGAGGCTTTGTCTTTTTTTCAGCCCCACAAGCACATGCTCACCAGCTGGCAGAGCTGAGAGGTGGCTCCATGTCCCATGGAGAGCACTGGGGAGCTCAGTTCTTCAGCATTTTAAGAATTGTTAAACTACTTTGAAGCAAGGGCTAAAGTGATTAGGACCCTGACATATTTTCCGTTTCAGGATTGATTCTAGTCCTGTTATTATTGATTCCAAAGCTTTAGAAAGAGTTGAAACAGCATTTCTTGAGCAGGTCATTACAAAGGCTAATATTTTCAGTAGTTTATCTGAATTGGACCCTACTACCTACCTTATAATTGTGTCCTGATGTAGGATTTATTTCCAATGCACTGAACACTGATGACATATGGACATGGGAACCTCATCTCTTCTGTGGGATCTTGGAACATGCTGAAGTGCTTTTTAGATTAGCAATGAGTGTAAACCTTTGCTTGCATATGGAAGGGCTTCTATAATCACTTCATTGATTAAAGACAACAGAAATACAGAACTGCATGTGACAAGAAGAAAATACTCTTAGTAATTCTCCGAGAAGCAGAACATTGAAGCCCATGCCTTTGTACACTAGGGCCTTATTTACCTTGCAGTTGAGATTTGATCATCATTTTAGTGTTTGTGAGAAGGAAAATATTCTGTCTGTATACATAATCATTTATTTGCATTTAATAAACAGCATGAAATTCTACCGCATTGATGATTAATTTTTCCAGACTGATGTAAATTAAACCCAAAAGTATTCCTGCTAAAATAAGTCTAAGCTTCTGTTACTGCAATAAAAACCAGTAATTGCTACAATTGCATACATTTGTAGCTATAGCAGTTGCAGTGTTGCTAACTACCATACTCTGACATCCAAAACAAACAGGCTTACCTTGAAAATTTTACAAAAATGTAATGTTTTTAATATGGTACTCCTTTAAAATAATAATTGCTCAATGGTAAGTTTGTAAATGAAAGCATAAAGGTAGAAATGTGTTCCTGCTTGGCAAACTGAAAATCACAAGGAGGTTAATAATTCAGCTGTTAATAAGTCAGTATTTTTTGCCATTTCTTTGGTCTCTTTTCCTTCTTTCTCTACCCTTCATGTAGCCTTTTTGGTGAGATACTTCCATCCAAGAGATTTCTGTATGAGTTGTCCAGTTTGCAGCTAACAGTGCAACTGCACACCTCTGTGAAATGCTCCTTCAGGAGTACGTCTGAAATATTCATAGACATAGATAGACCAGGACCTGGTCTAAGGCCAGATTATGGTTTTGGTCCTGGATTGCTCTGTGAGACCAATTGTCCAAAGCTTGGCCAGGGTTTCAGGACTGGGCACATGACCACAAAATGAGGATGCACAAGGCCACAGAGGATCATGGCCACTCCTTCCAAAATGGATGGGGAGTATGCTCTGAGTTAGGGCTAATGAAGGAGCAATGGTCCCTGAAAATGGTCCCATAAATCCTCTATTTATGAAGTTTTGTAAACAGATACTTTATAGAATATGGCCACATAAGCCCTGAAGTGAGGAACACATCCAGAGCTACCTTATCAAACTAGCTTTAAAGTTACTAGCTAAATTTAGCTTAAGTACACAAATTTAGCTTAAGCTGCACTGCAACTCCTTGAATTGCAGTGCAGTTCTTTTGCCCACGTCTTCCCACAGCAGCTCATATACACTGTTCTCTCTGTAACCTATATATCCATTCCAGGAACTACTTTTTGCCTGCCATGTGCTTGTACCTGTAATACTCTCCTACAGGAGAAGGGCTATTAATGAAATCCCTACTAAAGGTGAAGTGATTTCTGTGATTTTTCTATTTGGAGAGTATTCTAACAATAATATTTCAGGATGTCAACAAAAATTCAGCTGTGTGATAGACCAGGAACTTTCAGGCACCCCTCTACCCTGAAAAAAATGAGCATCAAACTATGGTCCAGGAGCACGTCATGGTCTTGACCAGAGACAGCATGGTGTCACGTGGACCTGGTCTAAAATCACTCTAAAAAAAATCCACATTCACAAAAGAAAATAGAGGTAGATAAATCTAACCAGACTACGCTTATAAGCTCAGTATCTCTCTTCACAAAAGTGACCATCAAGATGATGAATTTTATTTCTATACTGAGGTCTTTTCAAGTTGGTTAGGTCATTGTTTCAAAAATTGAAGGTTTTATTCAGGAAAAGATTCATTACAGAATGAATCTATTTTAAGTGGTCAAGAGAAGGTTACATCTGCTGGTGTGTGAGCTTGTGCCCACTGGAGTCCCTGGACAAATTCACCAAGATTTCCATCCTGAAATCATTCCTCAGTGTCTTTCAGTTGATTGACAAATAAACAGTCTGTCTGCCAAGTGTCTCTGTCCAGGGCAGCATATTTGTTCCAGGTGTTTCATGCTCTTCTAGCTATCTTTCTAAGGGAAGAGGTATCCACAAAGAAAGTGCTTTTAATCCTAACTGGTACAGAACAAAGGTATGATGCTGCACAGGTTTCCCTCTCAAGGAGCATTAATTTCAGGCAGTACCAGTAGGATTTTAGTCCCTTACCACAGCCTAGGGACACCTGTGTCCAGTTCTGTGGTGGTCTTTGCATCACCTTTGGATTCAGGATTACGCACCAAATAGGTGTTTAGGTTTTTAATACTATTTCCAGTATTTCCAAGACCTAAATATTATTAGGTGAGGATAGAGCCTGTAAGACCAATCCTCCTCCTTACTATCTTACCATATGTAGCCATTTTTTCTTCAGAATAGTCTTATAGCATACAAATGATAGCCCATATATTATATATTATTTCAACCTAGAGAACAGTCTAAGGTACTAGTAAATGCTTAAGTGATGTTTCGTTTACAGGTTGTAGTCAGACTAAACTATCCTTCTTTCACTAATTCATGTTTCTTAATTTCCACATCATCTCCTCCTGAAGAATCACAACACTGCTACATGTCAAAAGATCTGTGTTTATGCATTTTCAGTCAGAGGCTCCAACAATACCTTAGTAAAAGCATCAATGGTGATGGAGTTCACTTCTAGGTTCTTTTGTTACAACAAATTGCTCAGACATTACTTTTGCTTTCTCCAATTTCTACCTTGTGGTTTGTTCCTCCTCAAGAGAAGACAACCCCAGCAGCTGCAATCAGATCAGCCACTGCCCTTGTGGCAGCAGTGAGCACAGCAACAGGAGGAGCTACGTCTGGCCTCTTCTGCTGCAGCAGCTATTGGTGTTAGAACCAACCCAGCTCTCCACAGGAAATGGTTCAAAATAAACTGCCAGGCAGGATGAAAATTTTTTTATGTTTAAACAGCTCCTCCTACCTCAGCCAGAAGGTCTCCAGAGAAGTTGAGGAAGCCCAGTTTGCCAGGATATTTGCCAACTACCCTATGAAGTAGCTTGTGTACAAACAGTGAAGCTTGACTTTCACTGACAGGTGTCATACAACAGGTCTTGACTACTTTTTCATGGTGAGAAACCACATTTGATCACACAGCTGCAAAACTGTGGCCCTACTTAAACAGTGTGTTTTCCAGCATATATCTGCATCAAATTGTTATGAGTTACCAAAAGTATATTTCATCTTCTTAAAAAGTGTCTATGAACCTATTAATTTCAAGTTCTTTCAAGGTCTTGTCTTCTGCAGAAGGGCAACTATCATTGACACACAGGCTATTGGGGAACATAGAACAGACATACGATGTAGAGACAGTCCCCAATAATCCATTTATCTCCTGTAACTTCCCCTTACCCTGTGCTCTACTGTTCTGTGACAAGAAGGTCCATGGTTGTCCCCGGATCCTGATGATGATGTTGCATTCCTCGTACAACATAACTTGTTGAGGCTTTGTTTTGAGGCTCAAAATATGCCAAAGAGTAAATAGGAAGAAGCTGAGAAAACCAAGTTCAATGGTGCCCAGAAACCCTCATCAAAAGCTACAGCTTATGCTAAAATAAAATATGTGTGTCCTCCCCTGTCCCAGTGCTTTCTGACTCTATCATTGTAAGTGCTGATTTATTTTTAATAGTGTGTGGCTGAGCTGTGACTCTTGGGCTACTAGGGGTGTAATGCAGCCCTGGCATCTTCTTGGTGGAGTAGAGGAGAGGCAAGGCGAGGAGAGAAAAGGAGAGGGAAAGCACTCATGACCTGCTGTTCTTTCAGCAAATTTGAGCTTGAGTGAACCAGAACAAAAAAAGACACTGTGGGGTTGTAATGGTTTGCATCTGGCCTTCCCGCCGAATGCTCAAACCTTACAGTTTGCAGCCTCTCCTCCCCCCACGCCCTCTATGAACACAAGGGAAAGGGAGAAGGGAAAAGCTACTGAAAACACCGAAATGACCAAACCAAAGCTGTATAAATATATATATATGTATTTACACTTATATAGAATTAGAATACTATGTACGCAGGAAAAAGGACCCTGAACACCTCCCCCCGGAAGGGAAAAGGGAAAGGGAAAACCCCAAATAGGTTTGCACAGTCAAAACCCGGGAACAACCAATAAAAAACTAGCAAAAGAAAATCTTACTCCTCTCCTTGGGATAGCAGAATCATGCCAAACGACCGCCGGCACTCTCCGCTTC
>VZRE01007695.1:127348-148919 GCA_013396775.1 Cephalopterus ornatus | reverse complement strand
CAGAGCAAGTATTCTGAGTTAACTCTTCATGCCTTGCTCCGCTTCACTCTCTTGGTGTTGAAATTCTAGGAGAGAATGTACTCAGGAAAAAAAATAAATGTTGCAAATGTCCACTTACTACTACACAAGGATAAGAGTGAGAGGGAAGATTTTCACAGTGGGAACAGACTTGGCCTACAAAAATATTTTTCACTCTGTGTGTCCAGTCTTCACAATACAGTGGGTTTTTCTTTTAACAGGGTGACAATGGCAGGAAAGAGGAACTTGTGACCAAGGAGCCCTCCTGTCCTGCCGTGTACAGGGACAGCAGCGCAGTGTATGGGCAAAGAGTCCGCCTGGGTTTGAATAACACTCTAAAGATTTTCCCCACCAAAATCACTGATGATGGCAGGGTCTTTTCCTGCTACGTGATTTATCACCCGGAGAGAGTCCAGAAGAGCAGCACCACTGTGAGAGTATACGGTAAGGGGCTTATGCCAACTGCCTGCTTCCTTGTACTTGGAAGGGTAACGCTCCGGTCTGGTTCTGAAGCCAACAACTTGAAACACGCTGTTGGGTTTTTTTAATATAAACATATTTACGTTGTAATTTTTTCAGCTGCAACGAGGTAAAATGTTAGAAAATAACCCCGTAGTTCTTAGAAGAATTTGAGGCCATTCCTTCAATTCCTTCAATTTCTGGCATGAAAAAACAGTAGATTCGTTGCACATGTATCACCCCCAGTGGCATGCACATGGCCAGTATCTTACCCTGATGTGTAGGTTTATGTTTGCAGGTTACAGGTCATCAAGATCTCTGCTGTGCCCCAAATGACCATGCCTACTGTGGTTAGGAAATCATGGCCAAAAGTTAGTAAGCAGTTTGGAACTACTGTTGTTGCAAAGTCACATCCTCAAAGGTATGTGATATTCAACTGCTGCCAAACGCTCCGGCTCTGAAAATGAGGGTCCTGGCTGGGGAGTCTCCAACTGGTCAGGAGCCTCTGTACTGCAAACATGTGGGCTGCCATTTCATGCTGGAAGCCTTCCCCATCTTTAGGTACTTGCTCTGTTCCCTTTCTAGTGGCTTAGAAACTACTCTACAATTGCTGAGATACAATTGAATCAGAAAAATGCTGCCCACTTGAAAACCAGGCTTTATTTTTTGTTTATAGATCAGTTGGTCTGGAAAACATATTTCCAAAGCTCCTAAAATGAATGGGTGTTAAACAGTGGGTCTGTCAACAGTCCCTTGACTGTAGGTGATTGTCCAAGGACGCCCACACCTTGAGGGTGGCATGGCCATGTGAGGCTGATGCTTTGAATTCAAAGGAAGGTTCAACAGGGAGCAGCAAAAAAAAAAAAGCAAAACGTGTCTGGAAGCTGTTGGTCACTGATGTAAAAGAAATAAAAATAGAAGTTAATGATCTGAAATCTCCTCTTGCGTTTGCATGATTCAGACATGGGACTTATTTTAAAAAATCAACATTTGTCAAATACCAACAGTGTTACCTGGGTAATTTTTCAAGTATATTAACGTACTTGAACCCTCTCTCCCTTCCATCACTGCTGATGCTCTCACCTTGATTTCTGTGTCTGTTAGCCTAAGAGGTTGCTTTATTTGGTTTTTCCCAGAATTGCTGTGAGGTGTGTGCTTGTCTGTGCATGCACCCACGTCAGCATATCGGTACAACAGGGTAGAGAGGTAAACAAGAGAAGGCAATCGTGGCCCTTGGTGATGAGCAGTCTGTGTATTTCCCAGTAAGTGCTGGCTGGCTTTGGGGGTGCTGCGCTCCCACAGGGGTCCTGAGGGCAGGGTGAGGTGCAGGGGCTCCCTGAGAGCCCTGAGGTTTGTGGTGGGTGCTGAGGAAAGTCTCTCAGACTTAAGGCAAATGGAGTCCACATCTTGGAGAAAGTGTGTTTTTGTGCTCCTAGCCCTTCCACATCTGATATTTTGCAGGTAAAATAAGTATTTTGCATTCGATCTCACTCTTTTCTGTTACCATTCCCTGAAGTCATGCTGCTTATGATTGCATCATACCAGCCTTTCTCCATTTACCTCTCTTGTCCTGCAGCAGGATGTGAGGCCAAGAGCAGAGGGATTAGAGCCTCCCCTGCACCAGCACACACACCTGTGCACCACTGGCAGGGCAGAATAGGCAGAGGCAGTGGCCAGAATAATCCAGCACTCTCCTGATGATATTTGGGCACAAAGAGCCTTTTCAGATGACAACACCTCTCTTGTTCCTTGTGCTTACCAGGGAATGAAGAAATGAACTTTATATGTCCTAGAAGTTAGATCCAGCCTCAAGTGGCTGGGACAGAATCTAGGCATAGTGTGTGTATACAACATCAACAGCACATTATATTGGTTATATCTGTTGTCTTGGCCATTAGCAAGGACACAGCTAGAGGGTAAAGCCCAGCTGAAACCTGGGGAGATTTTCCCATCTTGGCAATCCCCCCTGTCACCCAAACACTCATATAATTGAACTCCACAGGCTGGGTGTTATGAAACAGGAGAGAGGGCAAGTGATGTTGCCTGCAGAAGGCTCTTTGTGCAGGATCACTCTGACAAATGCTTCAGGCAGGGCTAAACACAGCAGAGACAGACCAAGTCTGAGGGGCAGTGAAGTGGCACTTCCTCACAGCTGAGAGCTGGGCAGAAGAGGATGGGGAAGGCCTGAAAAAGTCTCTCAATGAAGTTGGGAGTCTTTGTAAGTAGAGTAAAGATAGATGTTTAAACGAGAGAGCTTTTTTTAAGGGGGTACTTTTGGACTGAAATACTTCAAAATATTTCTTTTCTAGAACAGAGTTCTTTTAGGTACAAGTTTCTCAGAAAACATGGCCTTTTCAAGCCTAACTTCGCCAAATATTGATTTTCTCTTTTTGTAACAGTAAAAGCTCAGCAGCAGAAACTACTGAACTAAATATTGAATTTCCACTAGATCCAAAACATTGGTAAATATCCTAGCAAGACAAGTGAATGTCAAAATGTTAACAGAGGCTGAGATGTTAATTAGAAAAGATCTATTAGATTATTCAGAGCTATGCACGACAGTTACCCAACAAACCTGTCTTCTGAAAATGCAGAAGGCAGCATCCAATGCAGATGTGGAAAAGTGTGCCCGTTCTCATAAAAAAAAAAAAAAAAAAAAAAAAAAAAACCACAAAAGGAAGAGCATGCACTAGACTAGACGTCATTTAGTTTCCCAGGCAACTTTTTGCTGAGATTAGAAGATCCAGTTTATCAGACTTTTTCTTACATCTGAAAAAATGTACTTGTCTTCTGCCAGCTCCACTACCATCTGTACAGTTTTGGCAAGGCAGAAACAAGAAGCAAATCTTAATACATTCCTTTTTTGATGGGAAGAATCTACCAATCCACCCTCCAAAACAAAAGAAAACAAAACAAACAAACGAGTAAAGAGCAAAACCAAGAAGGAAAAATAAAAATAAAAAACAAAAAGGAAATTTCATCCAAAAGTACCCTGAGTCCAGAAAACCATAAAGCCATGATAATATAATACAGGTCATGACCAGGCATAATCCATCAGTAACATTAAGCAGAAAAATGGAAATTAAAAAAAAAAAACGAAGTCAGGAGAGTCCTTAGAGGATTAGCTATATAATACAATAGGGAAACTTGAGCAGTTCAGCTCAGAGGGGAATGTAAGGGAATGTAACAGGGTAAGAAAAAAGAGAAAACTATCTTAATGGTAGAGAATAAAGTGAGATTTAAGTTGGAAAGTGAAAGAATTATAGATCTCCTAACTACTCGAGGAACAGCACTTGTTTCCAGTCCAGTTTCAAGGCTCAGAAAAGGCCAGAAGTACAATTTATCTGAGGCTTTTGAGATTGTTTTATATATTAACACAGTTTCAACAGTCCTTACTTAACAAGTCACTTAATATTACTCCAAAGCAGGGATCCCAATGGCTTCTTCAGAAATGCCGACTTAGAAAGGCTTACAGTACCTAATAGCTTTAATTTGTACAGTCAACTGCACCCAGCACCAACATGCTGCAAAAACAAAAGAAAACACTTTTTCCATTTCATGTGGATGTGGTCATCCACAGCCTGCTGCTCTGATGTGAAGGTGAGCTCTGGGTTTCCTAGCAAGGCAGGAAGCATCTGTGGTGTGACACTGTCACACGTCTGTCCAGGTGACAGCATGTGGGTGGCTGCTACCCAAAACCAGTCAATGTTTTTGGGGATGGCTAAAGCCTTTGGAGATGACTTTGACTGTCAAGCAGCCAGAGGAACCAACAACGGGGGGGTGTTTCATTTCATCAGGTCCAGGAAGGGTGGCTCTGCTGCCAGAGCCATGACTGCAGGATGATTTCATCTTCTTTCCCCAGCAAAGCCACCCTAGAGTAGTTTAGATAGGCAGTGAAATACATCATGAATCCTGCGGCAGTAGCTGCTGATCTGTGCTTGCAAACCACTTCCTTGACCTCAAATCGCAGCTGTGCAAGCTTTTATCTTGCTACATGTGTGGGTGGAGTTACGATTTAATTTCCACCCTTTTTAGGAAACAAGGCTGCTGTGTTCTTATTAGAAGCTGTGGTCTTCAGTGTCCGTTTCACTAATACATCTATGTTTGCTTTCCAGCTTATCCCGAGATCTCTGTTAGCCTGCAGGAGGGCTCAGCTGGCACCTTGCAGAAGGTGAGCAATTTTGGAGCAATTTTGGCCTGTGACTGCCACAGTGCCTCCCCAGCAGAGCCAGGCAAGCTGAGCTGAATCAGACATGGGTGGGACATCCAAACTGACCGAGCTCACAGGGCAATGGGCACGGCAATGACTTAATGTCAGATGTTCATGCCCTTTCCTCTGAGCAATTTCCATCCTCACAGCAGTGAACTGCTTCAGTAAGCACAAACATGACCTAGCTAAGGGCTTCTCTGTTGTGTGGGCAAAATCTGGTTTTATGTTAGCCCTTCGGAAGACTCCAGGACAGATCAAGAGGCTATGTGGTTTGCAGGGGTTTGCAATTCGCCCTTTCCCTCCGCATCTGCCAGCTGCTACCCAACGATCTCGACCTGCCCTCTCCACACTGCATAAAATCCCTCTCTGAAGAAGGTCACCTGCTACCTAGGATGCTGCTCCAGGGACAGGGAGGAGCAGGTGCTGTGGGAGCAAGGCTTGGAGCATGGACATGGCCTAACATGCTGATGGAAAGGTGGTGGATGTGTTGGGCATCACACTGCAAGCATATCTCATCTGGGGCAGTCAGATGTCAATAGAGCAACTGGATCAAAGTCTGAGAGTCCCTATTTAGAGATGAGCAGTTACCCATGTGTTTTGGGGCCTCTGTTTTCTCCCATGCCTGGTAATGGCAAAACCTAAAGGTCTGCAGATATGCGGTAGCCATGCTTGGCATAAAACATGTTTGTGGCCCGTATGACTGACTAGCAAGCCACTCTGGCTACCAGCTAGGTTGCTTTGCTTCCTGTTCCATCTCTCCAAGTTGAAGCTTTTGATCTGTGAGCATCCCAAACTAAGGTTTTCCTTGGAAACAGAGCTTGTGGGCAGGCAGAACCTTGTACTAGCCATATCCACCTGCTTCAGACAAGCCATTAGTCAGTTGGTTCTGCAAAACTAACTGGTGTAATTCTCCTGGTGACCTCTTTCCATGTGTGGTGGTGGACATTGCAGGCTTTTGTCTGCACTGTCCTGTTGAACAGAGCAAGGGTGCTGCCATCATGGGACTGAACAACAGAAACTCCTCTGTCGGTTCTTCATCTCCAAACAAACGCCAGCTCCTTTACTTCTCTTTTCTTCCTTTTCTTGCAGGGCCTAAATATAGTGAGGATATCAAATTTGTATTTCTTTATAGGAAGCATTTATAAAAATATTACGACCTAAAAGTGCCTGAAAAATAAGGGAATAATGAAGAGAAAATAGGGGAAAGCAATTACACTACGAGTTCAGATGCTATTTACTATGGCAGGGAAAGAGTTTCAGCTGGGTAGTTTCAGTCTTTGCACTGAATGACTTCTGCTGGCTGCAATACATCAAGCTTGCTTTCAACTAAATGTGGGAGCCACTTTCTTTGAAAGTGGGAGCAAGTGGGCCTTGTGGTGTATGAGTGGCACATGCTCTTTTTTCTTTTTTCTGTTTAAAAAGACAAGGCAATTTCTCTTATAACAGTGCTTAGTACTTAGCAGTGTCATAACCTGCTAAATAAATGTAATTGGCAACATCCAGGCAGCATAAGGATGAGACCTCCCACCTTGCTAGTGCCCAACCATTCATCCAGCCTTGATTTTGAGGTTCTTTCCATCTATTGCTTGATGAGAAATTAAATGGAACACAAACACAGATTTTTGGAGCAATTGGCATAGAGCCAGGACTACTGCATCTAAAGCATCAATTTCTGGAAACCTCTTGCATATTGTGCCCGCTACAAAGGTATCTAATTTTGTATATTAAACAGTCTAGGCAGTCTTTTTCATGGGGTTTCTCTCTCCATCTGCCTAATGAAGGAAGGATTTACATGGCGATCAGAAAGTGTCTTATTCTCCATACACACATTGCCCATGACCAATTCCAGTGTTTTTCCATGTGGGTGTTCATCACTGGGGGCAGGAGGGTGGGGGTCACCCTACATCTCTCCAGCCACAGCCAGGGCTAGAGAAAGTTGGAGCCCTGTCATCCAGAGCAGTGGGATTGTCCCTGGACTCTCATTCAACAGTGCCCACAACCAGAAAAATGAAAATGAGTGGGCAAGAAACATGGTAAAGAGGAAGCAAATGTTTCCTTCCAGAGCAGGATTGTCAGTTAAGAAGCACTGTCCATAAGGGAATTTGGAAGCTGGCAGCAGGGTGAGGACATTGGAGGCTAACCTGCTAACTGCCTTTTCCTGCCCCACAGCCCAACGTGAGCTGTGTCGTGAGGAAGGCGTTTCCCAAGCCAAGCCTTGTGTGGTACGTGGACAGAGTGAACCTGATGGAGCAGCCTGGAGGTAAGGCAACCTGTCAGTAGGACGGTGGCACAGCTGTAGAAGTGGTTCCTAAGAGAAGTGATGGTTGCTCATCCATTCCTGCCGCAGGGAGCCTGCTGGTGTCTGTCTGGGTGAAGGGGAGGGTATCAGACCTCCTCAAAGGGAACAGCTGGCAAATGGCTGTGGCCATAGATTCCTGCAATTGCTAGGGATGGGAACCATGGTTTGGTATAACCACACTGTTGTTGACAGATCTTTGGTAGTGTCTCAGCAAAGAAACCTGCATCTAGATGAGCCTGCTTTTCAGTACCAATATTATGCACAGCTTTGATTTATGGTCTGGAGTGAACGAGAGGGTTTTTTTTTTCTTTCCCCAAGAAATTCCTGTTGTACAAGAAGACTTGCAAGACAGTGAAGGTTTCTATCGTGTGAGATCAACGCTGATGCTGCAAGGGACCCAAGAGACACATAAGACATTCTCGTGTGCATGTCTGTTTCCCTCCCTCGGGAGTGAAACATGGAATATTTCATCAGAAGAAATATTTGTTTCATTCGGTAGGTTTCTCATAGATAAAACACATCTGAGATGTTAAGAACACCAAACACATGTATTCTCTGTTATTTAAAATACTGAAGAAATGCCAAGAGTATGGAAGCTTTATTGTACAAGTTCATCTCACAGCTTGAGCTTTCTGGCAGGTTTTTTTAGCTCAAGTCTTTGCTTAAGCCTCTAAATGAGCTAAGAAACTCCTGCACAAACAGAAGACGCTTGTTGTTTGTTTAGGCAGTATCTTGCTGTACTTCCCATACTCAAAAACAGATTAGCATAGCCACATGGCACCAGTGAACTATTATAATCGTGTTTCCCACTGCATACTTGTGGCAAAAAGTCTGCATGTATGCAATGCAGCTCCCTGGAAATCCAAACCCTCAGATCAGGGCTGTGTTACACATCTTCAGTGAAACTTGCAAAAGGTTGAACCATTTTGGATGATCAAGAAACTCCCCTATAATCTGTACTGTAAGAAATAGCTACATAGTTAAGGAAGTGGGGATAAATACTGTCCTGCTTTTTTGGTGAAAGCGGGAAACTCAGCATTAGAGAGGGTTTTGGCACTTTTGAGAATGCAGGGGGCCTGGTGAGAAGAGTAGACAGATTTCCTTTAGCACCCTCTTGTGCATGTCTCCTCTTCAGGTGTAAATGCATAGTGACACCTTTTTTATTATTATTATTATTATGTATGCTCCTTGCTGCACAGACGACAGGACTGAGCTGCTGACCCCTGAGCAGCATCTACTGGTATGTCAGGTACCTTGGCAACTGCTTGCAGCTCAGCTGTGTTCACTTGTGCCTGGGGATATGCTTATTGGTATGTTTTTCCACAAAGTAAGACTCCATCAAAAGCCAGAGTTGACTCGTCTGGAAACATAGCTTCAGAGGGAAGGGAGATAAATCATCTTTTTCTCCCAAAATTACTCATTTCACCCAATTTGTAGTTTTGTAGAAATATCTTCAAATTGGAGAGCCATCAATTAAAGCAGCCTAAGTTCTTGGCTGCAGGTTATGCTAATGCTAAGATAGATCCACTCTGTATAAAAACATTAATGTATTTAGATATGACAGGAAGGAAAGAATCACATTAATTCTCAGCCATGCCTTCTGCGAAGGTGCACAGTATGACACAGGCCCAAACTAAATTTTCAGCCTTTATCACTACTTTAAAGAACTGGTTTCATCCTTCTCTTTTTTTTTCTTCACAGACAGTAAGTTTAATGAAGCCTCATCTGAAGCTTTTACCACCATGGTTTCAGAAGGTAGGATAAATTAGAGAAAAATAAAATAGCTCGGGTTATGTTAGAGGTGTCTATAAATTCCTAAAGCTGTTGTAACACTTACTACCCTAAATGGGTAGCAAGAAACCCCTTCCTGCAGCTATAACTTCAGAGAAAATACAATAAACAGATATTTTGGTGATGTAATCTGTCATAATTAAGACCAAGCATAATTAAACTCCAGCCTTGAGGGGCACATAATGTTATTTCTGATGCTTCAGCTGGCATTTGAATGTAGCTCTTTCAGCACTGAACTAATAATTAAAAATAACAACCCTGCTAACGGTTCTACCTTCTGCTTAAGTACACAGCCAAGATCCTCAACACTTTTGCCAAATTAAAGAACTGATAGAATGTTTCTTAATTCGTGTAAATGTGGTAAATCTGTGCTCTGTCCCTGCATGTTTGTCTTATTATCAGCTTATTGCAGACAGATAAATGTTCCCTCCACACCTCAGCTGAGGGCCCTTTGGAGACATCAGTCCTGGAGCAGTTTGTTCTGCTCCTACGGGAGGCAGCTGCACTTTAGCAGTGGGTTACGTGAGCGTGTCGGAGAAATGTTGTAGACAGATGGCATGAAAAGAAGTGTGGGTTTCTGTGTAAAAACTTCTGCAAGTGCAGGTTGTGGCAAGCCCTGGGAGTTCAGCCATATACCCCACTGCGCACCAGAAAGTCACCCCAGGTACTGGGGTCCCTGAGAGAGAGACTTTGTTTTCCACTGGCCTCTGCAAGGATCTCTCAAAGGAACCCTAGCAGCTTTCATCAGGTCACCACGCTGCTTCGCCTTGCACACTCTGCAGAAACTCACTGGGAGCTGTGCACACCTCAAGGTGCCCACTGCCCTGGTTTTCAGACCTGCTGCACCTTTGGTAAGGAGTCCTTTACATCAGCCAGCAAAATCCCTGCTAGTGCAGGCAAGGCTAAGCCGAAACGCAAATGGAAAAGCAACAGTCAAAGGAGGTACAAAGTGCTTGCACAGAAAAGCAGCCAGAGAGTTGGTAGTTACACACTTATGCTCAGATCTGATTTACAGAGGGTTGTTCCCACCCAGTGCCCTCCACACGTGCCCAACTGGACAGAGGTACCTTCTGTCTGCCTTCCCAGATGTGTTTTTCTAATGGGATGTGTGAGCTTCCATAGATTATCTCCTTCATGGAGCCCTTTGGGGAGACATAATCCATCCTCCTAACCTACTCAGGGAGTACTTTGCCTCTTCTCCTGGGGGAAAAAAAAAACCAACCTGAAAAAAAGTGAGAGATCTCTTCCTCAGGACATAAATACTGCTTGGGCAGGATGGTGTCTCTGCTGCACTTGTCTGGGTGGTTAACAGTTCTTTAATTAGAAGGAATAACTCCCCTTCCTATTCTCTGACGACTCAGTAAGCACTTTTCAATGCAAAGAGTCTCTGAAATTTCCTGTCAGAGTTGCAGCCTCTGAAGTGCCTCGTGGATGGAGCTGTGCAGGTGCCACCACCAGGTCATGTATGTTATTTCAACATCTGTGCTAATAAGGTGCATCTCTTTGTATGGAATAAACCCATGTGATTCATTTGTGCTTTTAAAGTCGAAGTGTCAGGGGCTCCAAAATTTTTCCCCCAAAACCTTTGTTTCCCTACAGATTTCACAGCACAGTTACCTCAGGTGCTTCATGTTTCTCTCCAGACCACTTAGTTGAGTTGTGCATTGAAAGATTATTTGGAAATTAAGTGTGATGTACTTTATCACTCTTGAACCTTTAAATCACCCACTTTCCTAAAGCAGAATAAACATCTTCCTTATGCTGTTTGCTTTGATTTGTTATAGACCTTGATAATTCAACACTTACATCAGCTGTCATGACTGCCTCAGGTAAGGAGGAAAAAATAGAAGCCTTCATTATACAATATATGTGGGATCTCTGCTTGACCACTGCTTAAATGTCATGTACACAGAGCCAGAGGTGTGCCAGGGAAAGGTCAGTGTGCGCTGGTACTGACGGTACCTGTGTCCTCCTGGATGGGAATTTGTGAGCTGAGAAGTTACTCAAGCAGAGATCCGACAGAAATCTTGCTAAAACAGTCACGTTAGGACAGCATGTAAAATGGCATGCTGAATATTACATGTTCTTCTTATGCATTTTTGTAAAATGGAATATTATGCCTATAGAATTGTAAATAAATTTGTCCTATTATGACAGAGAGGTGCATGTGATAGAAAAGTTAAAGCCACCACTTGTCCTTGATCCAAGAGCAGCACATCATTCCCACTCATTAATTATGTAAGATAGTAACTCTGTTTTACCAGAGCATGCACATGGATAACTACATAAAATTCTCTTCAGCAACTGAGAGGAAAACCCACAGGTGATCTCCTGGACTTATAGGGCTGTGGCATGTTGTCATGGACCATTTTTGGAAAGGCCCTGGATAAATGGGGGAGCACCACCATCAAGTGCATGATCCATCCCACAGCAGTTAAACTGTACCCTGCATATAAAAACGTAAATAAGTAATGTCCCCAGGCAGCCCATGGGAAAGGGCCAGTATTAATAACATCAGCCATCTGTGAGTGCCCCCTGAATTTGTGGGATGTGTTTTGAGCATTTAGCCTTAAGTCTGACAGCAGGATTTCTGCTGCAGAGTCTGCATTTACCAAACAGCTGCCGCAAGCTTCAATCTAGGTTGTTTTATGATTTATTAATATTATTTTCTAAAGAACTCATCAGCTAAATGTGATACCATGTAAACTATTTGTCTTTAGAGCCCCAGTCAACATCTTTGGCCTCTATGGATTTCACAAGTCAAGCAAACTTGGCTCCTGCTTCCATACCACAAGGTAATCAATTAAGCCAAAATGTTTTCTCTATTGCTTCAACAATGTAGGAGAAAGACACAAAAACATAATAACCATCTTGCATTTTTTGTAGCAAACAATTTACTGTCTCCTGAAGCCCTTTTCCTAGTGCATTATACACTAGGAAGTACACTAACCACAGTCAGTATAACCACAGTTCAAAAGCAAATATATGAGAAAATGCTGTCTTGATTTTATCTTTTTTAATGCTCCGTTTAGGATATATGCATTAAATTTGGCAACTGAACAGACATCGAGTATATATTAATTAGTGTTATTATATTGTTTACAAATAATACCTATTCTCTTGAATTAAATACCATACCAAAATAGAATTACATGAGAGCTAGAAAAAGTGCAACCCAAACATCAGAGCACAGAAGTCCAAATACAAAGCAACAATAAACAAAATATTTACAAGTAATTTCTTCTTTGGGCTGGCAACACCGAGGCCAGTGGAGGGCAGGGTAACACTTGGGACGCACATGCACCAGGGGCTGGACAGTGCATCAGCCTCAATCAAGAGCAGGTGAAGCTGAGAACCTCCTACCTTTTGATCTCAAAATACAGGGTTAATGCCCACCAGCCCCAGCAGAGTGCATTTGCTTGCAGCACAGCGTCTCTGCAAGCACTCTTTTCTTTAAAGTCTCTTCCGAAGCCCAGCTGTTGATCCCTGTAGGACTGGCTGGTTTTAAGCAGCAGACGGAAGGGTGCTGGGGCAGCCCTCGCTGGCAGCAAGGAGAGGTGTGCTCACTGCCACAGCTCCTGATTATTACACACACGGCACACACTCTTCATCGGACACACAGAAGCACATGCAAAACGGCAGTGCAGGCAGCACAGGGAGGAGGCAAACTGGCAAGTTGTTGTTCCTCTCCTTAACAGCACCACAGCTTTGGCTCAGGAATGATCCACCATGGAGGTAGCCACCAGCAAGAGTGGATCTGACCCTTAGTATTTGCAGAAGCCTTGTTGTCCCAAACAACAAAAAAAATTTGACTGCAACAGACTAACTTTTATGAGCCTATGGGGCATTGACTGCCCTCCTTGGGCTGTATATTCAATCCTGTAATCTTAAACCTTAAAGTTACTCTCTAGCAGAGATAAGAGAGAAGAGCAGTGTTGGGGGTAATACAGGAGGAAGACACTAGACACAGGGCTTCACTGTGGGAGTTGAATCACTCAACATAAAGCCCTGGGGCACAAAGAGGCTAGATGGAGATATGCCGAGGCAGTAACACAGACTGCAGTAGCACTGAAATGAAAGTTTGCTGCTTCTCATGCTGCTGTCCCCGTTCCCAAACCAGAGACACTTGCCTGGCTGAGAGCAGAACAGCCAAGTTGCTTGTCCAAGTGGACTGAAAGCCCTTCTGTCTCAACAAAAAATTTAACGACAAAGGCTATAAATATACAATGTGAACAGAGAAGATTCTCCTCGCTGAATTATACATCTTCACTGTCTGAGGAGGCATGAGGTCAAACTCATAATGCAAGGTGGAGCTGAGCCATTTTTCTTCTATAAGTAGCCCAGGAAAGAACTGCCTTTTAACCAATGCTCCCCATGTGTGGCAGTTGCAGTATGCCAACCTTGGATTAGTGCTTCTCCTCTCTGGCTCACTGCTGGTTCTCACACTGGTGCCACCAGCAGCTACTTGAGCCAATCCTCTGGGCTGCAGCTGAGTCAGGATGCCAAGTCCAAGCCTGCTGTTTTAGTCTACTGGTTTGGTTCAGTTCCTGTTATTTTGCAAGTTTTTAATGAAAATCTAAGAGACAGCTGTGAACGGATTCAAGCGAAGAGTGGGCATAGAGAGGCAAGAGCAGGAGCAGGGAAAACAAAACCAAGGCTGTTAAAACTGCATCCTGGTCTTTGCTTAGCTTCTACGGTAGCTCTTTGTGTAAGCCCAGAAATGCTCAGGCTTCCAGTGATGGGTTACAGCTGCATTTCACCTTCTCAGGTTTTTTTAGATGGCTTAATGATACTTTTTTCCAAAAATGAGAGAATTGTTAAGAAAGATGAACTCTTTTTAGTAAATGTGAAATAGTCTTTTTGGGAAAATAGAGGTCTACTTTCTAGCCACCATCTGTGATTAAATATCAGATAAATAGCTAGCTGAGCTCTAGAAATCTTAGCACTTGAAAAAAAAAGCTTAACAGAAGATGTTAAATAAATTGCTTTTTGGCATTAGACATTGCAGGTTTGACTCCTGTACACTAACTTCTTCAAAACTTCTCTTTGCTACTTGGGAAAATAGTTTTGTTCCCCTGGAGCTGGTGACATCCTGTCTAGATTCTGATTTATGTATGTTTGTTCATCACTGCTCTGGCTTCAGGACGAAACAAGCCAGTGCACTCGAAGCTACGGAGCTTCACCTGAAACTAAACTGAAATACAAAAACGCTCCAAGCGTTTTGTCAAAGTTCATTCATCTATCTCAGTCGAGGTTCTAGCCTGTGATAGGCTTTCAAACCAGGCACGGAGTTGTGTAGTGCTTGTGTGAGGGAATCCAGCATCTCAAGTAGCGGGCTACAACCGTTTGACCTCATTAGTCAGGAAACAGGGAAGAAAGACAGGAAAAATGAAAAACAAGCAGTATGGTTCCCTACAGCAATTTTTACAAGCTTGTGTGTTTTTCAGCAGGAGCAGTGACTTCCAACGCAGAGACAAAACGTTACATGAGCGACACGGCATTAAGTGAGAGTTTGACAACAGCGCGTGAGTAGATGATGTCTCCTCTGCTTCGTAAGAGTGTAACAGGGCACTTAGGAAGCCAACTATGGGGGCTGCAAAGTGAAAATGTGGCGCTGCCTTAGTGAGTGTTGGATTGCAAATCTACAGTAGCCTGGAGCATCTTGCAAAAAGTAGAGCAGCAGGTACTCAGGTCCTCAGTTTCAGATACCTTTCCCAGGAGCATTAGCTCTGTGGTGCTTATTTTCACTGCTAGTTGGTAGTCACCACATTGCTATGCAAAAATTATTACTAAACATGGAAACGCTGTATCTGAGCAGAGGCTAAAAGTCAGGTGGAGTCATCTGTACCAGCTTTTCAATACTTCACAGAAACAGTTTCCCTGTTGAATTCCGCTGAGTTAGAAGATAAAAGCCTGAGTTTCCAAGCTGTCAAGGATTTGCAGTAGCAAAAGAGGAACGAAAAAACATTTGAGTATCCTGGTTTCATTAGTCATATTTATTTTAACAATATTACAATTGAGAGAGTTGCCAGGCAAATGTAGTAAGTACTGAAGGTAGTTTATAGATAAAATAAATTGCCAGAGAAGCTAAATAAAATCGCGGAGTGGCAATGAAATAATGAGATAATGTGGAGCAATAAAGGCTGGCTAATAGAACATTGAAAGGCAGCCTCATTAAAGATCAATAAATCAAATAAAAAAAACCCCTAAGGTGAACATTTTTTCAGAAGTCTTTCCCTTTAGAAAATCTCTGCTCAGCAGCAAGAAGCCCAAAGGGACTTTCTTTTTTAAAATCTTGGTTTGTCTTTGTGCTTTTGGAGCAGGCAGGAACTGTCAGTGTGCTTTTGCATTTGCATGGGAGTCGTCTTTTGGCTGAAGTGCAAACGTAGCAGCCGCTTTCCATTTTCTGAATATATTTTTGGTAACACTCCAGTGCTTATTTACCCACGTACAACCCACAACCACAGATTTAGACCACAACCGTGTGACAACTTCTAATGCTTCACAATTCCGCTCTCGCACAGCTTGCTGGTGGCAATCTTTGCTAAAAGCATGCTGAATTACACTAATATTTGCAGGATATCCTGTGCATTGCACCACTCATCCCCACACCCCCGCCATTGCTTCCGCGCCTGCCTGACCACCGGCTAAGAGATAATGGCCTTGAAGGGTCCTCAGTCCCGCAGCTGTAATTGAGGGGGCAATTTCAGAGCACACAGGCAGCAGGGAGCCTGCTGAGGCATACCAACATGTATCCCTGTGCCCTCCCAGGGCCACTGGGCTCCTACAACAGCGATTACCATTATCATTTCAGTCCTCTAAGGCTCTAACACAAGCCATTATGTAAATAAGAATAAGTAGTGCTCATCAGTGTGCTGTACAGAGCACAGTGCTATGGAATCTCTAAGTGTATGTCCTTTTTTTTTTTTTTATATAGATAACTTTATAAAATGCCGCATCTGTCATGCTTATTCACATAAAATTAAACACCTAATAAGCAAGAAGAAAAGAATCGAAATAATATCCAAAAGTCTCAGTGACTTTTTAAAGCACCCTAAATTTGGACAGATTTTCATACAGCTTTTTACTGCATACACACATACATACCTACATGTATATATATATATATATATTTACACATACACATACACTTCAGTGTTCAATTTCAATCAAAGCCAGCATCTAATAAGAAAAAGATTTTCCTGGTTCTGTCTGGTGTTTCATTCATATCATTTAAACAGTGTTGTTTTGTTTTTTTCTTGAATTTGTAAATCAGCAATTATACCAGAGACTTTCAGGTTCCTTTGTTATTTCATTTGTTGTTTGCATCAGAGAAAGGCCAAGAGTAAAAAACAGCCACAACCAAGCCTAATGAAGCAGTCACAGGTACAGGCTTGGAAGATAATTGAAGGACATTATTTCTTTTTGTACAGGTTTGAATGATTCCACCACGGAATCTCCACAAAGCCTCAGGAATGCCACGCACTTGTCTGAGAATACAACCCTGGCGCACCGTAAGTGCCGTGGCAGCTCTGGAAATGCTGTGCCATTGTCTAGTTGTGCATTTTAGGTATTATTTCAGAAGCTGAGAACATGGAGGTGGCTAGAAAAAACAGAAAAATCAGGCAGCACTGATTCAGACATAGGTAGCTTAGCTGTATTAGGAAGGGCAAAGTATTGCCTACAAACAGATGATAGATTATTTTTGTGGTTCAGACACAGCACTTGACAGAGGAGACTGAGGTTTTGCTTAGTTGTGACAAAGGCAGACTCTTTGTGTTGCTACTAAGCCACTTAATATCTTTAGGTTTTTCATTACCATCAAAGAGGTAAAGAGCTTATCTTTCTCCCAGACCACTTCACAGCTCAGTGCTGGCTTGCTGTAACATTTTAAAAGGTGTTTTCTTTCCTTCCTTCCTTCCTTCCTTCCTTCCTTCCCTCCCTTCTTCCTTCCTTCCTCTCTTTCTCTCTTTCTCTTTCTCTCTTTCTCTCTTTCTTTCTTTCTCTCTTTCTTTCTCTCTTTCTCTTTCTCTCTTTCTCTCTTTCTTTCTCTCTTTCTCTCTTTCTTTCTCTCTCTCGCTCCCCTTCCTTCCTTCATTTTCTTCTAATATTCTTTGATTTGATAAAAGCACATTTTTGTCTAACACCAGGCTTTAGGCCAAAAATGTAGGCATCTTGCCAAGAGAATTTTGACACCCTGATCTGGGAATTTGATTTCCAGTTTTCAACAGGGTGAATAACAGTGGGTTCAAAAGATAATCTTCATTTTAAAAAACCTGGAAAAGTTACTAAAAATGTTCTGTGCCCATATCTTTTTAGGTAATCTGTCCTACAGCATCACAGACGAGACAATTTCAGTTACCAGAGGGAAAGATTTCTTTACTACCACCAGCCTGCTCAATAGTACTGGTGAGACAAATCCTCTTCTTTCAACATGCCATTGCAGAAGCACAAAACCTGGAGCATCATGTCCATTTGACCAGAGGATTTCAAAAAAAGGGAAAAGAGATGAAAAGGAGTCACAGCTGCTGTGTCTTCACACTGCAGCCTGTCACAGGCTTTTGGCATTCCAGCCTTCTCCCTCTGTCTACAAGCAAAGCTCCAGTGCACGTTTTCTTCCAGCAGCAAAATTTGGCTGGTCATGCTCTTGTGCCGCAGGGCAACCTTATGGCTCACGCAGTGTGGTGGACTTGGTGCCAGGCCACAGCACTGGCTGCCACAGTGGGTAAGACCCAGGCTGGGTGACATACCAGTGCAGCCTTGCACAGGAGCGTGATGAACAGGGAGGTGGCACCAAGATGTATCACACAGGGACCTTGTGCTCCAGCCCACCCTGGCACCCAGACCACTGCTGCACCCTCCGCAGCAGCTGGAGCAGTACTGTGATGCTTGTCCCCTTTTCCATACCCAGGACCCTGAGGGCCCCTCTATCAGCCACCAGCAGCCCCAAGGGTGGCTGTGCAGAAGTGGGTAGGGGGGGATCCAAGCACTGTGGTGGGGAGAGGCAGCTGGAATGGGGCAGGGATGCTGCATCACCAACAAGAGCTCTCCCCAAAACGCAGCTGAGCTCTTGGCCAGACATTTTGGCAGGGTTTGGTGTCAGTGGTGTGAAAAATAAACCCCTGGGAAGGACAGCTGCGGTGGGTAGCTGTGCCCAGCTGTGAACTGCTTCCCCTTTGCAGAGGAGCTCACAGGGGAACAGAGAAAGCCAATGAGTTTTGGATGAAATGCTTGCTGGACTGTGCCTCAATAATCTCATCATGTGAACTCATGGGTGGCTGAAACCAGCTCACAAACCCAGTCATAACAAAAGTGGGTTAAGTTCATAAATCAGAGCTGCAACAGCCAGAGTTTGGATTCTCAGCCTGGGAATGTGACAGTGTGATGATGATTTGGGGCTGTACTGACACCAGTACTGTGCTGGGGGGAGCAATGCACCACAGGTAGCAAGCCCAGATTTCCCTCCTCCCTGAGGAGGTTGGGATGAGCTCTGATCGGTGTGTCCCCTACAGGTGATGAGAGGAACACAAACACCAGTCGCTTCCCCTGGCCAACAGTGGTAGCCATCCTGCTCCTCTTCTGCAGTTCTCTGATAGCTGTGGGCATCAGGAAATGGTGTCAGTACCAGAAAGAGATGTAAGTACAAGTGAGGGAAGCCAGAGGGGTGGGGAGGCGTGGCGCAATGGACAGCACAAACTCTAACCCAGCTGTTTGGATTTACACCTCTTCATTTGAGACGACTCACAGCGCACGAGGCCTTTAAGTATGTGGATTGGTAATGCGATTTTTTTTCTTACAGCAGTATGAAAAGTGGAGTGTTTTCAGTCCTTTCATCTGTTTTGTGGGTTATCTTTAAAATAAACTTTAAGAAAAGAGCTGCAGTGCAGCTTCAGGGTGTAAGGGAAGAATAACAGTCAATTTTTGTCCCCAGAGCCCCCCACTTCTATTAGCCTCCCTGCCAGCTGCTTTTGCTCTCTCATTTTCCATGGTGACTTGAGGACATGTTTTAATGAAATTGTACTTCTAGGGCAGTTCTATTTGAGTTGTGAATAATATATGTGAAAGTAGGCTACCTGAAACTTAATCCCAGTCAAAGAAGCATTGAGTTTGTAATTATTACCAAAGTTTAATTCCCCACTAACACACTCAGAGATCTACTGGTAAAAGTAGTATATAAGAGAAAATTATTTTCAATCTGACTAACATTACTAAAATGTTGGAAAATTCATGGTGAAAACAAATCACTTATCATTCTAGAAAACCCTTTTGAAACACAGCTACAAATCCTGTATATAGAAGGGAAAAACAGGGTTGGTTTTTTTTCAGTGATTTGGGATGGGGCCTTTATTTATCTTGGCCTATAAACTGAACAAAAAAAAGTTACAAGTCACTAAATATACATTCAGAGAGTAGTGTGAACAGAAGACCTCTGGTTTTGAATGGTTCATCAGAACCATGTTCTGTTCTATTAAAACATGAATAAAGTAAAATTGTGAGGTGTGAGCTGAGAAAGCCACATGAATACCAGGAGGTGTGCTGAGGTTATAAAACAGAATCAGGGAAGTTGCAGTACGTAAGAGCTAATGTCAGGTGCTCTTAGTGTCAATCTACCCCCTCCTGTGATCATTTTACAGCAGTATTTTATGCAGTTTTTGTGTGATAGTGCATTTTTTCTCTTCTATTTCAGTATGAACAGACCTCCATCTTTCAAGCCACCACCACCTCCAATAAAGTACACCTCCATGGTGGAGTCTGATGGGACTGCCCCATCCTGCCACGAACTAGAAAATCTGTAACGTTGCCTACACTCCTTGTGTAGCTTGCAGAAGACTGACACAGGTTCTGTCTTTAGAACACAGTGACTGCAGGAGTTGGGTGTTAATGACCCATATTAAAATTCAGAGTGCCTACATGACATTACTGTTGGAAGCTGAGCATTCCTTAGGACCCTTCATCCTGTCTATCTCTATGTATGCATTACGTTAACACGTTGTGAGTGCTTAATTTGAATTAGGTGATCAACTGGGAATTTGCTATCTTTTTAATGGGAGCAGATTAACACATCACTCCTCCAGCCTGACTGAAGAGTGTTGAAGCTTCTCTTTTACTGAGCGCATAGAGATGACAGCTCTGCCGTATGGACACCGCCGCTACAGTGGCTTAACACAAGCATTTTGATACCTACGCGAGTCGTTCTTACAATTATTTTTTTTTAACTGTGGATTAACATGACCAACTTATAATTTTCTGTCACTGTGAAACCAACCAAAAAATAATCAGCATCTTATACAGAAAGAACATACCTGCATCTCTCGGCACGGGGTTGCAGCACAGGATCACGTGGAGGGGTTGGTGAGACGAAAGGTCATGGTGCAGGCCTGGTGCAAGTGTTTGTGGAGAAGACTCAGTTGTCATTGGTGAAATCACAGAACACAGTCAACTCTGGGCTCATGCACAAGCAGCCTGTGGGCCAGAGACTTAAGGACCAAAGTGAACAAGGAGCCTGAAGATAATGGAAAATTCTAGTCCTTTCAGAAGTGCTGTGCCCTTGAAACAATGCTTACACTTGAGCCTGCTTTTGTGGAATTATATTTTTGATACCCATTAAGGAAAAAGAAAAAGGAATATAATAATTTTCTTCTCCTTTGGTCTTAATGAGTTTCTGTCATTTGCTATCTTTTAAGAACTCAGGGGAAGTTTTCCAGGTGACTTAAGCCTGTGAAAGAGGTGGTCCAGTCTTGTCCCTGTCCTGCCTGGGCTACATATTTCCTTGCATTGACGCTAATGAATAAATGATGGTGCAGAGAGTGGGATTGGCTCAGCTCCCTCTGTACAGTTCTCAGCCAGGTCAGCAGCTGTGTGATCACTAATGTAAGGTACCAGATCTGCAGTGGAAGCACTGCTTTTGGCAGCAGTGTGGTCCTACATTACCTTCAGGCAGCCAAGAAAAAGGCCCTCTAAGCTGGTTTGAGAATGTATTGTTACCACAATGGTATTTCTGTAATTAATGCAAATCAGCTAAAATTCAATCATGTCAGGCTCAAAATTGATATTCTGATTTAGGAATGGGATTTGCTTTATTTACTGCTAAATGCTGGTCGATGAGTGTCAGGGTTCAGAGCACTGCATTTCCCAGGAATTTAGATTAAATGAATTACTTACTGGAAAGAATGATCTAACAGACCTTTTTAGAGCGTTTTGTTGTATTATTTACCTTATAGTACAGTCAGTCCTAAATCTGCCATCTGTGCTGAACTGAAAACACTTTTTGTCCTACAAAGCTACAGTGACCTTGCATATGTGAAAGGCATTTCTTGTCTGTGTGGGGTAGTAGAAGCAAAGTGGTTTAACTTTTGTTCATACTATCCAACTCTGCAAAAGAAGGTAGCTTTTTGTCTTTAAAAAAAGAAAAAAACCGTGAGCAAACAAACAAACAAACAAAAACACGAAAAAAAAAAACAAACCCAAACAAAACCCAGAAGGATAACGATGTTCCAAGGGGTATAGAGAGCCAGGACTTTCCTCCTTGCCCTTAGATAAGGACGACTGCCTGTAGCATAGCTGTCGGAGGAGGTTATTTTATTATCTCGGATATTTTAACCCCCACGGTTGCCTCTGGCCGGGGATTGTTCCCTCTGCCCCTTAACAGTGCTCAGGGGTGCCACCGCTGCCTGCGGCGGGCGCCGCTCCCCGACCCGCCCATCCCCGAAAGGATGCTGCTGCTGCCGCTGGCTCCGCGATCCCGCTGCTGAACGCCAGGCGGAGCCGCAGCGCCGCGGCCGCCGGGGAGTGGG
>VZRE01007695.1:103261-120052 GCA_013396775.1 Cephalopterus ornatus | reverse complement strand
GCTTATTCTTCCGTAAATACAGCCGAGGGAAGCGAACCCATTGACCTGCTGTTTTCACTGGATTTAGAAAAGGGAGCTGTGGCCTCTGGAGGTCCTCCCTAAGGTTTCTCAGGTTGCTTAAGCAAAGCTGAAATCAAGTCGGGAACAAGGTTTGTTTGTGTTGACCCGAACAACTGGAGCTTCAGCAAATGGACGAGTTCAAGGTCTGCTGGGATGGGGCTTTGAGCCACCTGCTCTAGCGGAAGGGGCCCATGGCAGGGGGCTTGGAATTAGATGATCCTTAAGATCCCCTCCGACCCAGGCTGTTCTGTGATTTCTATAGCAGAATCTAAGTATGGCTTGTTGGGGGGGGGNGGCTTGTTGGGGGAGGGGGGGGGGGAAGAGTACAGCATGGTAATGAAATACCCTAGTGTATGGTCTTACACGAGAGACACTAAAATACTGTAATGGCTTTTAAAATTTTCTCCCTAAAATTTTCAATATATACTTAAAATAACTAACACCTGACTCCTGTGCAGAGCTTCTAGTTTTTTTAATTATTAAATTAAATGTATTATTATATTTATTATTAAATTAATAAATAAATTATTAATTTTTTTATTAAAATTGGCAAGAGTAAGTGTCATCACTTCTGGTTTACAGATAGATAAACTGATAAATGAGTACAAAAATAGATGACCTGAAACTCATGTAGGAAGAGGCTGACTTTCCATCAGTAAAGGGCAAAAAATACTATTACTTGTAGATGTCAGTAGGGAAGATTTTAAGGGTGGCTACAGTGTCAGCTCATTCTGATACTTGATGTTAGACTGGTACAGGCTTGGTTTTCATTTTAGTGCTTCAGCTTGCCAAAAGACTTTGTTTATGTGTTATATTATGGATATAGTTTCAAGCTGTGCCTTGGACGTTAGGAGGAATTTCTTCACAGAAAGGGTGATTACACATTGCAGTGGGCTGTGCAGGGAGGTGGTGGAGTCACCATCCCTGGAGGTGTTCAAGAAACAACTCGACTTGGCACTTTGTACCATGGTCTGATTGGTGGTGTTTGGTCCAGATTTGGACTGGATGATCTCAGAGGTCTTTTCCAACCTAACTGATTCTATATAGCAGACTTTCGGAGATGCTTCCCTTGAAACAGAGTAACTTTTTGTGTCAGCAGGAATAACCTGTCTCCTTCATCAAGCAGGTAGAAGAAGAGGCTGTGCATCTCCTGTGGGGTACCACAGCACTCACTGCTGTGTTACCTGAAGCAGAACAGCTGAAATGCCAGGTTTCAATCAGAAATGGCACCTTTTCCTACCCTGACAGTATCAAAAACATTTTAGGTGACCCTGTTCAATAGAAGTGGGAAAGAAAGGAAGCTCAATGTTCATATAAAATTCAAGCATCAGCAGATTTTGGAATTTCTAGCAAAGAAATGCTTGTCTGTTTTAGTGAACTGTAATAAATCAACTTCCTGTTGCTGTAGCCACTGAAAGGCTATGACACTGAGCAAAATGTGATCACATTAGGTGCATTGCTGCTGTCTGTCCCTTGCAAACATCATGCAACCAGTATGGCAGCAGAGAAACCAAAGAAATGAGTTCTTGTTTCAGTAATGCCAGGATGCTTTTAGAGTGAGTAGTGGGGTTTTTTGAAAATACTTATGGTATATGTTTATTTATGGTCAAGGTTGGTGTATCTTCACGCCCCTTTCCTGTATATACCTCATGTAACCTGTAAGCAGGCAAAAGACACTTTGGGTAGATGTTTTGGGAATTTTTTCTAACATTATTTTAGTCCAAGGATTATTTTGCTGAGGTGGATTTTTCGTGTGGTGCTGGACAAAGCAACCTTTTTGAGAGCCAGGGTGGTGTTCCTAGCAGTGTGCAAGGAAAGGATTGTATAATACAGGTTGCAGTTGAGGCATCTATTTACAGGTGCTGAATAGCAATGGAGACCAGCGTTACCTTCAAAAGGGAGATGAAAGGTAGGCTTCAGGTTGGATGAGAAGCATTTTTGTTTGTGCTTAATGCCTGTGTGTGCACATGACAGGTGTGGCCTGCTTTTGTCCATCTCTTGATGTTTTTGCTTTTCTCCCTTGGAATGATGGACTCGACTGGTTTTGGTTTGGAGATTTTGCTTGTTTGTTTTCTGCTCCCTGCTCCCAGTCACTCTTTGTACCTAGGAGCAGAGATGGAGCTCCAGGAGTGGAAACCTGAAAACTTGTTTTAACTTGAAATAAAGTCAGCATTAAAAATCATGACACCGTTTTATACTTTTTACACTTTGAAGAATTGCAGCATTCAAAGACTAATATTCTACTTTTTTTTTTTTTTAGTAAAGGACAAAATTATTGTGTAATGAGGCTATTTGAAGTGAAACAATTTATGGTATATATACAGTAAAGTAACTGCTTAGATTTAATTTATTGTGTGGTATTGTAAGTGGGAAAGTCTTAAGTCTCTTAAGTCTTATATGATGCTCAGGAGGTCTTCATAGAGTTCTGCTGTTTACTTGTTGCAAAGCTTTTGCTTTTGGAGCTGCTTGTTTTTCACTGGCTTTAGAAAAGGTAGTTGTACTTCCTGGGGGTCCTTTTCAAGCTACATTATTCTGGGATTCCATAAGCTATTAAATATGATGTGAAACATGTTACCTGAGGGCAGAGAAGATCATTCTTTGCTCAGTCCTTAGAACCAACTGGTAGCAAATGGTGTTGAAGATGGGTACTTCATGATATATACAGGGTGTTCACATGCTTATTTAACTCTGTGCTCAAAATGGAGAGAGAACTTGAAAAATTCAAAGTCGTTCTCTAAAGTTTGTGTGATCTGTTCCCACATTTGGGCTTTTCTGTTGTTTCTTTTAGAAAAAAAACTCTAGACAAAATGTTACACTAGTGTGATCTCATCCAAGGAATGTGTGATGTTGCGAGAGGGGGGGATCTTTTGCAATAACAAATTGCCAAATATCAAGTAACTAAAATGTCATCAACTTAGAACCATACAATATAGTCAACAAAAATAACCACCCTCAACAAATGGTGACCTTGAGTGAAAGTCTAGAGGGTTTTCTCTTAATTATATTCCACTAATCCTCTTTGAACGTGGGTTTAAAAATGAACTCTTAAACATTTTGATTGTGGATGTGACCATTGGCAGGGTATTGTATGGTATTTGTTTAATCTCAAGCTGGTTTACTTTAAAGAATTTTATGAAATCATGTACAACTGTGATACTTATTACTTTCCTTGATCATCTGTTGATCTGCATCAGCTATTTCTCTTATTTATTCCCTGAGAAATGGAACACAAGAAGAATCTGGAGCGCTCTCACAGATCTGCTTTTGAAGTAAATCAGCTATCTTTGCTTGTAGTTGCATGCTAATAGTTTATTGTCCCATGGTATGTACACTTTGTACTGTTTCATTTTAACTACTGCAGAAATTCTTAAGCAAGTGTGTTGATTAACTAGGTGCTAAAGTCTGAAGTCTCTCTGTGTCTGAAGGTGCAGCACCATTTTCTGTTTCATCAGGCTTTTGCAGGTGAAATACTCTGTGTCGAGGTCCACTTTGTGAGGTCATGATAAGCTTGTACCTGTTGGTTTGAGACAACAAGGCAGTCTAGTGGATGTTCACTGCCAGCTATCAGTGTTTGGCTGTGGAGTATTTTATCAGTACAGCCTCCAAGGCACTGGATGAATGCAATGAGCAGAAGAGCAGGCAGTTCGGTTTTCCTTTGGGTGTTGGTAATAGTGCGTTTACTTAATTCTTATTCCATCTTTGAATATTTAAGAGCTGTGAGGTAGCAGATAGGTATACAATTTTGTATCAACCCGTATCCCCCGACTGGTTCCCAGTTCTGGTCCGGATGGTTAGATATGAATTTCCCCGTGCTGATTTTCTTTGTCTTCCAGAGAAAGCTTATGATGATCTTAGGTAGGGATCCACTGATCCTTGCACGAGCCCCCGGAGTAGTTATGGGTGCCCTTTCATGAATAGAAGTAAGGTAATCAAATGTCTGTTCTGTCCTCTGCCTTCCCTCCTCTCCCCCTTCAAGCACAGATGAGTGTGTTCAGCAAGCTAACCTGATGGAAATGTTTTCTGTGGTGATGCTGGTTTAGAGGGATTTTAGAGGGTTTGGGGTTTTGTGTTGTTTGGGTTTTGTTTGGGTTTTTTTGTTTGCTTTTTGAGAAGTGATTTCTGCTAGAAAAGCTTCTTACAACAGCTGCTCATGAAATCGGGCAAGCCCCAGGGTGGGTGCTGGAGCATGTGGGTGACCCAAGGGAACATGAAGGTTAACCTGATGTGTCATGGTGCTGCAGATGTAGATAGGAAAGAACAACAGGTTGAATGGCTGTATGTAGAATATATTTTCTTTCACATAGTTTCACATAGAATATATTTTCTTTCACATAATACACATGGTATTAGTAAAAATCAAGCTTAGTCAAGAAACAATTTGAATCTGAACTTTTTGATTGGTTTGATTGGTGTCGCTGGAGAAGAGAGCTGAAAAACGGAAAATTTCATTTTTAAAACTTTGAAATATAAATGTGTGTTGTAGGTCAAACTTTGCACATCTAAGGCTGATTTGAAACAGTAAGGAAGTTTTTGCCTCCAAAAGCCAGTTTTTCAGATGCTGGTACACCTAGCGCTGAGCATCACGCTCAGTAGGGTGCTCTGCTGGTGTGGAACATTCAGGCTGGGCAAGCTGCCTCTCTGGGGAGAGGGGGGCAGCTCTCCACCTGCAGCTTCTGATCGGGCACAGAGCCTCTTCTGTCGTCTTTTAGTGATCCCAGCTTGTGTTCTTGCTTCCTCAGAAACCATGTGGAAGGCTGGCCAGGATCTCATTTCTAAGTCATGCAGAGCAGTTCGAATGTGGAGCTATTCTTGTCAGCATCAGATTGGATGACCGGTGAGGAGTTTCCTGTGGGATGCTGGGTGGCAGCTAGAGCTGATGGAAAAGATCAGTTTTACAGTTCCAGAAGCATTTTTTTTAAGAGAGAAAATCATGTTGGCTTGAATATAGCTAAACAAGACCATGTCTGAGACTTGAAATACTTGTTAAAGTGTCTTTAATGTGACTGTTCACCGATCTCCAAGGGGAGGTGGGTCCCTGCTCTTCTGAAATAGTAAGTCTTTGCCTGCTGCTCCAAATTACAGCAGTAGTCAAGCTGCCCAATTCCCTGCTATGACACATGCACTCTTAACTTTCTAACTAACTTTTAATATAACTTCCTATAGTTTGTTCATGGTAGTGTCAGTATGACTGTGACCAAAACTTTCACTACTGTAACATGCCACTGTTTCTGCCCTTCTATGGGAAGCTCACCCCAAAAGCCTGAGTAAGAAGCCTCCTGGTTTTGATCTACATGATCAAAGTATTATGAAATGATCATCCCTGGAAAACAAAGCTTTACACATACAGCTAGTAGGCAGTCATAATGAGGAGCAGCCCTGCTGGCCAAGCCCATAGTTAAGTTAAAGGAGGAGTGTACAAGGCGCGGAGGGGTGTTTCCTGGGATGACAGGCTGCTGTGGGTGACTGAGTGGTGCCGTAGCATGCCTGCTGGCTGCTTGTTGTCCTCATGTGTCAGGCACATGGGGAATGCCGTGGGAAAGCTGGTGGGCCTTTTGCATCTGCCCAGGAGTGGCATCTCCCACCCAGCGACTGGCCAGCTCTGCTGTCCTGGCAGTGCCAGTGTTCACCAAGAGCCCGATGAGCTGCCAGGCAGAACTGATGTGGTTCTGAAAAGGAGCAGCAGCACTGTCCAATTAAGGGCTGGTCACTAGGCTCTGACTACATCAGACTGGATCTGAGCTTTTTCTCTTTCCCTGCATGACCCTGAGGTGAGCTGCTGAACTTGCTAATGCTGTGGTTTTGTTGTTTGTTCGTGGGCTGGTGTGCGCTACAGATGCACGAGCTGAGAGAAGTGGTGGTGAGCTTGAGGCTGCATCCTCCTCCCAAACAGTACTCCTTTGGAGTTCTAATTAAAAGGATCACTAAATCAACTGAGCTGGCCATCTGTTGGGTTAAAGCTCAAAGGGAAGAAATGTAAGATTTGTTCTGATGCACCAAGCTGTTTTCCTTCCCAATTTAGTTGGTATGTAGCAATGAATCAGGTAGTAACCATTAGAAGAAAGCATCTGCTTAAGTTTGGTGATGTTGGGTATGATTTGTAAATACAGAATTTTCAGGATGAACTTTTTCTGAAAGGAAAAGTTATTTTATTACCTTGGTAGTCTACTTGATTGTAACAGCAAATCTCAAATGTTTTTTAGAGAGCCTATTAAATTATCAGGAATGTTACACTGATGAGAATACACTGGTGGAAGATGTTGCGCTACTCCTAAGTAACCAAGTATTCTTTTTGTGTGTCCCTATGTAAGGAACTGGTGTGGCAGACACTGGGTATATGTAGAAGTTCCTCTGAAAAGCCAGTCTTAGGGTTTCTCTTTCTAAAGGACTTCTGTCATCTGTTTAGCCAAAACCAATTGTTCTTGAAATGCCACAAAATTTTCTTCAGACAGTATATGAAGGTCTTAGTTTTTCCTACTCAAGTGTGTCTGGTAAATGAGTTGGCAGAACATGCCAATGTACTTCAAATGGAGAAAACCAGTCATAATGTTGATATAAATGGTTGTTGCTCTCTTTCCATGTTATGTGAAAGTTCCAGTTTGCCTGCTCTTCCAGAAAAGATGTTTAAAGAGGCAAAAGTACCATGTAATGAAAACAAGAAAGAGCCTTTGCTAGAGCCTTCTCAGAAGAGAATGAGCCCTTGGTCCACACATTTCTAAATGGTCAAAAATCAGGAGTTTAGGACTCTAAATTGAAGATTTTTTTTTTCTTTTTGGAGCAGCTGGATCCATTCAGGATTTGAAATAAGAGATGTTCTGTTTTCTTGCTTTCCCAATGCAGATAGATGAGGTTGTTGATAAATGGGAAATCATTGCTAAATGACAGTGTCAAAAGGACTTCTGGCTGGAAAGAAAAGCAAACTACCCTGTGACATTGTGTCTAAGACAGTTTTAAGCTCTCTTTAAGCTCTCTTTATTGAACCCCACTTCACCTCCCACCCTGAAAAAAGGAGTAGGAAATCAGGGTAGTTCTTCCTCTATGAGAGGAACTTTTCCTAAGAGGATTTGGTCTGTGCTAGAATTTGTCTTTCCTAATGAGACTGCATTAAGAATACCAAAGGATTCTTTTAAGATTGTTGAAATATAAACACTCATCTCTATAGTTTTAGATAATTAATTATCAATAGGATGCTTGTTACTTCTGCCTCGCCTCCTTTTTCTGGGCAAGTTAATATGAACTACTTGATTTGCTTTTCATTAGTGATGAACTTTTAAGATGTTAATCTTCTAATTAGAAAATCTGGATTGTTAATGACCTGAATCCTGTGGACTTCTAGGCTTCGAGAGGCACTTTTGCTTGTCCCGTTTTTCCCTCACTTTTGGCACAGAGGACGTGTTTTAGAGGAATGTTTGTGGGATAGCCTTAACTTGCTATCAGTTACATCCTGTGTTTTTGAGACTTGATTACTGTGCTTCTGGCTGTCTTGGCTGTGTAATGCTTGCTGTGCTGTGCCATGTGTGGTGGTTTGTGATGTATGGGGAATGTACTTCGTCTAGTGAGAAGAGCTTGTGCTAAGAAGTTTAGCGGCACTACATCTGTGGAGGTTCTGTGTCCATAAATGACCTTTTAATGCCCTTAGGGGGTAGGGGGTTGCTATGTTACCTTGACCTTGATTCTTACATGTTTATCATACAAAAGAGATTTTCTTGCGTTTTTCATTCCAGTAATATTCTTTTAATATGAATTATTCTGATCTAGTTAAACTTACTGACAGTGCTCCTGCCCTTCTCCTTTCATTTATTGTTTCTTGGTAAGCCAGATTATTGCAGAAAGTGTCTTTAGATGATGCTTCTTACTAGTCCACAACCTTGCTACAAGGGAGACTGGCAATATGCTAGTAGACATGCTTGAATGCAAAAAACAGGGGGGTTTGTCTTGTTTTCAAGTAATTGGCAGTGCACAAGTATGTTCTATGTTGGAAGATCTCTGCATTTTGCATGCCACAGAGTCATATTTCTATGTCCCATGAAGGTAAATTTACAAGCTTGCAAAAGAACACAGGTTGGCGAAATGATGCTCATCCCCATCCCTCTGCTGCAACTGGATATGCAGAAAGTACTATGTGGAAACAAAAGATAATATCAAATGATACAGCTAATAAGTGTTGAAATTTGATGCTTAATAACATTCTGTTGATGACTATCACTTGTTTGAGCTACACCGTGGGTTAATTTGACTATCTGTGACTAAGTAGGAGGACAAATAGACACACTGGAAAGGTAGATTTTGCTGCAGATGCGATGATAAAAGGCTGCGTTCTAACAGTTAGCAGAAGGGCTTCAACCAAAAAAGTCATCCTGAATGGTGAAAAAACAATCTAGTTAACATACAAATTGAATTGAGAAGTGATCTATGTAACATACAATTAACATGAGAAATTAGTGTAAGGAGAATAAAAAGATGTTTGAAGATACAGGTAAAAATTAATCCGCAGTTGCAATTACTGGGATAAAATTAAGAGGACTATCCATAATTTTAAGTCTGGTGTCTAGAAGATACCTCTTTATTCTAACTATATCATAGCCTTTGATAATTAAATATCTGGGCACTTGATGGGACGTGACTGCTTTCCTTGAAGCTTCTAGTCTTTGTCAGATGAAAGACAGGAAACCAAAATGGAGCAGCTGTTGTCTGTAAGAGCTGCCAGCTGATTAGCAGTCCCCTAATTTTTGTCCTTGAACGTGCAGTCTCTTTCATGATTAAATTTAATGCCCGCTGCTTCATCTTCAGCCAGTTGGAAGCAAGTGGCAAATTATCATCACTTTGTTGTATTTTCTGTGGCTGACTTGGTTTTGGGAAGGGCTGAGCACCAGTCTGATGCCATGTCACTGGAGCAGCTCAATAGGGTTTGCAGTCTGAATGCTAATCTGGTCTCATCTACAGTAACTCAGGAAGATGTGTGCTGCACGTGCAAGAACGTGCCTTGGAGGCAGTTCACACTGGGCTTCTGGCCTCTGTTCACCTAAAGGACAATGAAGACCATGTTTCTTGACTTTTCTCTGCCTTTTGACTTCTCAGGGTGTAAGGTGGAGGGTTATAAATACCTAGTTTTGTCCATTGCTTTGTTCACAGTCAAAAGGTTTAAGAAATAGCTTTATTGAATCAATATAGGACGTTATTTATATTTGGGGTAGGTATCATCTGAAATGTCTTGCTTCAAGAATTCTTGAGGTTGTTTTTCCTGAGAAAAGTACTCAGAATAATTTGAGGTGACACACACTGTTTATGTGGTGGGGAACACAGATCACGAAGGATTTCTTACATGTGAAAAGACTCTCTTATGTATGTTGCTATGAGAGTTTTGTGGCACTTGCTCTACCCAGGAACTGCCAACCCTGTTGCTGTCACTGTACAGCATCTGAGTATCTTCACGCATCTTTGTGTTAGACATGAATTGAGAATGTGGTTAGCAGCTCTTACACTGAGCTGCTAACAAAATGGGACTGGTCTGCTCCATTCTTCTGGCGTAGGCTCTAGCTTTTGCCTTTTAAATTTTACAGAGTTGGGTTGGTTTAGGTTATGCTTTTTCAAAAAGAAATCATGCTGTATCACATGTATCAACAATCAGCCATAGCTACAGAATGGCTACACTTTTCATGGAGTTGAGGAGCAGAGTGAAGGAGAGCAAGGGTTATTTTGACCTCATGATACAATCGGCTTAGCATGTACTTAACATCACAGCTAAGCTATATTAAAAGGCAGTGGCTGAGCTGGTAACATATCACAGTGATCTTAAATTAAAGAAGGGCCTGGTGGATGATGTGATCCCCACATTGCTCTTACCCCACAGCCCAATGAGTATCCGGTGCTTTTGCTTCAGTTTGTTTTTCTCTTCCTGGAGTATAAAACTTGTGGGTCCAGGTTTGGCCTGGATATTTCACAGTGGTGGCTGGCTTTCTTAAATGACCACTGAAAACTAATTAAACTTGTGCTGTCTTATCAGCCTTGGTATTGATCATAGAATGATCAATAGAATTGATGATGTTCCCCTGTCCTCCTTAGCAGGTGGTCTGCTACCAACCGTGAAAAGAAGGGCATGTTTTTCAGATGCTCCAGCTCATGTTCTGCTTGTTTTTTTCTAGATATGCATGTTGACTTCATTTTAAGTGAAAGTTCCATTTCCTAGCCTTTTAGCAGAGCCACGGGGAGGGAGTTAAAAGGATCCTCTCTAACTATAGAAGCATGTCACATGTAGTTCAGTTTGCTGTTAAGGAGTGCAGTTTTTAAGCTATGTGTTGAAAAAGTTGCAATGTGCTTCTGTCTCGCTTTCTTTCATGTTGCTCTCTAGTGCTATAAATAGAATGTGGTTTGTGATACTGTAGAGAGAAAATTTGCTCTTTGTGTCCTTAAATGCACCTTGTATGTGACAATCTGCAAAGGAAAGGCTTTTGTAGCTGTAAAGTATGTGATCAGACTTAGGAAAACGAGGTGTTTCTTGCTTCAGATTTACTCAAACAACTCCAAGTTGACAACGATTTATTTGTGGCCAGATAAAATTGTCATTCCTTTAAGTCAGATTTATCAGTCTAAGGGAGCACAATGGTGTGAGTGACTCCTATAGACAGGTCTCTAGACTGCTGCACTGTCTTAGTTAAAATAAAAAGAAAATATTTCATATGTCATTATTCCAGACAGTCAAACCATTTTCTACATTGACCTAAACAGAGGAAGAAATAAAAATGGATAGAATCAAGATCATTAAAAAAACCCAAACAAACCAACACCTTCACAGTGAAAATCAAGAAACCCCATGATTTCTGTGTGCCAAGTGACTCATTCCTAGGCAGAAGACAAGCCCCATGTGATTGAAGTCTACAGATATTTCAGAAGCTTGAAAGACTCATTTTGCTGTATGGGAAGGTGTCTAGAACTCAAACATCTGTAAGATATGCTTGCAGCATAAACCAGACCTTACATGGCTTCTTCTGAAACCTCTACACTAGATGTTTGATCCTGTATTTTGCTTGCGGTTGCATGTTTGGAGGTGGGAAAGAAAATCCTGTCACTCCAAAACTGACAGCTACTTTCTGATGTAGTTTACTGTGACCGGTAGTAAATAGCTTCTTAAGCTGGCATCTTTTAAAATCAGCTCTTTTGGTACTTGTCACTTGTTTCTAGAGGACTGAATGGAAAACCACATGAGGCACACTTTTAAAAAGGCTGTGAAGAATTCATGAAGCGTTGGTCAGAACTGGTTTTAGTGTTTATCTGTAAAGCCTGAAAACTAACTTTCATGGTACATTTTTATTGCTTTTGAACTAGTTGAAATTCATGGAGAACAGAGGGCATTTAAGGTTGTTGGCAACTGATGTTTGGTTTATGCACAGTCTGTTCTTCCATCTGGATTAAAAAATGCCGACAGGATAATCCAATTGAGATCATAATCTTGTTTGTAGTTCTGACCTTGCAACACAGGGAATGCATCAGACTTCAAGTGAACCCTGGTACACAGAAGGTTTGGGTAAAGGAGGCTGTGGATGCCTCAAATGTTATCTTAAAATTGGATATGACAAATTAGGACTTTTAAGAGTTACAAACTGAGGGAGAGGAGGAAATTCTAGAAAAGCATAGCCCCAGAAGCAGGAACAAGAACCTTGGGCCATGCAGGATTGGAAAATGCAGATGCCAGCAACATGCTGCAGAGTCCTTATATTCCTGGGGCAGCTGGAATATGAGCTCCTTGTTGCTGGGGTGAAGATGCTTTCTCTGTACTTCAGCAAGTGGGTCTGCAGGGAGTGGGTGGGGTTTGGCTCAGTGAGCAATGTCTCTTCCACTGTGCTGAAGACAAAGAGAAGGAGGGCTGATAGAGCTCCTGTAGCGTTACTCCTGTCTGGGGCTTCACAGGGAAGGTGAGCCTGGAGCAGTTGCAGCTGTGTGGCCAGAATGCTGGTACCTGGTGTCAATGATTAGAAATCCCTGGTAAACCTCAGTCTGTGGTGGATCAACTTCTGCCTGTCTTTGCTTTCTGCTGCTCTGGTATAGTGCAGGCTGAGATACTCTTTGTTCTATTACTGAGTTGGCTAGGGTAGGGATATTTGATTGACTCCAAAGCTGTTATTTTGAAGGAATTTTGTTATTCAGGTTTGTTTCCATTTACTATTGAATTTTCAATTGGAATTTTTTTTAGTAAGCAAAAATTTTATTCTGGAGATGCAGTTTTTCTGCCAAGGTACAGATAGTGTTACACAAGCTTTGTTGGACACTCATTATTTTGGCATGGACTGGTGTTTTTAATTGCTGGTCGTCCTTTTTTGAGGAGTTTTCTATTCACCATATGCATAGTCACTGAAAGGCACTGCCAGGAAAAAGATGTGTTCATGATCTCAGTTAACATGAGCTTGGTATCTACACACACAGTAACTGTGGTGTACTCAATGGTTCCACCTCTAAGTTCAGCCAGTCATTGCCCACTGTTCAAACTACTAATCATTTATTTACCATCTTGAGGCTTGTGCAGGTGCTGATCCCTCTGTCCATCACACAAATAAAGATATCTTTTTGAAGAACTATGCTGTATTAGGTCATAATTGGATTTACCAGATAGAATTAAATTGAAGTATGATTTCTACAATGAAGCTTGAAGTCTCATCTTAGATCAGTGATTTACCAGGCTCTGGGAAAGCTTTGAAGATTGACTGGTAGTTTATAAATTGAAGGAAGGTTAGAAGGAAGCTTTCCTTTACCCACTTATGTTTGTCTTGTGGTTTTCAGAGTGCATTGAAATTGGAACTATTTTCTTATGTGAGCTTCCAACTGAGAACCGTATGCATAGCTCTTGTTGTAGAGTCAGATAAAACTAAGATAGTCTGAAAGGCTCACACTTGAGCATAAGTCTTCTGTGATGCTGCCATACATATAGGACTTTGTTCAGCTTACAGAGCACATGGTATGTGTTTTGGCAGAGTCAATTCTTCTGAAAGTAATTATTCTTGGCTTTTTTTCCTAGGATCACATGATTCTTTCAGCTACTGGGTGGATGAGAAATCTCCTGTGGGACCAGACCAAGCCACAGCCATCAAACGTTTGGCCAGAATTTCCTTGGTTAGAAAGATCATGAAGAAATGGTCAGTCACTCAAAATCTGACTTTTGAAGAGCAGTTGGAAGGTGGGATCCGCTACTTTGATCTTCGTGTATCTTCCAAACCTGGGGAAATAGGACAAGAGATTTATTTCATACATGGCTTGTTTGGCATCACAGTATGGGATGGGCTGAAGGAGATTAATACCTTCCTTGAGCAGCACCCTAAGGAAGTAATCTTCTTGGATTTCAATCACTTCTATGCCATGGATGACGGCCATCACCACTTCTTGATCAACAGGATCCGCTCAGCATTTGAATCCAAACTTTGTGCTGTTGAATGTGTGGAATATGTGACGTTACAGTACATGTGGGAGAAGAAATACCAGGTAGGGAAAGGATGTGTAACCTTTTTCAAACCCAAAAGGTTAAGAGTTTAAAATCAAAATGTGTGTGTAGTTCCCACTCAGAGGTATTGGACCAAGGATGATGCTGATGGTCAATTTAAAGCCCACCAGGGCCTCCTTTATGGAGTGTGCATGTTTTTTCTCCATTTATGTGCAGCTGTGTATCCCCTTGTCCATGGTGTGGCTATTCTGTGTCCTGCTCCCAAGCATGCTTGTTAAATTAAATTATGTATCCTTGGAGCTTTGTGTTCCTCACAAATGGTTTTCTCTTCTGGAAGAGCATGTATTGCAGACTTGTGTTGGTGAGGATTTGATTAATCTGTCATCTCTTTGGCCATTGTGAAGCATATAAGCTTTAATGTGACTGAGGTAGAGTACAGAATTTCTTAGCTCCTTTGCAGCCATCTAGATCTGTAGAGGTGAGGTTAAATGCCTCTTCTCTGTGGTAACTGCTCCCATGTGTACACACAAACCAAGAACAGGGTTTCAGCAGTGGCTAACTTTCAGCAGGAGCTGTAATTCTTGCACTGTAAAATACATGAGGCTTTGAGGAATTCCTCTGAACTGATGTTTTGTCAGTGTTAGGGCTCAAAATGAATGTTTTGTAAATGTGGGCGTTAATAAAAAGTGTTGCATCTTTGTGCTGTCCTCTTATAGAGAACCACCTTACAAGGCATAAAATATTGACTTTTGATTTGGAGGAAGTTTTGCTGAAAGCAGGAAAGCTTTGGCATCTCATGCTGCAAGTGTGAGCAGAATGCCATTACACCTTTTGGCCCAGTACACTTTAGCCACCTAGTAGGAGTTACTTAGAACATGGCAAGACTACTAAAATCCTTAACCTAAAGTACAGATACAGTATTCTCTGATGGTAAGAATCTGAAATTCTCTTAGCAATGCATTTAAGCTGAATTCTTGGAATGACAGTTCAGTATATTCTTGGCAACTTTGTCATTTTAAACTGATGACCCTTAAAACCTGAAGCAGCCCTGTTCTCACAGCTAACCAAAATGTTCTCCATCTCCTTTGGCAATAGTGCAAAAAATTTACTGACACTCTTGACTNCCCCTTTTTTTTTTTTTTTTTTTGCTTGGTCCTCTTTTCACTGCTATGCTAGCTGCAACAGTACTCTATGAGCATAAGGCAAGGCAACATCCTGCTCAAATAAAAATGTAACTGTGATTTTTTTTTTTGTTTATTTTTTCTCTTCCTTTTTTTTTCTATTCTGTTAGGTTCTCATATTTTACCACCACCCTTTGTATCAGGAATACCCCTTCCTGTGGCCAGGTAGTAAAATGCCAGCACCATGGGCGAATACAACCAACGTGCACAAACTGTTGCAGTTCCTGGAGACCACACTCGAGGAACGAAGTCGTTATGGGACTTTTCACGTTTCTCAAGCGGTCCTCACACCTCGAGTGAAAACTATTGCACGGCATCTCATTCGTGGTCTGAAGAACACACTTGTTCACAGGTAAGGACTAGTCTTCATTTCTCAGTTCTTTACTTACCACGTTTCATGTTGAAAGAAGCACCGAGTAAGCAAGAAACCATCAGATGTTAGCTTAGCCTTGATGCTGTTTTGCTCAGTACTATTGCTTGTGAGAGATGTTTGCAATCCTTAAAAATAAAGAATCAATGAAAATAGTACAGTGACAGGGTGTATATATATAACTAAAAGTGTGTTTCAGAGGGGGGAAGCTTGTGCCACAGAGGAAAATTGGCTATTTTGGGGTTCAGTTTTGCATGTGTCTGTACAAATTTGTCCCACTAATATCAGTAATGGACAGATATATGACCTGGGGCTGTATTTTATCTCGGTTGTTTCTTCTTTTTTACCAAAAATTAGATTAACCATTTGACTTTAATACCACTGACTGTACAATTATTTTGTCTATGAGTAAGATCATTGTAAGAGGGTTTTACTTGGAGTAGTGCAGAGTGCCAGTGACTTTTAATAGTGTTAACAGCATGACCAAAACATTTCCATATGACTGTATTTTATGGAATTATCACCTTGTAGCTTGTTTGCTAAAAATAAGCAAAACTGTCCTGATAGGATCTGGTCTCCTGGCTCACTGTTTAATATTCCATGTTTTGATGTCACTAACATTTTATCTTGCCATAATGATACTAAGTTTTAAATTTACTCTGGTATAGGTGGTCACAACTGGTCTAATTTGATGAGGAACTGAGCTTAATTCTTAGCAGTGACATAAACACACATCTTCAGCAGCCAGTTCATGTTCCTTGTTCGTTGGTCACTTTAGACTTAATTACAGTTATTACTGTTTTGAAGCTAAAGTCAATATAGCTTTTTAAAAATCCTTTTCTAAAAAGAGCAAGTGTTGTGCTTTTGCGCTCACAAAAGTTGCTGATGTAAGTTTGGACTGAGAGCAGCCCTGCTGAGAAGGACTTGTGGGGGTGCTGTTGGATGGGAGCCTGAAGGTGACCTGGCAATGTGCACTTGCAGCCCAGAAGGCCAAACACGTCCTGGGCTGCATCCAAAGCACTGTGGGCAGCAGGTCGAGGGAGGTGATTCTGCCCATCTACTGCACTCATGAGATCTCACCTGGAGTACTGTGTCCAGCTCTGGGGTCCCCAGCACAGGAAGGAAGGACATCAACCTGTTAGGAGTGAGTCCAGAGGGGAGGCCATGAAGATCATTAAAAGGGTGGAGCACCTTTCCTGTGAACAAAGGCTAGGAGAAAATTGGAATTGTTCAGTCTAGAGAAGAGAATGCTCCAGGGTGACCTAATTGCAGCCTGCCAGTACCTGAAGGGAGCCTACAAAAAGGATGGAGAGAGACTTGGTACTGGGGCATGTAGTGACAGAAGAAAGGGGAATGGCTTTAAACTGCAAGAGAGTAGGTTTAGATTAGGTATTAGGAAGAAATTTTTTACTGAGGGTGATGAAGCCAGAGCAGTTACGGATGCCCCGTCTCTGAGAGTGTTCACAGCCGAGCTGGACGGGGCTTTGAGCAACCTGGTCTAGCGCAAGAGGTCCCCCCGCAGGGCAGGGGGGTAGGAACGAGATGACCTTCAATATCCCTTCCAACCCAGGCGATTCTGTGAAGTAAGAAGATTCCGGGTGGCGGTATAAATCACGGAATTCTCAGTCTCCTTCCTGTTTACAGGCGTTAATCCTGGCAAAACACGAGCAAATCCGGCAGGCGCCGGGGGTTGGTGCGGGGTGCCCGCGGCCGTGCGGGCGCTCGGCGCTGGGCGGCGCTCGGGGGCCGTGAGCGGG
>VZRE01007695.1:39436-103173 GCA_013396775.1 Cephalopterus ornatus | reverse complement strand
GGCGGTGCGGCGGCCGCCGTCTGCCGCGGAGAGCCCGCACCGCGCCGCCTCTCGGCTCTACAACATCCCCTTTGCGCAGGAGGCTCCCGGCACAGATCTGGGCCGTAAGCCACTCTTAGCTGGAAGCCTGCCTTCGCTCCATCCCTTTCCCTCAGCCCCGTCCTTGCCCCTCGTTTGCAATGTAAACTGAAAATTTTAATAGATGCTGCTGTTTGCTAAAGCGCGATTGCTCGTGTACACTTACACAAGCCAGCTGATATGCAAATGCATTTTATGTAGATGTCTGCCTTCTCATATGGAAATTTCGCCCTGAATATGAATATTTAAGTGTTCTTGAGCTCTTGTTGAAGGAGAAACGTGCAACAGTCACACTTTAGCCAGCAGAAGTCTCCTGTGTCCCTTGACGGGGTAATAATTGTGCCTTCACTCAAGTTCACGTTTTCTCTTGGTTCTTGATAAGATTTCTAATTTTTTCCTGGAACAGGTGTGGTAGGGTGTTTTTAAATTTTTGTGGGTGTGTTTTTTTCTTTATCATCCTGCTAGCTAATTTGCTTGTCTACCATCTTCTCAAATAATGTATGGGTGCTATGGCACTAATTTAAATAATGCTAATACGTTTATCCATTTGTCTAACTGCTTAAAAACCTGGTGTTTGCATGTTAGAGTGCAAAAAAGCTGATGTAGACTCCTGGCTTGCACTGTGTCCAAGAAATTACTTAACATTTTCCCCCATGGTAGAATTTCTAACTCCATTTCACTTGGTTCCTGACACGCCTCGCCTTTCTCTGGTTACAGTGATGTATAGCAGGACGTTCAACCCCTATAGAGCTGACAGCCTGATTCTGGGTTTGGTTTCCCTGATCCCATTGCTTTGGCTGGGTCCGGAAGCTGAAAGGAGTTTTGTAGAAATGCTGCCTCCAACTTTTTTCCTGCCCACCTTGAGGGAGAAATGGGCAGGGGGACATCTTGGGCCAGATATAGCTTTGCTTTGTGCTACACTGCAGTCTGCTGTGAAATTGAGTTTTTGACTTAACATGTGCTTGGGTAAAAACAAACCAAGTTGGAGAAAATTGTAGTGTAAAATTAAATACTGAAGGACAGTCAGCTCAGTGAATACAGAGTTCACAAATGTTTTGTATGCCTGCTAATTTGGATTGATGACTGACCAGTGTTTGATAGCTAATGACCGTGTGCTATGTTAAGCACTCGTCTCATCAGCTGGTGGCAGTCAGAGCCCAATTACAGATATGAGAATATATTTTGTAAGCAGCATGTTGTGTTTGAAGTAAGTAGGGTAAGTATAGAGAAGTCTCTTTTTTAAAGTGTCTAATTTTCTTTCTTTCAATTTCTTTAGGAACCTGCCCATGATTTTGAATTGGGTGAAAGAACAGAAGCCCGGTGTTATGGGTGTTAACATAATTACATCAGACTTTGTGGAGCTGGTTGACTTTGCTGCTACAGTTATTGCACTGAATGACCTCCTTTTAGAAGAGGATGAATCTACATGATTGCTATATCCTGCTTGTGCTCCTCAGTGGACATCTTTGAACTATGCTCAGTGTTTTACTTATTAAGTGAAACCCATTGTAGTCTCCATTTATTTTTTTTTTTTAAAAAAAAGTGTCCTAGAGGAAGTGTGGTTAGACATCACGTACAGCCAGGTCCCTGCTCCTGGTGATGTGTGGACCTGAGTGGAACAAAGTGCTGTCTGAGTGCTGCTGCGTGTCTGTCTGTGCTAAGTGTTTGACTAAGTTATGCACACATCTGCTGCCGTCTGGTGCAGTCTCTGCCTGTGACGAGAGGCTGGCCTCTGGAGCAGATGTACCCGATTGTGGGGTGCATCTCCCTGGTGACTGGGCTCACCGTGCCCTTGTGTACGCACCCTGCTTGTTTCCCATCACCAGGGCTCACTCCAAGGATTGCTGCTGATCCCGTAGCAGTGTGACCAGGCCGGCTGAGATGGTATTGTTCTTGGGCCACCTCAAGCATAGCTGGGCCCAGCTGGGGGCTGCTGCTGTGTTCATTATGCTGTTTTAGACACTACCTCTGACTTACTTGAAGGGACAATATGGCCATTGTTCGGGGGAAGCTGTTAACACTGGGAAATATCCAAACTGTCCTTTGGGCCTGAGAGGTGAAGGCTTGTTCTGCTCTTCCTCTTCAGAGTTCAAATGCTTCTCCTGGACCTCTTTATTTTACTTTAATACTTCAATACATTTATTGCAATCATGTTTAAGTTGTTTCTTTTTTGTTTGTGTTTCTTTTGTCATTAATTTGAAGAAGATTTCTATCTTCAGATTTTGAAGATTATAACTCACAAGTCTGAATTTCTGCTGGGACATTTGAGAAAGTACAGCACAACCTTTCTCTTTTGCTTGTTGGTTACTCGGATTTTTTTCATCCATCAGTTTTTCTTTGGGGAAAGTTTCTCACCCAGACAGCCTTTCTCGAGAAGAAGGTGGGCTAAATGGGGGACTACTTGACATTCAAAGAACTGGAGTTGACAGGGACTTCTCAAAGCCCAAATATTGAATCACTGTGACTTGTGATGCAACAATGAATTTTGAAATAGGACCTGCAAGTTGTGCTTGTAGACAGAGCTACAACTATGGGGGAGAAATTTCTCCAGCCTTCACATGCTTGTGACAAAGTAAGCAATAGTCATATAAGCACAGGCAGGTGTCAGTGCTGCTGCTTTGTGTAGTCATGCTTATTTTTGTTTGTTCATAACAAGATGTGACCGTGTGTGTTTGCGCCAATGCAGTCGCATGTTGGTACTTATCAGCACTTAATTCACTAGCTGATAGCAGTCCTGCAGTCTGGTTTATCTTTTTTTTTTTTAAAAAAAGACAAAGCACAAAAGTGACTGATTAGCAGATGCTTCTCTGCTCAGTCATCTTTCCAAAGCAACTGTTGGTGCACTAATTATTCACTGAATATGAATTTGTATTAATCTCTAAGCTTATTTATAATAGAATGGATCATTTTTATAGATATTTTGTTCAAAAGAAAAGTGAATCTCTGGATTTATTATTTTTTGTTGTTGTAGCCTATGTCTGCCATCGTGGTCTGACAGCTGTGAAAAATCCCAAACCTCTTTGCTTGCTTGTCACAAACTCTAAACTTGGGAGAAGTTTATCTAAAAGTTTGCAAGCCTTCCATGTGAACCTTGGCTGAATTCTGAGCGGACTGTAATCTGATTTATCTGTTGTTTGCATGGTTTTCATTAGAGTTCTTTGAATTTTTTAACTGAATCCTTTTTCTGAGTGAGTTGGGGGTAGGGGACTGCCTGTCACTCAAGCTGTCTTTCTCCTTTCCTCTTATGTTCTAGTGAGAGGGGACAAGTCAAAATCAGTTTTTGGGAACTAAGCTCAAATTTCTAGTTTAATACTTCCTTTGAAAACCCCAGCAGAAGGTTTTTATGAATTTTTTTTTCTTGTTGATGAAACTGTTGGAACCTTTTTCTGAACAGCACTGTTTAGTCTGCAAATTTATTTAAAATACCTGGATTTTCCTTAGCTGTGTTTTGTGTTTAACCTAAGTTACTCGTGGCCCTAACTGAAACTCTGTGATAGCATTACGTGTATGGATTTGGTTTCAGTGGTGTTGTAGCTGCAAATTGTCTTAGAGCTCAGAACTCAGAAAAACCTGGCCTGAATACTGATTAGGCAGAAATAATGTTTGCAAGGCTTCCTGCAAAACTGGAAGACAAGGCAAAAAGGTGAAGTGAATATGATGTTTGCATTTGACCCTTAATATGTTTTGTACTGTATATATCTACCTCAAAAGAGATTTATTGGGCTTCACCAATACTTGTATTGTGTGTGCACAGTAATGACTGTGTTGCTGGTCCTTCTGCTGTATTTACTTGGATAGAAATGGGATGGTTGCAACTCAGGGCTTTGGTTAGACATTTTTAAGCGTAAACTCGGCAGTTTCTCTAACATACTTGCTGTTAAGCTCTTGCCTCTTGAAATAGATAATGGCATGTTAGGTGCTAAGAGTGTTAGCAGAGGGAGAAGAAATGGAAAACAGCGTTAGGATTAATGGTTAAGTATGTGTGGGGAGAACAACATTTCTGGAAATTTGGCCTGCCTGAAGAGTCTCGTGTCATTTCAGAGCAGTGCTTGGTGTTGTGCTTCTAATGTGAGGAACTTGACAGTCTCAAGTAGTGAGTTGGGCTCTTGGCAGATAGCACTTGTCTGTGACAGGCTATCTCCCATGGATATTCTGGGAAATGTTAATGCTGGTGTTTCAAATTGATCCTAGGGTAGTCCTAAACCATCCTAAGGGGTATGAACTACCTTTCTTCTCTTCTGTTACACAGAGCAAAGCTACCCATATAACATCCATATCTCTCTGACACAACACCAAAACGTATTCAGACTTCCTCATGCTTTGCAAGATGGAGCTTGTCTAGGCTTGGACTTTGGGCTGTGGACTCTATTTTGCAGCCTTACAAAATTAAAAGGTGAGCTGGGCAGGAAGGGAGGATCAAGGAACTAGGGCAGTAGTTTGCATCCAGTGCCCACATGGAAGGTGTGGCAGTGTTTGGCCCAGTTTCAGGCAGTAGAGTGGAGCAGGTCTGGCAGGTGAGTGACAGTGGCTGCAGCTCATGCTGAAACACTCAGACAAAAGTCTGGCTCTGAGTGGTCTGTTCCTGAGGTCAGTGTGAGCAACTCAGACTGTGAGATCAGGGATGTGTGAGCTTGAGGAAAATGAAGATTGATATGAACACAGGAGAAGGCTGGGGCTTTTTTGCTGTTGATGTAGACACACATCTGCTGAATACAGTGTTTTAGTCTTGCTCATATATCCCTAAAGCAGTAGGGTTTACTTTTAACAGTCTAAGTAAAGAACTCCCCCAGAAGAATTCTTCTGACTTCTTGACTATTTGATAGGTGCTGAGAGAAGAAAAGCTGAGAAACTAGCAGCTGCTTCAGGCAAAGAACTTACTTGAATTGCATGTTCTTGAATAATTACTCATATGGCTTGTTACTGTAGATTCAGGTTACTTATACATTGGTTTATGGCTGTTCTTCTCTTCCTAATATGCAACACTGAATGCCAAGCACACTGGTGGCATTCCTGTTCTCCTTGCACTGATTGCTGCCATGTGCAATTCAAGGGCACATTTGAGGTGCAGTTAGACCTCTGTGTATCCCTGATGGACAGTAGTAGGGAGATAGTTGATACATGTGTGACTGCTTAGCTTCTTACTGTGTCCTTGTAGGTGAAAACAGAAAAGGCGTTACTACTGGATTTTGCAGACTGACAATCTCTTGGCTTCTTACTTGGGAACTAGTGTCCTAATATGTTGAACTCTGAAGCTGGGAGTTAGTGTTGATTTTTTTTTATTAATTTTTTTTAATAACAAAAGAAAAATTCCTGCTGTCAGGTTTTATCTCAAGAACTGAAGGGATACCTGTGTGCATGTGCTTTGTTGGGATGGTGAGGATCCTGCTGGAGACAATGCTGGCAAGACATGTTTCAGGGGTGCTTTGGGCAGTGAGAGATATGAGACTGGGAATCTTCTAGAGTTGCTTAGCCTGGAGAAAAGGAGGCTCAGGGGAGGCCTTATTGCTCTCCACAACTGCCTGAAGGGAGGTTGTAGTGAGGTGGGGGTTGGTCTCTTCTCCCAGGTAACAACTGATAGGATGAGAAGAAATGGGCTCAAGCTGCACCGGGGGAGGTTTAGATCAGATATTAGGAAAACATTCTTTACAGAAAGGGTTGTAAAGCATTGGAACAGACTGCACAGGGAACTGGTAGAGTCGCCATCGCTGGAAGAGTTCAAAAAAATGTGTGGCTGTGGCACTTGAGAACATTGTTTAGTACTGAACACAGCAGTGCTGCGCTGCTGGTTGGACTTGATGATCTTGGAGGTCTTTTCCAACCTTAGTAATTCTATGATTCAGAGCAGAAATGCTGACTGCAAAAAGGCCCATACTCTGCTAAACGGACTCTTTGGAGAAGACAGGAACAATGAGAAAATGCTATCTTTTCTCCCAACACATGCTGTTTTCTGCTGTGTTTGCACCGAGTTAGCATGCTGGAGTTTACAAAGCACCTGTGCTGTAAGGTTAAAGAAGCACTCTTGAGCAAGAATTTTGGCTCAGGCAGAAGTAGGGCTTCTGCCAAGATGCTTATCTTGTTCTCATCTGGCTAAGCCTTTGGAAATATTTTCTTTGCATTCCTGTCTCAGGTGTCAGAGTTCATTGCTGTACCATCTAGCAGTCCAGGGTTTAGGACTTAAGTAGGTAGAGGATGTGTCCATTTTGATTTTAGTGAGACTTTCATCTTGATTTCAACATATTGTTACCAATCCTTAGTAAGCAAATTTTTTGGTCAGAGGACCACTGTTGGGAGACAAAACTTCAGGCAAATTTTCAGTGGTTGTTTAAGCACAGAAAATGGTTTAGTGTGAGGAACAGAACTGACCCTAAACTTCATTCAAAGTTCAGATAAGTTCAAAATGCAGTTCTTTTTGGCAGTGGAAAATAAGATTTCTTATTTTTGCTTTTCTCTCTGACAAATTCTTATTCCAGCCTTGTTTTTTAACTCAACAGATGGGTAAAAGAGCCAGAGCATATGGTGAAGAGCAAATAAATTTTATGCTAAGGACATGTATGTAGGACTAACTGTGGCAAGAGTGTAGTGATTTACTTAATCGTACTTTTAATGGTAATCCTATTAGCTCTTTGTTTTAGGTTGTTAAATCAGTCTCTATTTTGTATTAAAAATAATCAGTCCTACTAATTCAATATGTCTGTCCTGTTAAAGTGTTTACTTCTATAAGCATATTTTTCTCTGCAAGTCTTATTGAGTAGGCTTTTAATTGTAGTGACTGGAGTAGGAATGTCAGCTTTAGAATCGTGTGCTGAATCTGATTACATAAATATTCAGGAATATAAAATATATTGCCCATTGAAACAGTACTTCTCTTACTCATTGATAGACCTGTGATGTCTCACCTACATTGAACTGCAGTGTATTCTTAATTTTGAAAAAAGTATTGATGAGTATGTCCTCTATAAAAATAATTCTGATGGTTCTTGGATTTTTTCTTAATGTTAAATATATTTTGCAGATGGATTTTATTTATACTGTGGAAGGGGGCAGAGGGGCCAGGTGAAGAGGAGTTACCGGTTCTCAGTTTTTATTTTGTGCAGTTTCTCTTCTCTTTTGTGGTAGTTTGTGCTTGATCCATCCGTCCGATATTGTTTTGTGAAACCAGGATGCCTCATCTGAACTGCAGATAAACTTGGGGTTCACATCTGTTTCTTTCTGCTTTATATTGTTGGGGGTTTTAATCCTGAAAATAAAAAGTACAACATGAGCTAATCATCTTTACTGTGTGTTCTGTACTGCTGGCTGTTTTGATACATGATGATTCCATTGTGAGTCAACCAACATCACTTGAGCTCAGTTACTTCTCTGATGCAGAATCATGTCACTGAACGTTGGTTTGGGGGGTTTTTTGACATGTCACATCTTGATGCACTCGTGTCTCCTGGGTAGTTGGATCTGGACAACATGCTTATATTTAGGATGTGCTGACAACTTCAGTGGAAGTAGCAGTACAAAGTGATTAGAAATCTCCGTGTGCTTGCACTTGTGTGCATGCACGGTTATATCTCTGCCTGGCTGCGCTGGGATAAAAGCATGCTAATACATGGATCCAGGTCTATCTTGGAAGGCAAATATAACTCCTGTGCAGCCTCTACTGCTTTAATACAGGTGATAAAGCTCCATGGTAACATTTGATCAGGAAACAAAACATTGATAATGATTACTGGAGCCTTGGCTAATGTCGGATGCTTGTAACCCAGTGAGATCAGAGAGACTCTGCTTTTGAGTTACTTTCAGCTTGCCTGTCTTGAGGATGTGGGAGTACTGGGGGTGGAGAGAAGGGGAGAATGGATGGCCCTGATTCCCTCATGTTTTCAGACATGATGACTGAGCGGGGTGTGTCTGTAGATATTTATTTTTTTAATCCTAAAGGTAGAGCTGGGAATTCAGAACTCAATCACTACTGTTCCTACCTGTTGTCTCAGACCTGGAGGTAAGTGTTTACCAGCCAGACTATATTAGCAGTGACACACAATGGTTTAGTAATCTGTCTGCAATGTGCTGTAGGCAGGGAGTGTGCCACTAGTTTTTGCAGATTATATATCTATGCCACATGAGTCTAATGTGTCTGGCATAAGATGCCAGTGTGTAAAAAAGTTGATGGTTAAATTGCTTGCAGTAGCAGTGTGACTTTTTTTTTCCCCTCTGTATACTGTTGCCCTAGGCAAGGAAAATCATGTATCTGATGTGGGGGCTTCAGGTGCAAGAGTGAGCATGATTTCATCATATTGCTTCCCTGGGGGGTTAATCAGTTTTTTATTTTGCCCCCTCCCCGCTCTGTGTGCCTTTAGCAATGCTGGAAAAGGTCACACATGTAAGTACATGCACACATATGCATGCAGGTTATACTTTTTTGAAGCACATGAGACTGCAAAAACTTAGATGCATGTTCTACGACAAACTTATGCATGCCCTTTATACAGAGTTTCACTGTTGCCACAAACGTGTGATTAGCTGTTCAAACAGGATCGTTCCTGAATTACATGTAGCTTAGTATTTGCTTCTTAGGGGATACTGCTGAACCTTCATTTTTTGAGCTGTGGAGGATCAACTCTTCCATGCTGTCTGAAGGAAAGCCAGTTTGAAACCTGGTGCACGCTGCCAACTGCTCTCGTTTTCATGTGTAGCTGGAAGGTGAGCAAAATGCTGTCAGGCTCTGGAGCTGAGTAATGGGAATGTCACTGATTCTTCTGATCAGATAGGTGGTACACCAGGCACTTGCATTAGACTATACAAGCATTTGACCAAAAAGCCTCTCTCCAGTTTAAATGTACTAAGCATGGTCAGTTTGTCCAGGTCTCAGGTGAGCAAATGCTGGAAAAAGAAACCAAGTGAATTTTGAACTACTGCTGGTTGGTGAACCCAGATGATCTTCTTGGGGATCAGAGTTTAATGCTTTTTTTCTGCTCTGCTCAACTGATAGCAGTGCCACTGCCTGAAGTCAAGACAAAGTGGATTCTCCTGGAAAAGATGGTGAGTGTGACCAGGATCATTAACAGGTGTCTTGCTGCATGGATAAGCTGTTAAGGTAATCATGCTTTCAAACTCACTTGATTATCTGTTAAGGAATCAACTTTCCCTCCATTTAGAGATTTGCTTTAAATTAAAATTGAAGGTTGTTTTGAGTAGAAAATGGTTTGTTTCTTGTATGTCTCTTATCTGCAGTAGAAGTAAATATACCTTGGGGGAAGAACTGAGGGATGATGCAGAACCTGCTCAAGGGAGAAGCTACTGTCATACATGTAGCTGTATAGGTTTACATGTGCAGGTTCAACACAAAATTTGGCCTCAGTGAGTTGGTACCATTGCTTTCAGCAACCAGTGGGAGCACATGCCTGTGGCAGAAGTGCTTACATGGCCAAATTTGTGGATTAAAGTTTTCAACATAACCTATGGGCTGAAATGGCGTACCGTTGTGAGTTGGGTAGTACTTCAGAGAGGGGAATGTTTCTCTGCTCTGTTTTTCGTGATTTATTTGTTTGTTTTCAGTAGTTTAAAAATAAAACAACCCCTTTGTTGCAAGATACGATTTCTTAGCCTGGCTTCTAATTTGGTACAAGAGTAGCTTCCTCCTGCCTTATCTGTAGTGAGCAGCGTCCTGGTGGAAGAAAGGAAGCGCCTGGTGGTACCTTAGGCACTAGAACATCAAGCAAGCTAGCGGGTAGTTGCATGAAGTGGAAACTGTATGACAGTGCCAGCACAGGCATTGAGGCAGATGGATGAACCTTTGAAAAGCTTCTGGTGACTCAGGAGATGCTGAACAGTGCATGTCTTCATGCAAAGGCCTTCAGGTTTCACTGAAACGCCCTAAAAGCTTGGCTGGTCTGTGCAAAGCCCAGATGATATCTCATGCTTGGGTTTGAAAGGGCAGTTTCAGTGTTTGATCAGAGTTGTAGAAGCCTTTGGTGTTTCGTCTCTTATAATCACAAGGAAGTTTTGATACTGTTTGTGGCAGGTGCTGTTTGGGTGGCTCAGCAGAGGGGCAGGCAAATGGCTGGCCCAGCCATGTCCCCCCAGGCCCTCATTCTGTATTGTGGGGGACAGCACCCTGGCACTTCAGATGTGTTTGTAACTAATACAGATTCCTTTTGGATTGAACACTTGTGAATGTAACATAAAGGAGAAAAGGATAGCTGAGTTGTTTTCTATCGTGTTGCTTCTTGTAAATACACTTTAAGAAAAAGAAAATAATACTGCTTAAGGGGTGTTCCTCCCTTCATCAAAGTCATCCTCTGGCAGATCAGGCAGAGAAAAAAAACCACAGTGTTTATTTGGTAAGGTCTGTGTAAATGAGAATTAAAGATGGTAAAAATATTTTTCTTGAACATTCTGTTACTGAGCAATTCACTTTTCTTTTTGTTCATAGCAACTGAGCAAAGGGGTTGGGTTTCGGTATTCCTAGGTTTTCTTCCAGCTTGAAATTGCCAAACCTAAAATCCTGAGTGCAAGAAAGAAGCAAAAACCATCCTCAGAAAGAGAGGCTGGAGCAGTGGAAAGGGAGGAGGAGGAGGAAAGGTATGCAGCAGTGATGGTGCTGTAACTTGCCCTTTGGAATAGAAAATAAAGCTCTCAGTTTGGGGCGCTTTTTTGAGACAGAACAAATTACACAAAGTTCAATCTTTGAATCACATCCAGTACAAAGTTCGTCTGATATGTTAAATGCAGTTCCACATTTGTAAAAGTGCTGAACTTGATTTGATTGCATCCTTTGAAAGACTACACTGGCAGCAAATAAAATACAACGTGCCAGGTGTTTCTCCTGAGAAAAATAACAATTGCTAGTACTGCAGCCTAAATATCTCAAATACCAGCAGGGTGGGGTTTTTTCTCTAATTCTGCATTTCTTAGGAATTGTGACTTGAACTCTGAGCATCAGAATTGGCCAATTCATCCTGTGTGATAGTGGATATTGCTGAAAAATGTGCTTTGGTCATTGCCAAAATAAAAGTGTACTGCAAAGACAATCCCCTCTGACCCTCCATAAATCTGTCTTGAAAACTGCCCTTAGTGACAGGACTGTCTGAGCCTGTCTCACCAGGTTGTCTCCTTGGTTGCACACCACGACCATGTATATGGAGTGATGAACTGGTATTTCTCAAGGCTGGTTTTCCCCCTGTCCATTGGATATATTCACTGTGCAGCCATGCTGGCAAAAACACTTGAAACCAAACATTCTTTCAGGCTTTAATATTCAGAATGAATCTAAAACCCAGTTAGGTTTCCTGAAATATGTCCACAAAGGAATGGCAAGGCTGCTGCAGAACAGTTTAGAGTAGTAGAGTCTATGTAATTTAGAGGATCCTAGATACTCCTACCAAGTAATTGTTTTCATAGTGCTAAATCTGGAAAGAGATTGGTGGTGCCCATCTTGTGATGAAACACTGAGAGAACTGAGAGACTGGAGAAGAGAAGGCTTTGGGGTGATCTAATTGTGGCCTTCCATTACCTGAAGGGAATCTACAAGAAAGATGGAGAGAGACTTTTTAGAAGAGCACATAGTGACAGGACAAGGAGGAAATACTTCAAAGTGAGAGTAGGTTTAGATTAAATATTGGAAGAAATTCTTACTGTGGGAGTGGCGAGGCACTGGAACAGGTTGCCCAGAGAAGCTGTGGATGCCCCATCCCTGGAAGTGTTCAAAACCAGGCTGGATGGGGCTTTGAACACCCTGGTGTAATGGAAGAGGGGTTGGAACTAGACATGCTTTGAGTTCCCTTCCAACCCAAGCCATTCTATGATCTTCATATCACTTGGATTTTGTGCACAAGGGGGATTGTGTTCTCAAATGGGTATTTGACTGCCATGTCCTGGAAAGACTAAGTAAAAACTAGACTACTAAAAAATTGCTTCTTTATGGCAATAAACTAGATAATTACAATCTTGTCTTCTTGCATTTATTGCCAAGAACTTTTAAGTAGTATAATTTCCCTTCCACATGTTCTTTCCTCCTGTCTTGGGGCTAGGTTTGTCCCCTTTCCAAGGCTGAAGGATAATACAGGCAGTGTTAATAAACTTACCAGAGAACCGGCTTCTCAAGATCAGGATTACAGTGGAATTATGCTTACCCTGAAGTGAAATTAAAGAATTGGCCAGTGAATTTGTTCTCTGCTCTGTTACTATCCTTTGACTCTTGGAGCAGAAGAGGCTGTGGAAGCTGTTAGAGCAAGATTTTTAGAGGGAAAGGAGCTGAAAATCAAGTTTCCAGAGGACACTGGAGTACCCAGTAATGTGTGTGCTTTTGTAGATGGCTAACAGCCAGCTTGAAATCCTTGTTTTCCTGCCCCACTAGCTGTGAGCATTTGGTTAGAGTGTTTTAGGAAAGAGAAGAAAAATCCTTCTTACTGTCCTTATGCCCACTGAAACACAATCTTGAATAGACAGGTGTGTATTGCTGTCCCTCCTGCCCTCAAGGGACAAGGGCCGGTAAATTCCAGAGGCTCACCAGTGTAGTGCCCCAGGTCTCTACCATGTGTTTTGTTAGAGATGTGCAGTTGCCTTGTTCTGTTCCTGGAGCCTTGCTTTGTTCTGGCATGTATAGCTTTAATGGTCTTCATGCACCCTTTGTGTCTGCGGAACTGATAGGAGGGATTTTCTTCATGGGTCTCAACCCTTGCCAAAACTACGAAGTTTTGGAAGTGGCAAACTGAAAAACCTGCATTATGTTTTAGAAGAAAACCATGACTACCTTCTCAAATGCTGAATATGACCATGGTGATCATTATACCTGCCCAGATGACAGAGGTGTTGTACTACAGTCATTAAAAGTTGGGAAACACTCCTGCTCTAATGCTGAGGACTGCAACTATGTAGTCTGACACAGGTACTAGTCTAAGTAGACTGAAACCAAACTCCTACATGCAGACTTCAAGAATGACTCCTGTGAAGTGCTGGGGTGCTGTCCCACCTGGCTTTTCCTGTGACACACCTCCCTGGGGAATGTGGACCCCCAGGGTCAAAGTTAGGCCTCAAGTACATGCTTCCAGATAGCATCTCTTAACATCTTAGGGCACCACACCTCTTTCTTCTCTTGAAGACTCCTGTATGTGGTAGGACAGGAGAATAAAGGCCAGCAAGTAGTGTCTCCTCAATCTCAAATCCATGCTTAGACCTCTGTCTCATTTCTGTCTTGCTGGGTTCCCGAAGGTCAGAGTCCACCTGCTCTGTCCAGAGAATCTCATAATTAATGCCGCTGTTGTTCTTTTCCTAACTCAAGGTAGCTGGCATGTGTAGCCACGTCCCCCAGGAGAGCTTAATGAGGTATGGCTTTCTGGCTTCAAGCTGAGACAGTGTTCAGACCAATGGGTTTTTTTTCAGATCTGATTGGTCCAGGAATAGTGTTGAAAGCTACATTCTAGTTTCAAAAGCACTTAACTGTCCTACTAAACTATTAGCATTGGCAAGATGCCACCAAATGGAACAGAGTCCAGGTTTTGGGAGGTGTTAGAGATGCTCTCTTACTTTGTTAGTTTTTATTGAATAACAGCCACAAAAGACCACCTAACACTCATTGAAGTTTTTCTTCCTGATCTGATGGGAACAGGATGTATTAATAGCATTAAGTCTGAGGGAAATGTGGGCTCTTGTCTCCTGTGCTTTTCTCTTTTGTGTGTGCCAAGTAAAGGAAGAGGAGAATTCAGAAAATGCAAGGAATTCTTGTGTCACTTTTTTCCCTGCTTGCTTTTAGGCACCAGAGTGAGAAGCTGGTACTTTAGCAAGCTTTCCAGACTTCTGTTCAGAATATAATTATCCCATGAAACATTTCACCCTGGTTTTGATACATTAGGAGGGGGCATCCTCTCCCAGGGGTATTTTGAACTCCTGTTATCCTGCTGGATGCCTGTATTTGCTGGTGTTAGTAAAACTCCCCTTGCTGTCCTGTATGTTAGTTTTTCTGTTTCAACACACCTTTAGCTGACCTGTGCTCTAGGGCACTGTTAAACATTGCAGGCGTGCTTAAGGAGGAAAAGAATCTTTTTTTTTTTTTTTAACTTGTAGTGCAGCACTTAAACTTACTGGTGTGGCAGAAGGAGCAGTAGATGTGCTGTGGGTGGTGCTAAACTGGTTTGGAGAGAACTCAGAACGGCATGAAGTGTGGAACTAAAAACTTTATACTGTGGTGGGATGGATAAGTTAGCATCTATGTGCAGACTTTTTTTATATGGCAGAACTTTTTTTTGTGGGGGTGTTAGAGCTTTAAAAGCATTGTGGGTTATAGAAGGAGCACTTTGGAAAGTCTTTGAGCCCTTGGAGAAGGCAAAGGAGAAGGTCACCAGAGATGGTTAATAAAGCTTTAGCTGCTGAGCTCACTAAACATTCTTCCAGTTCAATGGCCTATGCAGAATGATGTGTTTAGTCAATGTTTAATTCCTAAGCAACAAATGGTGATTGTCATACTAGAAGGCACTTGTGGTGTTGACTGAAGCAATGGAGGCCAAGGATTAAAAAGGTCGTCCGAGGAAATCTCTTCTGCAGCCTCAAAGCTCTCACCTTTAGGTCATGTCCCTTCTCAGCAGGAGAAAACAGGGAGAAGTTCATGCTGCCTTAAGGCCAAAAAAGGCTTTCCAGTAAGAAAACAAGCCCTCTGTTTAAAAAAAAAAAATTGGCTGTAGGAAGCAAAACAAAAGGAAATGGTAACTGTGGATGGTTGAGGGAAGGCAGGGGAAAGCAGGAAATTAGGAGACATTTACCCTTGCCCTGGTGAAAGGAGAGCAGGAATGGATCATGTAGCTGATCAGCAAAGGCAGGCTGTGACTGACAGCAGGAGAGGAAAGGGGCAGCAGCTGAAGTAGCAACCAAAGTTGAGGAGGCTGAGGACTGCCTGTATGGTTTGGATCTGGAGAAGAGATGCAGAGAAAACTGCAAACAGTTCCCTCATGGAGCAGGAGAATGGATGGGATGTCAGGCAGAAAACTCAAGGAACTTGCTTGTTGGATGAGTCAGAAATGAGAAGAGCCCTCTCAGGTGAGAGACTCTAAGCCTGTCTTACCTTCACCCTTCTCCAAGATCTGCCCTCTCCCAAACGGATATCCTACTTGCCCTTTTAGCAAATACCATGCTCTTTAAAAAGCCACAGCCCTTGTGTCTGGACAAAGCACAAACTTCAATGTGTGTGCCATGCTTCCTGCAGAAGATAATTTGAGGTTACTACCACGCACACTGAAGCGCTTATCTTGTGTTGGACAACTCAGTACTGAAGGAGGACTGTTGTGGACTGGTCCATGGGCTCTGAGCAGCCACCGGGGCTGTTTATCTCCAAGCCTGGCCTGGTTTTGTCTGAAGCTGCTTTTTCCAAGGATTCTGTTAGCTCACGCTTTGGAAGGGATGGTGGGAGGAGGGGTGTGTGATGTTCCTACTTCCTATGAAGTCAACTCAAAGCATGTAAAGTTTACAAGTCTGTTTATAAAGTTTGGCCCAGGCCAATGGGACTGATTGGCTGTTGTGGTTCACTTCTGCATCAGTGCTAGGAGGATCAAGATGATTTGTCCTTTATTTTCCATGTTCTATACATCAACATGCATAATAGCAATTATTCTGTGCTTTCCTAGCTCTGCTGGGTAAAGTAAACTGGGATTTTGTGACGCAGAGAGACCAAGTGCCATTCAAACCCCTACACTTTCCAGGTTGTGACTCAGTATTTGGGATTGCTTTGTCTTAAAGACAGAGCTATTACCAATTCGTTTTTTGGAAGGCTGTTACTGAGCCTGGGCATGTGTAATGCAGACCAGAGTTCTGCTTCAGTTTTAGAAGATTAATGCAAGATTGAGTAGATTTTCTTTGATCTGCCAAGACCTTAAGTGCTTAACTACTAAGGGAGGGTGAGACTGCAAGCTAATAGCAGGGCTTTATTGTGGCCAGGACACACCGCTTCTTCCATACTATATATTGACTCCAGCACTGATTTAGTGGGCAGCAGGAATAAGTTTTCACCCACACAATTTCCAGCTGCAAGATGGGTTTAGTTCTAAATTACTGATCTGTGAGGATTTCAGTCATGGTAGTGAATAATGTTGCTGATGAGTTGAGGCTCTTGGAAACGTAGGGCAACTCTGCAAAAGTCATTGTTTATGAGGTATTTGCTGCTTTTTCTTTTCAAATTTCATGCTGTTTACCTTCAGAATGAAGAATGAATGTTGTATAAAAGTGGCATGTCCTATGAGCCAGTATTACTTCGCTCAGTGTATCAGCAGGAGTGAGCTGTTCCAGCAGCCAGGGTGCACATTCCAAAGCAATTAGAACAGTTTCATAAGTAAATACTACTCAGCAGCTGATAAAATGCCTTTCAGATGTCTTTGTAAAAGAGATTCAAGTGACCAGCAAAGATCTACTTTCTTTAGTCTTTGCAGTCAAATGTGAAAATACTTATTTTGATTGTAAAAACTTTTTCATTTTAAAATTGCTTTGAATTGAAAGTAGTTCATTTGCCCTGTTGGAATAGCCTGCAACTGAATCACAGGGAAAAGAAAAGGTGACAATCATGGATTTCCCCACCCTGTCTGCTTCCCCAGGGTCCCTGCCCACTCTGAGCATAACCACACATTGAAATCGTTTGATGCTTGGCTTACTGTGACGGTAAAAAGGAAGAAGGAGGAAAAAGTGGGAGGGTGGAAACCAAAAAAGGAGGATTTCCTCTGCCTGTAAACTGATGTACGAAATTGCAATTCATCTGGGGAGCTCTGCAAACTAAAGCATGCCTGTTTGGTGCTCAGAACGAGCATGGCTTCAAGCTGCACCACTGATCCCCAGATTTCTTGGATCAGCTTTTCCCCATGTTGTTCCTAGTCATAGAGCTTTGAATTCCCAACCTCAGCGGTTGTGGTTTCCAGGCCCCCTCACAGGCCCACCAGTTCTCTGTATTCCCCAGCTATAAGAACCCCTAACTTGGAGTACCCTTGGGGTAAAAACATAGGATGTTGGCCATTATGTACCACAAGCTCAAAATTAAAAATCTTTTTTCCAGAAGCATTCTTTTAGAAACTAAACAGTCTCTTAGATGTGGGTTTGCTTTTTTCTTTTGTCTCCTGTTTCTCTGATTTCCTTTCTTTCCTATGCTCTGTACATCTTGGCTAGTGTTACCTTCTCTGGATTGGATCCTTTTGCTGAATTATAAAATAGTTTGAATTGGGAGGGACCTTTAAAGGCCATTGAGTCTAACTGCTCTGCTTTAGGCAGGGACCTCTTCAACCAGACCAGGTTGCTCAGAGCCCTGTCCAGCCTGACTTTGAATGTTTTTGGGGATGGGGCATCCACCACCTCTCTGGGCAACCTGCTCCGGTGTTTTCAACCCTCATTTCAACCCCTTTTTCTTTATATCTAATCTAAATCAATCCTCTTCTAGTTTAAAACCATTACACCTCGTCCTATCACAATAGGCCCTGCTGAAAAGTTTGTCCTCATCTTTCTTATAATCAAAGTCATTAAAGTTGGAAAAGATCTCTAAGATTAAGTCCAAGCATTAACCCAGCGCAGCCAAGACCCCTTCAAGAAGTGAAAAGCCACAAAAAGGTCTACCCAGGAAGAACAACCACAACTCTCTCTGATTGTCCTCGTAGGAGCAGTGCTTCAGCCCCTCGGCTCATCAGTGGAAGGCAGGACACTCATTGGAAACTCCAGTTGCAAGGATGTAGGAGGCCAAGCATGTGAAGGGAGAGTAGGGCTGAGTGCTGAGCCTGAGGGGCTGTAGAGAATGGAGGTGGGCCTCAAGCAAAGCCAACTGAAATTCAGCCTGGACGGTGCATGAAGCCAAGCCCCAAATCTGTTTGCTTTGACTGGGTAACTTAAGACCTGCTCTTGGACGCTGCGGCCCAAGCCCTGGACAAGCACACGGAGCATTAGCCTGTTTGAGTATAAGGAAGAAATAATCAGCTTTGTCAGTCTAAGTCCCAAGCCTGTCCTATAAACACCCTGCACTTTAAACATATGTGTAGCCCTGTTTCCAGTACAGCATTTGAAAATGTGTCCTCGCTCCAATCCTTCATTCTGATGAACAAAACAGGTTTTATAGGGAAGATTTTAAGCATAAAGTTGCCTTTTGTTCTGTACTGTACTGAAGCACACAGATAGTAAACATACACAAAGATATATTTCATTTTGTTCACTCCAGCTAGCAGAAGTAGAACAGGCATTGTTTTGGGTTTTTTGTTTTGTTGGGTTTTCTGAGTGTGTGTGTGTCTTGTTCTGTTTTGATGTGTTTTTTCTGGGAATGGTTATATGTGATGTGGTAGCATGAGAAATGTCAGGCAAAGAACTGGGCTTGGTAGTTTTCTGTGGACATCCAGAGGGTTGCTGATGGCATGTACCTGGTGAGGTTCCAGATGTGACCAGCCATCAGAAGATATTCCTCTTGCTTCTTGCCCAAATGCTTTCCACCCCCTGATCCCCTTTCAAGATCACTTCCAGAACAGCAACTCATGGTGGCACTTGGTGGTGCCCAGTTCTGTTGGAAACCTTGGCCAGCTCTGTCAAGGACCTGGGGCCTGATGTGATATCCAGATAAGTCCAATCCACTTTTTCTTCTTTCTGTTTCCCAAGTTTAAATGTAGAATCTGTGTTTCCATGTGTTTGGGGTTTTGTTTGTTTGTTTGTTTTTGTTTGTTTTGTTTGTTTGTTTTTTAAATCCTGAGTTAGACTAAATAGGGAACCCTGTTGATTGTGCATTGAAATCTTTTTTTTTTTTTTTTATGGCATGGTTGCCTTCTTAAGCTTGAATCAGTTAAAAAAAAAAAAACAGAAAAAACAACACACCCAAACAAACAGGAAAAAAAAAAGAAATATTTGCAGAATGTGAGGTGAGTGTGGCTAAAGCCTTCCAATACCTCTGGGCCCTTCAGTTCAGAAGAAGTGTCCTGGTCTTGTTTTGCTGTCAGTCAAAACCTAAACAAAATCATAAATTCAACCTTATTTCTACCCCTGAGCTCTACTACATTAAAGGCAAAGATACAAATTTTACAGGGATAATTTCAAGAGCTTCACAGGACCTTGCTCAGTTTTAAAACCTTGTGAAAAAGCAAGAGGAAGCTTCTATAATTTTGTGTTTAGTTTCAAGCTGGAGTCAGAGCCTTCATAGTATTTTCTGGCTTTGGTTTGGAAAGGGAGCTGCTTTGGCCATTGGCCAGCTGGCAGAGGGGTAGGCTTTTGGCCTCCCCATGGAGCCCTGCTCTCCTCAGGTCAGCAGCTGAGCCACAGTCTGGCCACAAGCAGGAGAGTTGGGTCCTGGCCAACTTGGCATGCTATGGCCCTCCCAGATAAGGAAGCAGCAGGCCAAGACCTTGAGCTCCCAGAATCAGGGAGGGGGTCTGTAAGGAGCCTACTTTCACCTCTCTTGGGACCTGGTGCTTCCTACCAGCATCAGCGTGGAAAGGAGGAGGTGTCTTCATTATGCAGGACTGGATGGAAGGATTTTTATGTCTCCATTTCCTAATCCCACACTGAGTGGAAATACTATGCAAAATTAGCTCCAAGTCCTACAACTGAGTGATGTTCAGATTCATATACTTATTAAAATCATATAATGTTTTCACCTCAAGAGCATTATAGTCTTCAAACTGAGAACTGTATTCTGGCTGAGGAAGACCAGTCTGTGTTCAGATTACAGCCTGTCTCTGTTGTCATAATTTTGACTGTTTAAAAAAAAATTTAAAAGTCCTGCCCTGCTTCTTAAAATCCATGTGCCCCTACTATTCTAAAGCTCTTGTGTTGGCACGTGGTCCTATGTGATGAGCAATATAATTTGCCCATGGAGGAGGAACCTCCAAATTCCTCTTACGTTACAGAAACATAATTATAGACTGGTTCAGGTCGGAAGGGACCTTAAAGATAATCTAGGTCCAACACCTCTGCCATAAGCAGGGATGCTGCCCACTAGATCACGTTGCTCAGGATCCCATCCAACGTGGCCTTGAACACTTCCAGGGATGGGGTATCCACAACTTCTCTAGGCAGCCTGTTTCAATGCCTCACCACCCTCACAGTAAAGAATTTCTTCCTAACATCTAATCTAAACCTTCCCTCTTTCAGTTTAGAACCATTGCCCCTTGACCTGTCACTATCTGTCCTAATAAAAACTCCCTCTCTCTCCTTTTTATAAGTCCCATTAAGGTACGGGGAGGCTGCAACGAGGTCTCTCTTGAAGCCTTCTCTTTTCTAGGCTGAACAACCAGAGTTCTCTCAGCCTGTCTTTGTAGGAGAGGTGTTCCATCCCTCTGATCATCTCCATGGCTCTCCTTTGGATCTGCTCCAACAGGCCCATGTCTTTCTTTGGGGACACCAGCTGGACAGAGTATTCCAGGTGGAATCTCATGAAGGCAGTGTAGAGGCAGAATCACCTCTCTTAACTTGCTGTCCCTGCTGCTTTTGATGCAGCCCAGGATGCATTTGGCTTTCTGCACTGTGAGCACACACTGATGGCTTATTTCCAGCTTTACATCCACAAGAATCCTCAAGTCTTTCTCTGCAGGTCTGGTCTCAATGAGTTCTTCTCCCACTCTATACTCATGTCTGGGACTGCCTAATACTCCATCACTTAAAACACTGCTGCATCAACATTGTGGCCTACAACAAAGAATGAAATGGCAGACTTGTCCTCGGGTCCAAAAGCATATGATGAGGTCTGCAGTTTTGGGAGTCTGAATGTGGTGACCTGGGCTAAACCTGGCCTGTGTCCCTGGTGCCTTGTAGGCAAAAGGTAAATCTTTCTCACTTTGAAACCTGTTGGTTTGCTAAACTTTCTTTTGAATAATTTCATGGAAAAGAGAAACTTAAAAGCTGCTCTTTCACCTTTAATTTGGTAAAGTAGGCTGAGTGCTGCTAATGTGACAATGCTTAAAGGGATTAGTTAGCTCATTAACAGTTTCAGTCACCAACCTCCTGTAGAACACAGGAGTTTGGAAGTGAATAACTGCGTCTCCCTTCTCCCTGCCTGTGTCCTGCATGGATACAGGGATTTCCTCAGTATTTGCAGAAGACTAGAAAGCAGTGTGCTAGGGAAAAGAGTGTGATGCTTCCACAAAAACTGGTACCCAGCTGAGGGGCTGAGTCAGCATTAAAAGCACCCTATGGAAGCCTATACTGGTGATAATCAAAAAGAGAAAATGCTTCATGGCATGACAATGTCTTGACTTCTCAGGGAAGCCAGGAGCACCTGCTCAGTCACACAATGCCCTCAGTGCCTGAACACTTCTCATAACTCCTCACTGAGTTAGAAAAAAACAGCAAAAATCAGGGGGTTTCCAAGTTTCTGTTTTCACTTTTTCTGCATGTTGAAAAATCCGTGCTTCTTCCACCCCCCTGAATGAAGATTTGGTCCATGTGTGCATCAGCCACATAGTGTTATTTTGCACTTGCTCTGTGTAAAGCTAAGTAACTCCATCTTCAGCTGGAATGGTAGGAAACTGCTTGCTTTTTCCCATGTCCCAGATGCTTGTAGTTTCGATGTATACTGATAACGGGGATCTTGAATCTCTGGGTCCCTGTGAAACAGCTGTATGCTTCTCAGATGTGGCAGGTCACACAGCACAGAGTGCTGGAGGACAAGATGTATTTGTGATGGTTGATGGGCAGAGGAAAATGATGTCAGAGTTTACTCCTTAAGAAGTCTTTGCAATGTTGTTTCATATTTAGACACAGGTTATTCATCCTATCCCTTCTCCCTTAAATGCCTAATAATTTTTTTCCTTTAAACAAACATATCTGGCTACTCCTTCAGAAGGAGAGTAGTGAAGCTCAATGAGAGGCCAAGAACCAAAATCTTCTGAGACATTCAGTGTGTTACGTAAACTACTGGATTCCTTCTTGTGTGCATTTCAGGAGAGTGCTTGCCTGTAATCTGGAGAACGTCCTTTCAGCGTCTGTTGGTCAATCGCACCATTTTTATTTTGGGTGAAGCTTTAACACTGTTTTCTTCAGTATTGCTTCCTATTGCTGCTTTCAGCCCTGGTCTCCTGCCACTTCATCTCCTTAAAGCTCACTCGTGTTCCAAACTACTTTCCTGGAAGTTAAGTATTCGAGGGAAAAAAAGTAATAAAATTAAGGCCTTGCAGCACCCTCTGATTTTTAAGAAAAGGTTAACAAATCCAAAAATAGCTCCTCAAAGCTATGGGCGATTTCAGGCCAGGTTTGCATTTTTCAGATTCTTGCTTTACCTTATTTGGCCATGCAAAATGGGATCCAGCAGTCCCCAGGGACTTGGCTGTGCAGAGATCAGGCTTTGTTAAGAAGAAAGTATGTGCTTTTTCCTTGGGAGACACATGGCTAAATATGGGCTGTGTTAATAACAAATGAGTCTATTTCCTGGCAGAGGTACAGATTCCCAACCTCCCTCCAGTTAAAAAGGCAGGCATGCAGCAGCCCTTCAGCATCAGGCTTCGAGTCTGACAGCGACTGTATTGAAAGGTGGGGGGAGTGGAGGGATGTGCCAACATCTGGCAATCATGAAGCTTCTCTTGATTTTAGTGAGAAGTAGTTTGGGTACAAGATAGCTACAGTGGTCTCAAACAACTTGAAACTGAAAAGGCCAGAGAAGGAGAGTCAAATGGTTCTTGTGAGCTTGAGACTGTATGTCATGTTTTTCCTTTTTCTGCTATATTTTTCTTCTTTTTTTTAGTAGTCTTGCCTGTGCACAACCATTCTCCATCTGAAAAACACGAGAAGACAAAACATAAGGTGCCCAAATAGTACGCATAGTTTTAGGGAATAAATATTGACTTAAGATCTGATATTGGTCAAGTGATACGATTGAGGTGTGCCTTATAAAATGTAGCTCTTGGGACAGGAGCAGTATCAGATTAAAAATCTCTGCTGACTGCATGCTTTATTTACTTATTCAAAAGGACTCCGACTAAAATATTGTGCTTCAGTGCTTTTTTTAGGCATGAAACCTGTCGATGCTTGGGCTGAGGTGGAGAGTGTAAGGCATACAGCAATGGAGAAGCACAGGTGTATTAAGCATGTGTTGTATAAAGCGTTAAGTGTATAACCACTTTTTTTTTAAATTTAACAACAAGGTTGAGGAATTCTTGCAGGAGCAAGCCAGAGGCTGTCAGGGAGTCATCAGGACCGGAGCAGATCTTAAGGAAAAGGTGCAGGTAGTGAAAGAGCTCCTATTGCTTGCTTGGGCACTGCTGATGGGACAATATGAGCTAGATCTTCGAGCCAGTTGAACAGTTTTAGCTCTTCAGAAATGGTTACAGGCCAAAATCCTTATAGATGATTCTCTGCTCGCAAAAAAAAAAAAAGGCAACCCAACTTAGAAAAAAGACAGCAAAAGTTTAACTTTTCTATTAAGCGGGACTTGAGGTGAATCATGAAGGAAAGGCAGAGAGGGGATGTTCCAATGAGATTTTGAATAGGAAGACATTACATCTCCAGCTCGGTTGTTTCATGAACTTACTATGCAGGTGACGAAAACGTGAATTATCTAAAATGCTTCTTGAAGATGTTGAGAACAGGACAGCTACAAAAGCTTGCAGGCATGCTAATGACATGGTGCATGTCAGTGTGGCTGTGTCATGAAGAGAAGCAGATGAGGGGCAGTTGCAACCCTGTCTTGATAGCTGTTCCTGAGAAAGTAATTTTAAACTTGCTGCAGTCTCCTCATCTGTTTATATATTACCACCTGGATTGTACAAATGTTTTGACTAGAGCTGGTTGAAATTTTCTTGTAGGAAGAGTCTTTTTAACTTTTACTGAAAAATAAAAATTTCACATGGAAAAGGAAAACTTCCTGGGACATTGCTTTGGATTGTTCTTGCTCTCTCTGCTCAAAATATTTTCCATTAAAAGGGAAGGATTTTAAAGTTAAGGAGTCTTGCTTTCAGATTTCCTTTGAATATTTGTACTTTGTGGTGGGATGTAGGGGAATATTGGTTCCCATAAGTGTTGTGTGGATTCAAGACTTGGCAGACCTTTGAACATGTGAAGTGTTATAAAACCTTTTTTGTTTTTTATGTGAATGACATTCTCAGTCATCTTGTAAATGGTTTTGAAAGCCAGAGAGCAAAAAGCTCCAAAAAAGCAAGTTCATTTGCATGTCCAAGAACGACTACTGACCACTGGGTCTTTTTGTTTGGATGGGATTTTTTGGTTGTTGGTTGGTTGGTTTGGGTTTTTATTGTTGTTTGTTTGTTTTTGGTTCTCAGGTTTGTACCTGAATATTTTACTTTGGTTGGAGTTGAAGGTGGTTCAGGACTATCTCAAGTTATGCTGCAACTTTTCCTTACTGCTCCTGCTGGTTTTTTACACCACTGTTCATGATGGTAAACTGGTATTAGGAGAAGGTAACTGTGACTGCTGAGGACTCATTTCACTTGGCTGTATGCTTGCCCTAATTTGGATATGTGTGACCAGTTCAGGAGTCTGCTGTGGACTGAAGTCCTGAGGTGGCTGGAGAGTGAAGGACTGAGAGATGAATATAGTTAAAGTCCCCTTAAAATGGTGGCTCATCTTACTCCCTACAGCCTGTACCCAAGGCTAGTAAATTTGACTATTCCTTCTGCATCCTATCTATGGACAATCAACAGGATTTTGACAAGCTATATCTTCTCATCCACTTGGAGACTATCAAGACACTAAGTAGCTGTGCAAACGTGGGGATGCAGCAGGCTTGTGTCTTTTCACAGGGGCAAGATCTGAGCAGGAGCTAATCTATTCCTCAGGCTTGGGCAAGACATGCTGCAGAAATGAAGCCACTCCTGGAGCCCCTGTGGGCTTTTTAGTAAGATTCAGTAATGCAGTTATCAGATTTCTGTAATACTGATGTTATCGCTGTTCATGCTGCCTGTGTTTTGAATCTGAGCACCACCCACGTTCTCAGAGCGTGGTTTGTGAGGCTTTCACTGCTGGCTGGCTGTGTCCACGTACTGGGGTATGCTGGGACAAGGCTGGGATTCATGCCTGAAATGCCTGGTGCATACCAACAAACCCACTCCCACTGCCTGTCTGTTTGGAGGAGGCACTGGCAGACCAAAGGACACTCGTGGCCTCCGATAAGTTAATTACTGGTGGCTTAAATGTTTATAGTGTGGAATGTGCCTCCCATTCAGCATCTGACCTATGCTAAGAAGGTGCTTTGGATGTGTTATTTCATGGGTGAATGGTTTAAAGTGTCTGTGCAAAGTAGGAAGTTGTTTGAATGCTGTGTCATCAGTGCTCCTTTATAACACTGAAGCTTCTTTAGCATCCATTTCAAAATACGACTAAGCCCAGTGCCCTGGAGCTGGGGGTGTAAGCTCACCCAGCACAAGGGCTCCTCTGAAGCAACCGTGTAGCCCCTTCAAACCCTGTGTTTTGTGTTGCTGTAATTGTGTTGCTGCTAATTACAAGGTAGTCATTGTTTATAACCTCATCTACCCTTCCGGCTTCCTCTCGGAAGAACGGGCACGGCTCCATCTCCCCGAGGCAGCTGGAGGCAACGTGCTGTGGATGGTGGTGGTTGGCGGCACCAGCCAAAGCATGACACTTGAGAGGGGAATGTCTGAGTTGGGATCCAACACTCGCCCTTCAGATAGTCCTAACCAAGAGCAGAACAGGGAGGAACATCCCGTCATGTGGAAGGGAAGGCTTACAGGATGAGCAGTAGCCTTAGGGAATGAGATCTTGTGCAATGTACAAAACCCCCTTTATTCTGTAGTAAAGTAGAATATGAACTCCAAGCAGAATAGCTGATTTGAAACAACTCCATGGGCAATTGAGTGTTGGATTCTTGAATCAGGGAATAGTTTTGATTTTAGTTTTCCTGAAAAAAAATTTAGTTTTTCAGGAAATGAAAAGGAAGAAGGGAAGCATGCTTTTCCTTTGGAAACAACAGTGAGGGATTTGGATTATCAGACAGCAGCTGTATTGATGCAGACACAATAGCTGTCTGTCAAGAGCATGCAGACAGCTTAAGGATGAAATTGAACTGCTCCCAGCAAACACTGGTATCTACTGTGGGAGGAATTCATGATGGCTATGGATGAGGCACCTCCTTAATGGAAGGTTTCTGTGGCACTGCAGCTCAACATGCTTGGAAAAGTTTTGATGAAAACATTTTCTGTAGAATAGAAAATGCAATTTTATCAAAACTAAAACACCTTCTATGAAATCATGGATGTTGGAAAAAAAAATTATTTGGCAAAAATTGGAGTGATTACTTTCCTCTGTTTGGAGGAAATGAAATATCTATACCTCATCAATCATGTTTTGGAAGACTTTCATTTGGTTTGTTGAAGAGTATACTCAGCCCCAACTGCATTTGGTATTTTAAGATGCACTTGAAAGTGAAGAAAGAATGTTTGAGACAAGGTTTCCCTTGACTGAAATTGGAAATGTGAATCTAAAAAAGATTTTTACTGGTCTTACTTGGAATTGGGAGTTTCACAGCCTTTCAGCTTGTTAAGACTGAATTATTCCTAAATATCATGTTTTTCAAGAACAGAAATTGATTCTTGACTGGGTTATGCACATTATTATCATTGAATCCATATAGCTACAGAGCTGCTGAAGAGTCTTTGGGACACTAGTCTTTTATTTCATGTAGGCTGCTAACCTCTAAACTCAAAATAGTATCGCCCTCTCCAGTCACAGAGGTTTGGCAGGACCTTATCCTACCACAAGGCAAGAAGGAACAGGCAGAGGAGACACAACCAGCCCAACACCACATCTGAGCTTGATTTGCTTTAGAATTCCAGGAAGAAAAAAAACACAAATGGTGCAGCCCTGGTAAGCTGTATGAGAGCAAAACCCCCATCAGTGTTAGTGATCAGAGGGGCAGACGGGGTAGCTTTTTGTCAGTGTGACTGTGCTAATGCTCAGGTGTCCTGGGCCCCTTGTCTCCCTCTGATACCTGGTGGATCCACCGCATGTCTCTCGGGGGTGGTTAACATGGTAAGGCACAAAAGAGGGGAAGAGGGATGGAGGTGGCTGTAAAGACTGAAAGGCCACCCATGAGAGACCCTCCAGGTCTGTGAGTTGCTTTCTCCATTCTTCTGTGAAAAATGGCATTTGGAACGTGTTGATGGTTATATTACTGTTTATGGCAGGGCACCTGTGTACAGACTTCATGGTGCAGCTCGTGCTGGGTGGAGCTGTTATTCTGGGCTTTGTTCACATTGTGCTGCTGAAAGTAGAGGGAGCAGCAACCTTAATGGAGAGCAGAGCTTCTTCCAGAGCTAAACCTTGGGGGAGCAATGCAAGCATCTGCTAGAGGTGTTGCTGGGGAAGGGTGGGGAGTGTGAACAGGACTCCCTTTTAGTAGCTTCCTGCAACATAAGGGAAAGTACTTAAAAATTGTCACATTTGTGGGCACTTCTTTGACTACTTGATATGCTCATTGTTCCTCAGGAGCACAGGAAAGGTAACAAGGAGGCAGGTCTTCTGCTGTGCTGTAGTGGTCCTGGAGGATACCATGGTCAGATGGAAAAACCGTGAGATTAGAAGATTGAAAGTATGTTTTTGATGGGGAAATGAAGTATGAGAGACAAAGCAGGAGTGGAAAGCAGAAACCCCTGACCAGCATACATTGCTTTAGAAGGAGTCAGTGAAGGTTCCCTGGCACCAGGGCCACTGGCCTCCAGCAGATTGGAAAACTATTATGGACTGAGCAATAATAAGCAAAACACTGGGCCTGGGAAAGGGCATGTTGTTCTTCAGTAGGGTTTGAGAGTTATTTCCCTCTGTCTATTCCTGTCTTGCATAAATACTTTACACTGGCACCAGCCAGTTGCAGCCAATGTTGCATATTTTTCATCCATCAGCTTTTTGAAAATGTGACTCAGAACTGCTTAAATCTGAAATTTAAGTTTAATTTTAAAAGTGGGAGGAGTGGCTTTTGTGTATAAGGAAAATATACACCAAAAAAAGCCTTTGTGTAAAAGGAAATGTTTTAGTACACTTATTTTTAAACATGTTATGGCATTGTAAAGTGGTGCAAATCAAGTGTTGATTCTCACATTGTACCCAGAAATAGGAAAGGCTGTATAGAAGAGTCAAATAACACTGAAATTTAGAAGGTTAAGTGAGTAGCAAAAAGAAGGTTAATGCAAGTAGAACATTAACATGATTTCTAGGGATGCAGAGCTGTTTGATCAGACCTGCTACTGTATCTGCATGTCTTTTTCTATTTGCATCTGTTGTGCAACTTTGATTAAGTGTGATAGATGGAGGAGGGTATTCAGTGTAATTCATTTTCATCAATGAAATGCAATGAAAGGGTGGAGAAGCCACTGCCATCCCCCAGAGAGAGCTTAGAGGCGATTGCAACCTTTCATAGACACCAGAGAATCCATGCAGGACAACCCTTGTGAATGCCTCTTATGCAAGGAAAGCCACCTTGGGAGGTTGCAGAGGTTCCACCTTTGTACTGGGGTAGGCTCTACTTTTTTAGCATATTTACTGAAAGCATTTGTAGTGGTATAATCACACGATGATGTGCTGAGCAAAGCCCTGTCTGCTGGAGAATGGAGATGGTAGAGTGGCAATGGTGATGGGCACTGACCCCTCTATGCAAGCCCAAAGTTAACACGTTCCCAAACTACCATGAACACAGAGCTAAGATCGCTCAGTTGTCTGAGCTCCTGTCAGCAACATGGCAGAGGGGGAGAATTCTGCCTCTAGCAACAAACGTGAAGTCAAGATGTGCAAATTCCCACCTTGGGGGTTGCTGCTTTAGGGTATAAAGTGGTTATTAAATTGCAGAGATTTAAGGCTACCTCTGTGTTTTAAAAGTTCCGTAAATGTGTAAAAAAAACTGAAAAAGGTGGGGGGGAAAGTAAGTGTGGCTTTTATAAAATTGCATTTCACAGATGCAAACTGTGACATGTTTCTGCAGGTTTTTCCTAGTGCTGGTTTCCCATTAGTAGGTGGTGGAGTTGTTCACTGGATCTGCTAAGGAGAGGTGCAATTTAGGAGGCCTGCATAACTTGATTCTCAAGCATCTCATTGCAGGGCTCAGTTTCAGAGCACTCATTTCTTCTTGCCATGGGGGTTGGCCATGGCTGCTTTCAGGTAGCATGTGTGACTGCAGATTTTCAGTGGTAGAGGGTAACCCTTTGAGAGGGGTAAAAATTAATTCCTGCCAACATGTGGTGGCTTGTCAGGAATGTTTGATGATGAGCCTGATGTTGGTACTGAATCTTCCTCACAGCTGATCTAAGTCTCATCTTTGTGCTTGCAGGAAAAGAACCTGCTCCAAAGTGCCCTGTAGACTGTGTGAGAGTGGGATGTGACAGTGCTGGGATAATACTCAACAAGAATGAACTTCAGGTATCCCACACTATGGTGGCTGAGTTATGAAATGGCATAAAGCCTGTTCTTTAGCAAGCAGAGCTTGCATATTCCTGATGATGGCCAAAATAGGAATATTTTGCTGTGGCAGGAAATCCTCTTACAGCAGTGGTACAGTGTAAATGGCAGTTTTGCTGCTGAAAATCTTAACTGTGGAGAAGCTGTGCTCTCTTTAAAGGTTCTCAAAGAGGCCAAGTTACTATTTTATAGTTCATTTCCTATACTGTGGAAGCGATGTGCTAGCCATTTTATTTTATGGAATAATGGTGTTAAACATTTGGCTTTAGCAAAATAGTAAGACTTATGGAACATTGAAGTTTACAAGTGAAGGAAAAAATCATATGGAATTGCAGTAGGTAGTTCTTAAATCTCCTTGAAACTGTAATTTTCTAGAAGTTTTTGTTATGACAAGGTGCCTCTTGATTTCCAGGTTTAAGTGCCTTTTGAAGGCAAAGATAATTGTTTTTTCATACAAATCAAATGACTGTGCTTTGGTCTTCAATGTGAAAGATTCACTGACTAGTATTAACAAGAAATGGTGTTATTAGAGCCAACAAGAAATAGTTGAAGAGAATAGTACAACTGTAAGCAGTAAAGCAGAATACTGCTGCAAAAGGCTTTAATTAAGCAGTTTCGGAAATCCAGATTTTGAGTTTCTCTGAGACTTGCATGATGGAATTTTGTGTGTGTCAAATAATAACCTCTTAGATCCCTGGTTTTATTGTGCTGTTAGAATGCCCTTGGAAATTAATGAGAAATAAAACCGAGCGTGTGCAGACCATGTTGGTCATTGACACTATCAACTTTTTTCAGCTTAAGCTCCAAAGGTTCCTTTCAATTCAAACCATTCTATAACCCTATAAAGAGCAATTTGGGACCTGTCCTTCAAGGGCATAGTAGAAATGGACTGGCAATGGCTAACCTGATTTGCTTAAGAGAGGGGTTGGGAAGAGATATTAGGAGATCAGGTTTTGGAAGAGAAGGTAAAATGTGGCTGCGTCTTCTGAGAGAGAACATTGGATACTCATCACTCTTCCTCTTCTGCTTGCTAAATCCATGCTTGCTGAACATGTTTTAATCTGCAGCTTTTCAGTCAGTCCTCTGCAGAGGGAAGCAGTTTGATCATCCCCTTTCAACACCACAGTAGTTTACATCAGTCTTTAAAACATGATACAGCCAATGTGAATGTGTCCTTTATTAATCAAACCTTCTAACTATGTGTTGGTATTGTCTTGCTGGATAAGTCTAGGGAAATATGATATAATCAAACAGTGGATCAGAAAAGTGCTCTTCAAGTGCTAGTCAGGATCATTATCCAAATAAAGGAATTCATTAGAGAGGCCTCATGTCAGTTAGTGTATTTCCTGATGACTTGGATGATGGAACAGTGATTCATGATTGAATATATTTGAGAATGGAAAATTTGAGATGGGAGTGGGTCTCAGGAATTCTAGACAACAAGTTTCTGGTTCAAAATAACTGACCAAAACTGAAAAAATCATTTGAAAATAGATTATAGTCCAGGGAAGACAAATGTGAATTTCGGTGTTGAAAAAAGTTATGGCTTGTTACAGTTGGTTACGAGGTGGGAAACAAATGGATAGAGTGCAATTTTGCAGAAAAAGATCTAAAAATGACAGTGACTCAGAGGATATAAATATTATCAATAATATATATTATCAATAATATATATTATCAGTTATCCCACAAGGTTAAACAGACGGAGGTGATAGGACATGCAAAGGGATCCTCCTCCCTGTGGAGGTAATAGTGGTAAGACCAACTGGAGAGGCTTGAAAGGAATAAGAAAGACCAGGGCCCTATACCATGAAGAGAAAGGTATGGGGTTGTGTAACTTAAGGTATGGTAAAGCTGAAAGAAACCAAATGAGTTGTTTTGAAGGCAAAAGCAATACACTGTTCTCTGGTCCACGGTGGCCAGAAGAGGAATTAAGATGGTTTTGCTGAAGGTAACAGTCGCTGGGACAGGCAGCTTGCAGTAACTCTGTTCATACCATGTAGATGACCATGCCAGTCAGGGGTGGTGTGTGAGTGGCTGATCCTGCCCGGGGGCACGGCGGTGCGGTGTGAATTCATGAGGCCCCATTTGGTCTTGCACGGAAGGTGGGGTGGAGGGAGGAACCCTCAACCTGTGGTGATCTAACATTTTGGCCAGTGCTTTCCTCTGCCCTTCTTCAACCTTGTGCTTCTAATTCCTGAACTCAGACTCTTTGCTCTGCCTGTGTGTTGACATAAATTATGCAGCAAGTCCTTTCAGGCAGGGGCTTTGTTCACCTGCCTATTTGTCTGGCATCAGTGGGGCTCCAGTGTTGACTGGAGCTCCAAGCATAAACAATAACCATTGTCAGAGTAGATTATTCAGAGCAGAGCAATCATGAAGTCATTTGGTTATGAAAAGCTCCCCAGAGCATGAGTGCTTGCTGTGACCCAGAAATGTTGGCATGAAAATCGATTACATGGTAGGATTTATGTGGCAAACTTGTGGTTCTTCCCTGTGCAGACAGTGCATGGTGTCATGGAGATGGTGCCTATTGTGTGAAATGTATGTGCAGCCTTCCTAAAGGGAACACAAACTCTAGCCACGGGAAAGAGGGCTGAAGGAGCCCATTTGTCGGGAAAGGCCATGGTGAAAAGTCTTTGGAGTTTAAGTGAGATATGAACAATAATTGTTGAGGAGGGAGTGAGATACAGGGGCCAAAGATGCAGGGTATGAAGCCGAGTGACTCCCGTTGGACACGTTCTCTGAAGTCACGGCAGCACTGTTGCTTGAGAGCTGATTAGACAAAGCACTGGAGAATACAGAACTGTTTGAAATGGGCCCAAAGCCCTTTACCTCTTCCATTTCTCTGCCCTGCTGCTTTCTGCCTCTGATGAACATTCCTGCCAGATCCTGCTTGCTCTTTGGTTGGTGAGGAGAAACTGGGCATAATTATTCGCATCATCTGCCCTGTTTCCACAGCTTTGCTGCTGTTACTGCTGCAGCCGGGCAGCAGCTGAAGGTACAGCATCTCCTGACTGGGGATTCTGGCCCTGGAAACTGCAGTTGTGTTCCCCACCAAAATTTTGGAATCTGTTGAGAAGGTTCCCAGCTGTTCTACCTAGCAGGTTTCTCAGAGTTGTTAAGGACAGCCACCTGGGCAGACACACTGTGGGTGCATGATACACACACACAAAGTCTTTATGAAAACTTGGATTTCTCTAAAAACAGCTTTAAAATGCAAAATTTGTTCTTAACAGAAAGCAAAAAAAGCCCAAAAAAACCAAACCAAAAACAAATAACCCCCCTCTCTCTCTCTCACACACACACACACAAAACCAAACAAACAATCAAACAAAGCTAACTAAAACCCTCAAAATGGCTAAAGGTCCTAATGGGAACTATGTTAATTCTTATTCTGAAATGAAAAATCAGCCCCAAAGATTGAATGCATCTGAAGATGATCAAAGCCATTCTTCCAGTGCATTCTAACTAGCACAGCAAGGGAATTTCCTAACAAGTCATTATTGGTATGTGAAAGTGCAATGTGTTAAATCTTGAAAAGGTATGCTCAGCTCACAGCGATGAAACTTGTCTTGATTTCTGCTCTGGACAAGTTTCAAAAACACAGAGCTAGAAAAATAAAGCATCAAGGAGAAGATATGCATATCCAGCATCCACACCTCCAGCTGGGGCAAGTACTTAATTCTTGAGCCTACAGCAAAGAAACCACTAACAGAGCTATGAACTGATGTGAGAGTTTCATATATGGTGAGACACAGTTTCTTTCTTAATCCATATGGTGATCAGTTTAAACCATGAAGTGTGAAATGTGATTACCCTTGTCCAGTGTTTGAATTAGGGGGCTGCAAGTAAAGGCTTATTGCTCTCACTTGCATGAAGGAGGGGAAAACAGGCACAAGGACTAAGAGCTGCTTCTGCGTGCCTCTGTGAGGCAGGGCAGAAATAATCCTCTTCCACTTATTCCCTGAGATTTCAGTATGATGAAATAGATAATATTCTCTCAGGAGGGCTTTAATACAGGCCTTTGGTAGGGGCAACAGCTGCTATGGAGGACAAAAGAATGCCATTTCATGTTAGACACTTTGAAATGAACATTTAGTTAGTGCGAGGGTTTTGGCAGTTCATAACCACTTATGCTATAGGTTGGGTCACCGTCTTATATTGGCTTTACCTGAACATTTTAGTTGGCACAAAACTCAGAGTGCAGCTGCCTGTGAATTAACTTGCATTTGCAGATTATTTTTCTTCCTGTGGTAAACCCATCCAGCCTGAGTGGGCCTGCCGGTTATATGAGGAGAGAAGTTGATGTTTCCTTTTTCAGGAGTTGAAGAGATACTTTGATACTAATGCTTTTGCACAGGTGTGGTGCTATGAGTAGGAGTAGAAGCCATGAGGTGAAAAGACTACTGCTTCTATCAGCTGTACAACAGAACTGGGAATGCCCTATGGTCAGTTCAATGCCTTTAAACTGACAAACAGGTGTCAGTTTTGCCAAAAAAGTGTTCTTCACCATGTCTAAGTGAACAAATACAGGTGTGTCTACAGAAGTACAGAAAAGACTATTGATGGTGGGCTGCAATGTATGACCTGGAGTCCCTACCCTGCCCCAAAAGGTTTTCTAGTTAATAGAAAAGCTTCTGCGTTTTGCTGTTGATCTAGCACTGGTACTTTTCACACTACAAGGCTGAGAAATTCAGTTTGGGGTTAGATAAGCTTTTTTTTTCTTTTTTGAATCTGTGCTGCCATTTGGGCTGTTACCTTCATAGAGAAACCACAGTATTGACTAAACTGTATGTCAGGATAGAATGTGTAAATGAAAACAGCTGAAAACCAGTGGTGGGTGTCATTGAAATGCCAAGTGTAATCTTCTGTTACTTCTTCACTTGTTTAGCTTCTATAGACAAAATTTCCACTATTTAACTAGTTCTGGTAGCTTTCTAGAGTCAGAAGGGTTGCTGCCCTGCTCTGGAAGCAGCTCTATGAAACATTTTGATTTTAATGGTGTGGCTTCATCTTAGTGCACTGGCATTCTTTGATTGCCTTTTGAGAGACAAATCCCATCATAGCTCTGTGTGCTGTAATCAACTGCTTGCAAGTGCTTGACTCTGCAGTTGCTTGGACTTGGACATGTTATAATATTCATGAGATATTGATGGTCTGTGTCAAAGGAAAAGAATTCCTCATGCTAGCCAAGTCTGGAAGATAGACTTGAAGAAATCTACACAGTACAAAAATCTCAGCTTCAGTTTTATTTTTTAGTTGGGCTCCTCATATGTGGTTGGTCTATTGAATTCTAACAGAATTGTGTTCCTTGCCTGCCTATAAAATGCCACACAGCAAATACATTAGAGTGGTAAAGATTAGTAGTCTTTACTCTTATTCTTAAAGGTTTTCCACTAGCCTTTGAAAACAAACTTATTTTCAATATTTCAGTATTCACTCCATGCAGTATCTACTTCATTGTGTAGACTATTGGCAAGCTACCTACAAAGAAATTCCATTCTGGTTGCCTGTTGCCCTTTTCTGTCACACTATTGATGTATTAATATCTTTCCAAGCATAAGTCTGTGCACTGGGATTTTTTTTTTTCATGGCATTTTTTTCCAGTCTGCTGTGTCCTTGAGGAAATTCTGGAGGGATGCTGGAGAGCTGTTGTCATCCTGGGTGTGTCTCACTGCTGAGCGCAGGGATTTTCAACTCATGAGCTGAAGCCTCCTTGACCCAATTCTGTGACTTTGCTGTTCAATAAGAAAAAACAGTAAAGGAAACAAAGTGGTTTCAGGCTGGGAGCCAGGAAAAGTAGGGAGATCCCTGTGTTTGGCCCACTGGGGATTTGGCTGGGGTTTTGGGGTGCCTTTTAATAAGCCCCCCTATTCAGCAGCAGCAGTGTTTTTTTCATGCATGCCCTGTCCTAGGCTTGAACTGCCAGCATGTAAGTGCAAGGCTGTGGATCTCATGTGAGTTAGTATTTAAAAGGCCCATTTTTTTATTATAAAATAAGAAAGTACAGATAGGAATGACATAGCTTGAGCTATGAATCACATCTGACTCACATTAAAGGTTACAAGTCCAAATCTACTTTCATCTGTATCGAGTGCTGTTCTGCTATTGGTGCTAATACATGCAAAAACAGGTGTTAGTACAAGAAAGCATTTAATATGAGGGATTCATCTTATCTTGTTTCAGACTAGGTATTTCAACTGTGTCATCACTTGTATTTAACAGTTGTCAAAACAGTTGAATAAGGCAGAGGGGTTGTTTCTCATCAGCAAACTTTGCAGCCTGCCTGACTTCACATAATAAATCCCTTCATAGTATATTTTCCTATGGAGAAACCAGTTATTAACTTTTGCCTTCCTCAACATTTTAATAATATGCTGCATACAGGAGATATCTGTGGTTTGGATAGGAGGGAGATGAGAAGAAATATAGCAATTTATTTTTACATATTAGGCAATATGTCTGGATGATGGGGGATGTGATAGAATTTTTTATGTAAAGCTGCAGTGACAAGTAAAAAATGGAGCATACAAATATGGATGAATCTCTTGACTGTTTCTAGTGCTGGCCACCACAAATAACAGACTATGAAGTTGGGCCTGTTTGGTTAGTTCATTATTTCCAATGAACTCTAATTTCCTCCAGATGTATGTGGCATTAGTCATTTTTGTATGGTGTGTATATATAGTTTGCTTAATATTTCTGGATTATTTGCTCTTCTTACTCTGGGCTTGGTCTAGTTATCCTGATTATGCTATTTCTATTCCCCCACTACATGACTGAAATACATGAAGAGCATTAGAGAAAGAAAGGAAATGTACTTAGACATTCTAGATTTCAAAATCTTGTTAATATTGATCAATGCTTTAGGAGCCACAAACACTTTGACAAATACTTGGTAATCTTCAAATATTTGCAAGCAATTAATATTCTGGTTGGGTAAATGAATGCAACGGTAAATGAATGCAAATTTAAACTTGGGTTTAATTATTTTTAAAGCTGTGTATTAATTTAAGCTTTCTTTTCTGTCCTCATGCTCCTGTATTTGATGAAATTGTTGCTAGCCACAGGGGTTTGTGTTTGTCACAGGGTATCATTTTCCACAGGAAGTTGGAAGCCTTTGGGTTCCTGAGGCCAGGAGCTCTCCTGCTGCATTGCTGTGCTTTGTTCCTGGGGTCTGCCCTAAGCACAGCCATGCTCACCACGGCTGCCCTGGCTGCTTTTCCTTTTCTTTGCACAAACTCCAACTGTATTAGATTTGCAGAGCAAGGGTTTGGTAGCAGTGAGGTTACAGGGGTGGCTCCCTTGAGAAGCTGCCGGAAGCTTCCCCCATGTGGAGCCAGTGCCAGCTGACTCCAGGATGGAACCACCACTCATCAAGGCTGAGCCCAGCAGCAACAGGAGTAATGCCTCTGATAACATGTTTAAGAAGGGGGAAAAAGTTATTCTGCAGAAACAAATTGCAGTCAGAGAAGAGAGGAGTGAGAATACGTGAGAGAATCAGCTCTGCAGACACCGAGGTCAGTGCAGGAGGGCAGAGGAGGTGCTCCAGGCACTGGAGCAGAGATTCTCCTGCAGCCCATGGTGAAGACCACAGCAAGGAAGGATGTCCCCCTGCAGCCCATGGTGCAGCAGATCCACCTGCAGCCTGCAGAGGACCAGAGCAGGTGGATGCCCAAAGCAGGCTGTATTCCTGTGGTCAGCCTGGGCCTTTTGTTGTATTTTCTCTCCCCTGTCTAGCTGAAGAAGGGAGCGATAGAGTGGCTTTGATGGGCACCTGGTGTCTAGCCAGGATCAACCCACAACAACAACTTAGTGGAAATAATATATTTTTTTGGCGTTGGCAGTCACTCTTGTGCCTACTGGCTGGTGCACAAAGCACAGTAAGCTCCTGACCTGTGTCTCCAGGCAGCTCTTGTGACTTCTATCAGAAGTACCACTTTCCCACATAAATCCTTACCTACTTCTGCCCTTCACCATCTGCTAATTTTTCATCACTGTTCCATCTTCACTTAGAAGCGTAGTTTCCAAAATTAGTTTACATCAGTGTTGACACTAGTACCAGCAGCAGCTCTGGTCTCTGTGCTTTGTACACAAGCAGTAAGAGATGGTTGCTGGTTCAGGCAGTTTCTGTAATAGGAGAAGTATCTGGCACGCAACTTGTCTGGGAAACGCTAATTAAGAGCATTCAGGTCCTGCAGCATTGTTCATCTGTGGCTGGATGTAGAGTTGAGGAGACGTCGTGGACCCACCCGGAGCCTCAGCTGTGAGCCTCTCACTCTTGGTACCAGACTTCTTATTTCTGCTTTTCTTGAATCCTTGAAAGAAAGTTAAGAAACAAGTGACCTCTGTCTTGCACATCTCTTCTTCACATGCTAGTAAAGGATCTAGTAATTATCAAATGAGTGGAACAAGCAACAGAGAGGCACAGGCTCAAAACTTTGCAAGGATTTTAACTGTGTAGCTCCTTGGGATGTTTGCTTCATTTGTGTGGCTCCTAAATTTTCAGGTTAATTACTTGAAATCCAAGCTAAGCAGGACATATAATTGTGTAGCCTTAGTAGCCTTTGGAAATAAAAATTGTTTTGCTGTCAGGTCCCTCTAACCTTGTCAGGAAAATCCAGCTTCATAATATCAGGCAAAAAATTAAACTTTACCCTAGCTGAGACAGTATCTTTGGACATTTGTACAACTTTGCATGATGTTTTGGAAATGTCTGATGTAGATGAGCATAATAAATCTCCTGCAGTGTTTCAGCTGTAGGCAAATGGCTTTGTCTCTGAATGGTCCATGCAAATGGTTTGCTATCCTTGAGGGGCAAATTGCATGATTAGGCAATTAATACTAAAAACTGTGCTCTTCCCACTGGAGAGAAACAATATTCAGCTGAATGTATTGCTCATTTGTTCCTTGTAGTTCTCTTTTGCTTCTTAAACAGTCAGCACTGGTTGAGTAATCACTTTTTCATATAAGAAAAACAGCTCTGATTGCAGAGTCACCGCTTTCTGTAGCCCCATACTGAATGCATCTCAGACTCATTTCCCCTTTTGGACCTCCATGTAGAAGAGTCATCAATACAAGACACTTTGCAATTACCTCTGCTTGTTCAGAGAAGGCAATTAGGCATGTGATTCTTCATCTTGTAAAGTGATGTTTTGTCTCAATGGACCATTTTGCAAAGAAATTCTGAGGATCCACTGAGCACAAGGGTTCAAGTGCTGCAGCCATAGGTGGTAAATAAAGCAAAGGGACACACAGGCAGTAGCAGCCTTTTCATGAGGGTATATGATGTGGTTGAGGGAGAAAATATTAGCACTGGGGAAAAAAGCAATCTTCATTGATTCCTCACAGAGTCACTGAAATCCAGAAGTAAATACATCACTGTCTCAGTCTTTCCAGTGTCATCAGTTTTGATAATATGGGCCTGCCTGTAAAAAGTAGTAGAACTTGCCTAAAACAGACTATGCCTTTGACAAGCCATTACTTCTTCTTAGAAAGGATTATGTGTATTTGCTGACTCATTTGGCATAGGTATGTGATTATTTTACTTTGTTTGATAGTATTAAAAGATGTTTTTTTGAGAATATTTGGTGGGTGAGTTTAAACATCCCTGTGACTCGCACGGAGACTAAACAGGCTGAAGGAAGATGTTTAATCTGTCATAATTCTTCACAAATAAAACAAAATCTTAAGGAAACTGTTAAGATGGACCCTAGTATGGCTGAATTCAGCCTGGTCCTGAGGTATTGCCCGCTCACACTGTCTAGCTTGGGCTTCTCTGGTACCAATCAAAAGTTGAGACCCCCAGAATATGGAACCAGAACCCCTTCCCAGTGCCTCCCAGCCTCTAGGTATGGCTGCTTCTGATCAATTAAAAATATATCTATTTTAGTGATGATTAAAGACTCAGTCAGAAAACCAGTCTCTTCAATTTTATAAGAACTGAAGGTACACCTGCGTAAGGACTGCGGCTGACTTAGGATTTGAATCTATAGGAATATTCCTTAGGCTATTAATGCTGACAGATGATTTTTGTATAGGAACAGCTCTTTAGCTTATAGAAGATTGATTTTCAGCTTTGAATATCATTTTTTTCAGCCAGCTTTAAATATTGACACTTCTAACCCAGTAATCTTCTTCATGTGAATCCTCTCACCCCACCTCTTTTTCTTTGCACCTCCAGAAGATGTTCCAGCATGTCTGACCATATTTTTTGGGCTGCTGGTCAATGTCTGAACATGGGCAGCCCTGGCATATGGAGGAAATAGAAAGCGAGGTGTTTGAACACCCCCTCTCGCCCTGGCTTCTAAGGACAGGGGTGGCCTGAAGCTGGCAGAAGGCAGCAGATGTATGCACACAGCCGTGTCTCTGCCTGGCCTCTCTGTGGCCCCTCTGTCACTTTTAAGGACATGGGCATGCAAGAGCTGTCTGTGAGCGAAGACAGAAAGGCAGAACAGCCACGAGGGGTGGTGGGAGAGGCTGAAACACCCAGTAACTCCCTGTGCACTTTGGATGCTGCCAAGGTCAGTGACTACATTCTTAAAGGCAAATGTCAGCTGACCAGAAAATCCAGGACTTGGGCTGGATGTCTGGAGGTGTTTTGTGTCACCAAGGTAAGTGCCAAGGGCATTTGGCCCACCTAAATAGTGGGGCAAGGCTGGGAAAGCCTTTCCTCATGTAGGCAGCTTGGAGCAGGAGCATTTCTTCAGTGCAGTACTTGGCTATTCCTTACATCCTAAACATCATGGGCTGTCAGTAGCTGCTCTACAGCAGGAAAGGGTTTAGTTTGCCCATGGCAGCCAGCAGCCCCTTGGGGTTCATACATAGGGGTCAGGCCATGGCTGTCCTAAGCAATCTGTGTCATGAATGAGCTGCAGAAGCAGCAACTTCAGGCTGTCTCTTCCCCAGGGAATTAAAATCCCCCTTAGACCAAAGCTGTCCCTATTCCATGGCATGGGATGGTTGGGTGGGTATCTGGCAGTTCACAAAGGAAGCAAAAAAGGATTCTCATGACACAGCTCTCGGATACTGAGTTGTCCCTTCTTCAAAGGTGTATTGGTGTCACCAACTGCTTATATATCCCTGATAGAAAGATCAAAGAGGGTGCATGAGCAGACTGGTCCTGTAATGTAACCTCCTGAGGTAGGTCCCTCAGTTAGGCAGTGAAACTACCCCATCTTTCCCTTGGCAATGAAAATAACTGTTTAAAATTTACTTTGAGAATTGTGACCAAAAACTGCATGTGGATTATGATGCATAATGGAGTCCCTGCTGAAGCACAGGCTGAAATTGCATGGCATCATTTTCTAAAGTGACTATTGGTGTTGTCTTCCCAGTGGAATCTTCTTAAAATACATCATGTAGGATCTGGATTTCCAGAGGGAAAGTCTTCGATACTGTCTGATAAACAATGCCATCTGAGCTGCTCTGTGTGTTGCATATGCAGAATCAGAAAATACAGACTAGAATATTTAAAAAGGGATTCTTTGTGATTTTATTTCCAGGACTAATTCTCTTGACTTCACCACTGACAGAGATGTTGTCAGTCTTTCAGTTTTGTTACTATTGCTGTGGGTACTTAAGCAATAGGAGCTTTATAATGCTTGCAGTTCTTATAGTGCAAAGAAAATCCCAGCCTTTTTTAAGAGATTTGTTTGCTCTGACTGAATTCAGAGAAAAATCCTAGCCTTTGGCTTGGGTATCATAATTAGAATTTTGGTTAATTGGCAACATGTTGCAGTCTTTTTTCACAGAATCACAGAATCTGTTGGAAAAGACCTCTGAGACTGAGTCCAATTTTGACTGAACACCACCATGTCATCTAGACCATGGCACTAAGATTTTTCTACATGTTTCTGCAAAGCTAAATTTTCTGGTATATCACAAATCAAAAACTAAGTGAAGTGGAGCAAGACTTAACAATATTTGTTTTTCCAGATGTGACAATTGAGCCCAAGATGTTAAAAGAAAAAGCTTTTGGCTTTCTACCAAGATGTCAATGACATTTGTGATGAATTAAAATAAATTTTATTGCCAAAAACCAAAAGCATTTTGTGCAGATATAGAAAATTATTCTGACTCCCTCCCATTACATTGGACGATAAGATCTAAATTCCCTACTCTGGCTGAGCCAGATCCATAATTATTCTTCCAAAATCAATACCTAACTCATATTTACAGGCAAGTAAACTCAATATTGCTCAGGTACTTCCTGCAACTTGGATAAATATTCCAGTTTTTGAAGAAGAATCACTTCAGATTAAACTTTTAAAAGGTTTATATAAGTCTTAAAATATATATTTATTTTTTTAATATTTCAAATTGAAAGCACAGAGCAGTCTGTTTGTGCAAAATAATGCCATGTTTTAATTGATACTAGCTACACCTTGCAAAAATATTTTCTGAAATTTAACAATAAGTGGAACTTTATAGTTTAGAAAAAGAAAAGCTGCTTATTTAGAGATACAGGGAGTTAAATTTAACAGCCTTGTTGCAGGCGTGAAGTATTATAAGTAGTAACCAATAAGTAGAAAGACAGTAATAGTGAAATTTCATTTTGGATTAATCTCTAAAAGGACAACCTGTTAATTAAAAACAAAATACTGTATGTTTCTCCCATTGCAATCCTTGTAATGCTTCCTAGAAAATGGGAGCTACTTGCTTCAAATAAGTCCCTGACTACCTGTGCTATTACTTTACCAAACTGCCCAGACCCAGCAAGATGCACATTGAGCTCCTGTGCTGAAGTAAAAGATAACATTTGAAATCCACCTAAACCTCATGGGATGTCAGCTCAGCCAAACTGAAGACACCCTGTTAACGTTTCTCTGGGGCCAGTCAGTGGCAGAATCCCTGCTTGGTCCCCTGCCCCTTTTTGAGCAACAGCAGCACAGCTGTTTGTGTGGTGTGTGTTAATGCTGTTTGTCTGAATAGTTCCCGCTTAAAGATAATAAAAATCAGAGGATTGCTGCTGGAGATACTGATGCAGAACTGCATCCTTCTGAAATGTGACTCTAGCAGACTCTGAACGAGTCAGGCAGTATCAAAATGTCATTAATTTGCCTTCTAGAAAGTGGACCTAAAAAATTTCCATTTTTGGCTTTTATTTCTAGTAGCATGTGTTCAAAGTCCATCCAGAGGAGAACACAAACGTTTTTTGGTTCTCGTGCTTTTTTGTATTTGGCCCAAAACGGTTTAGCATTTTGATCTGAATTTGTCCTTTTAGTTCAAATAAATTTGTCACTATATTACACTAATACTTATTTCTCTTGCTAATACTGAGTAAGAAAAGAATTTTATGTGTGCATCAAACTTCATGAAGCAGGAGTATAGAGCATGCTCTAGGATTAAATCATTAAATTTAGAGTATAATACAAGTGACAGAAGAGTAAAGCAGTTTGTATATAGTATGTATTGTATATTAAACAAGACAAATACGTCAGTCATTATTAACACAGCAGAGAATAAAATCAGGAATCAGAGAAAAAAGGGACACAAGGCTAGTTTTTTTAAATATTAGTTTAAGTTAATGATTAAAAAACCTCCAGATATCTGTGGAATAGGTCATGGTGGGAGAAGAAATGAAGTAATGACAAGTCCGTGGCTGGTGTACTCTTATTATGACCTATGGCTCCTTGGGCCCCAAAACTCATCTTTGGAAGGACCAAGTAAGGCTTTTCAGTGAATCTATGCTGGTTTCACAGGGTCCTACTGGCTTGAGAGCTTCTGGAAATGTTTCCTGCTTTTGTGCCGTTTGGGTGCCTGTTACTCACGATTAGGTTTCCAGACCACTTTGGTGTTTTGGAGAAATCTGAGAATAAAGAACAACTATCTCATCTTTTGGGTTTTTTTCACTTGAAATGTGTTTATAGAAACCAAAAGAGTCTGCTTTTCAGTTTTAGCTATGGAAGAAGCTAGACTTTTCTCAGGGACAAAATAGGATGGCGTGAGAAATGGCATGTTTTAGTACTTACGTGTTTTACACTAGATGAAGATGACAGATACCACTTTTCCCTTAGAAGCCTCCTTCAGTTAGAGCCACTCTTCTTTCAGTGTGGCCTTTACCTATATGCAGCAAGTTACTGTGTGAAGTTAATTAATTTAAAGCATACTGTTTGTATTAAGGCCAAACACAGAACAGTTTTTAATCTGAATCTTCAAAAAGCCTTTGACCTGAACAATGAATCTCTTTCTTGTCCTTTATATTCAGTCCAGTTTTCATTCCATTCACCTCACTGCCTCATGCAAATACTAAACACATACTATTCTTGTTTACCTTTGGCTGCAATTTCTGTATCTCTGTGAGGTTTCCCCCCCATCCAGCCAGGAAACAAAGAGCAGGGTGTGCTTTTAAAGGCAGGAAAGTAGCTTTAAATATCCTGTTGGACGAACTGTGAGGTTATTTTTTTTTGCTTTAAAAAAGGCATCGTTTTCTTGAAGACTCTCAAAATTTGTGGCTTTGTGAAATATTTATTTTAGAGTCTCTTTCTGAGTCTAGCAGTGAAGCTTCTTCTAACAACATAAGCAGGACTTCCTTTTTGTCCTCTCATCCCCCTGCCTTCCTGGGGCCTTACAAATAGCATTTTTCCTGTAGAATAAATAACTTCACCAAAATAGATATATAAACCCACGGTAAAACTCAGTGTGTTTATAGCTGAAACCCAACTGTTATTCTGCAGCTGGTCTCTGTAGTTCATGTTTACGCTCACAAAAGGTTGTTAACTCCTCCGAGATCTTTGTTTTACACATTAGTTCCTTTTGAAGGAGAAATCAACCTTGTTCCTGACCTTTCTTAATGATAATTTCTACAAGCAATAGGTACAGGAAGGCTCAATAAAAATAGCTGGGGGTTAGTGAATATTTACAAACTGTTCAGCACGTAGACTTTCCAAATGGGGAAGTTGCACCAGAGGCAGGAGCTGGTGTCAGGGCTGGATGCAGCTCTGGCAGTCATCGAGGCAAGGAGAGGAAGGTGATGTGACTGTGTGCTGAGATAATACAGACCAAGAAAAAGCTCCACGTAATTATCATTATTACTACTCTGCTAAACTGTGCTGCTTTACTTTTTCAGTTTTTGAGGCAGGGGAAGAGGGACAGAGACAAGATTTATGAATTATCTGTGCAGGGACTTTTGTGGGTGAGTTCAGGAGAGAGCTTCATTTTGTAATAAACTGTAACTTCTAAGCTGTAGGTCATGGTCATAAAGGGTTCATGATCCTGGGGGTGATGTTATGTGCCTAGAAGCATGAATAAGAAATGCATTTACAAAGAAAAAATTTTGGGAAGCAGCCCTCTCTTTTTGTCAGAGCCACTTTTAGGTTCTGACCACAAGAAAGCAAAGTGTGGAGACAACTGGAAAATTATGTTGCAGTTCCAGTTTCAGGTGGTGGTGTCAGAATATGCAAGACCTAACAAGATTAGAGCAGTTTTGCCCTTTAATTTGAACAGATGCAAGTTGAAGTCACTAGTAGATTTGCATCATAACTCTGGTTCAACCCTGAGTCATGGGTTTATTTCATTCTGCTATACTCATTCTCGACGAACCACTTTGCTCCCTTTTTTTTTTTTTTTTTTTTTTTGTGAGGGTGGGTTAAACAAATGCTAATTCCTCAGAGAAAAATTTCTCCCTTGTTGAAACTTGAATGGGATATTTTACAGAGTGCAAGATCAGAAACCACCCTTCATGCAATAGCTGTGCCAGAAATGGCTTACCAGGAAAGCAGATTGCCAAGGGGTGGGTAACATTAATGAAATGGACAAGGGGGGGGGCTTTTTAAGGAGTACTTTTATTTCGATGTTTTTCTTGTCTTGGGACATTAATCTTATTTTTTTTTTTTTTTACTGAAGCAAGTTGGATGTCACACATTTCTTTTATCCGAGTTGTTAAAATTCCCAGCTCTTGCTCAAGCACACTGTCATTTCTGCTTTTCATTAAGGTTGTTTGACTATTTCGTGCCATAGAAAAAGAGGTTATCCAGATCACATCTTTGCTAGCTGTGAGCACCAGCTCGGACCATATCTACCTGACTGCTACAGCAAGTCCAGGACCAGGTAGTGACTCTGGATTTTGATAGGAACCCACATGTTCAGCTGCCACCAAGGGCAGGAGTGCAGAACCACAGCACCTACCTCACCCCGGCTGAGGAGGAGGCCCAGGCCATTTGCAAAGTGTGGGTCATCTGTGCAGCTCTAAATTGCAGCTGCTACAGCATCATAGGAAAGCACTAAACTGGAGCTTGAAAACAAGGGGAAAGGACAAACTCAGTGTAGAAAGAAATTGCAGGCTAGCTGAAGGATACAGAGAGAATTTTAAGAGAGACCTATAAGATATTCTTGTAACTCCTACCCTATAATGAATAGAAGCATTTGTCCCAGGATGGAGAATAAGATACAGCTATGTATATAGTCAGACTAGGCTTGACTCTGGATTTTATTTTTCAAGGCACTCTATTCACACCAGAGTTTAAAGTATTAAGAAAAAAGACCATTTGTGCCCAACGCTGATTTTTCCCTGTACATTTTACCAATGCCTCCTAGAAATTAAATCCTCCCCAAAGCAGACTATGTAGCTATAAGAGCAAGACTGCACCGCTCTTCAAAAAATCTGCATGCCTTTGTGCTTACATTTCCTTGCTTTTGCGTCTGAGCTGAGCCCTTAACAACTGAAAATATTTAAAGAAGAAAAACTAAAACCTAATGAATGTGAAAGGCATCTGCACAAAAACACAAGCCTTCTTCCCTCTGTCTCCACTAAAATACCCTAAAAGGCTTGTATAGGCTACACAAATAAACACAGCTACTCATTCCCTCTGTGCTCTTGTGTGCCAGTTTCTGTCTCCTTATTCTTTACCCTAATAAAGATCCCCAAATAAAATTTCTGCCTGTGTAACAGCTCAGCAGCTACGTGGTCACATCTTTTCCATATCATTTTTCCCGTGAATTTTCCATTCCTTCTACTTTACTTGGAATAAAATCAAGCATTCTGTTAATGGCCAGAAGCCTGCAGCGGGAGGGCCATACCCCAGCTCATCTGGGCCTGTGGATGCAATAGGTGAAATGCTATCAGTCTACTGGAACAGTGATTAGTATCTTTAAAGTCACTTTCCTATAATATAAACTCAGTTTAAGGGCAGAAAAAGCACGGGGCTGCTTCACGACTTCTCAAGACCTGCTTTTGCCATGTAAAGTCAATTGGCTGTAAGCTGTGGACCCAGCTTGGCTTCCAAGTATGCCTGGCTCTTCATTCACAAACTAAATGCTCTAGAGAGCTGCCAAATTGGGGAGATTATTCTGTCTCGTTTTCTGGCAAGCTGCAACTGCGTGTACCACTTAATTTATATGCTAATTGAGGCCAAGCCTCCAAATACACTCCATACAATATCAGTGTGACTTGGCTTTGACTGTATGGTTATTCTGCCTTCCAGCAGCCTTGGTGTGTGTGCTCCGAGCCCGACAGGATTTAGTATGTCTTCATCAATGAACTCCTGTGTCCTGACCCCAGCTTTTGGGAAGCGACAACTAAACTTGAGGAGTGCAGGTCATTCACGCTGAGGATCTACCCTATCGCTGTGAAGGTGAGTTCGTGCCGTTTCCTCACTGGGGCTCTACACGTTTCAGGTCTGAGGGAATGTTGATGTTCCTTAGGTCAGCTGGCCTAATAAGAGGTTGCAGAGGGCACAGCTAATTATGGGGACAGTGTGTTGCCAAGCCAGCTAGGTTGAACAGCTGGTTTTGGTACCTCTTCACCTCTGCCAGCTTACGCATGACTGAATGGCAAAAGCTCACACTCTCCTAGACTGCCCATTTTAAAAGCATAGTAAGGATCCAGGCTTTGTCAGCTCCTTGAGGAGCACTATATTGTTATAGAAAGAGCAGATACAAATATATGCATTCAGGGCTACTTTAAAAATATGCACAGTAAGGGTTCTATTTGACAGTTTAGGATGTTGTGAATTCCAAAAGTCAAGGATGAACTATTCTGTAAAGAGACACATGCCTCATGCTGAATATAGGATGTTTCACTGAAGGCTTCTGGACTTAGGTTGGGAAATGTACATACCTTTTCAGAGACAAGTATTAATATCTCATGCTTTAAGGCAGATATGTGACATTGGCTTTACAATTAATGCCACAAGATCAGAGATTCATACTAAGTTCTGAAGTTTCTACGTGATATTACTTCCACGCTTTTTTAAACTTTCTTTAAGAAACATATCTAGATGTGTTTTTAGAATCTTGTTAAAAGACAAGTGATTGCTTGAAAGTTAGAAAATTCCTAGCTGTCAATTACCTTGTGAATCTTTTGTGGGTCTACATGGTAGTAGCACATGTCATTTTGGACAACAGCATCATGGGAACATGGATTTGCAACATGCCTAACTTTTAAAAAGCAAGGGCTCACACTGCAATTCCTAGTCCAAGAGTTCAAAATGGGGCTTACTAGCCATTGCATACTGGAGAGAGAACAAACAGCCATGGAAAGGCTGTTGACAAGAACAAAAATGTGCCAAAAATTCCTGTGCTCTCCCAAGCAGAATGTATGCTTACAGATTTGAAATAAGGGATTATTTGAAACCAGGATTCATGGCTTGAGCTTAGGCACCTGTATTGTGTCTTTATATATGGGGGATTTGCTGCTCTCTTCTGAGTTGTGTCAGTGCCCACCTCTCGGCCAGGAAGCAGGGATATCAGTTCAGCATGGGTCCTTTCCTGAGGCAGGATAATTGGCTTATCTAGTTAAAGAATTGACACAGAGAGGCTCTCCACCTCACATGTGGATGTGAAGTCATGATCTGGTCAGAAAAGGAAGGAAAGACTCATCAAGCCACAGAGTAAAAAGCAAGAGGTAGCATGACTTTTCTGCCTAGTGATGAGGCAATTTCCTGGGATGGAGCAGTTATGGGATCTGGTACTTCCCAGAAGTATTTAAGCATTTTTGAGATCTGCTTGTCATTCATCATGTAAAAATTTCATGGGATTTCCAAAGCCTGCCCATGCATTTGGTTTCCTTTGTTCCTGTGAACAGCTTGTGCCTGTTCTCAGTAGCGTGTTGCCTCTGGGCAATGACCTGTTGGTTGGCAAAAACAGGTGCCAGGTGAGGTACCTGCCAGGGCATGACCGCCAGGCTGAAGAATCCCAAGGAAGTGGCTCATTTATTTCCATGACACTGTGCTCCTTTGTGTGCTTTGTGCAGCAGGTCTTGGCAAGCAGCATTGAAGCCAAGTCTCTCTGTTTAAAGTGGAAAAGCTCCAAAGCTGATAAATTTCCTCTGTCAAGTGGGTCAGAGAAAGGACATCCCTGTTCCAGGCAAGGCTGGTGTCATTAGGTAAACAGGGATTGTTCCTCAGCCTTGGAGCTGGCCCAGCCCAGAGCTGAGCATTCAGAAGCTGTGCTAAAGGAGATGATTGCAAAGGGCAGGATCAGGGTGGGGGATCAGCTGCACCACAGGGAGGAGAACTTGCCGCTGTGCTCAGAGCACCATCCTGTGCTTTGTGAAGCTCTGCAAGGGGCAGTAGTCCTTGTTCCATCACACATCAGCTTTTGCTCAGGAAGCAAAGGAAATAAAAAAACCTGAACAAGCTGTGGAGTGCCAAGTTGGCTCATAGGAGACTCATATCTGAAGAACCACCCAAATGTCTGAAAATACCCTGTGAACAGTGGAACCTTAAAAGGTTTCTGCCCAAACTCTTATTACTGCTAGTGCTGTGGTTCTGTTACTGCTGAAGCACAATGTTTGGTCCTTAGCAGTGTCAGAGGCTTGAAGTTTTTTTATTCCCTGCTGGAGTGAAAAGAGAACTGTTTGAAATGTTCCTCTTTTTTACATATATGTTTTTCCTGTTAACTCAGTTATGTTAACGTTTGCTTTTGGATGCTAATGGGATGTTTTAATTAGTGAACCTTTTTTTTTTTGTGGTATCAGGCACTGACCTGACACAGCATCCCGCTTAAAAGTTCTGCCCAAGTTGGAGCAGAGGCTTTTACTCCACACCTGCTCAGATGAAAACAGCAGGAACTTGAATGTGAGCGTCTCATTTTCAAGAGCTTTCCAGAGTACGAAACTAGATTCTACTCATTGCCAAAAATGCCAGCGTTGACTGAAAGGTAAAAATGTCTTTATTCCTCAAGATACTCTGGCTACTCTGTCTTACCACATTAAGGCTAGCTGACAATATGGGTTAATTTTGAAATGTGTAGAGTTGTGTTCTACAAAGGTATGAATCTATGGGTAAGGCAAAGTCCAGATTTTTCAGCAAATAGAACAGCCTGTTGGCGTATTTAACTGGAAAATGGAATTTGTTGGGGAGAGGAGAATGATTTAAAGAGCAGGATGAAGAGCGGAACAGGCCATTTTCCTATAGCACTCAGATTCTACCTTTGTCAAGGAAAAGGGAGGTGCTGCATTTAAATATAGAGCTTCTTTACTGTAGTAGTATAGAGGAAGGTGGTCTGCAGCTCTAGCAGTTTTGTGGAAAGCGATCTGTGTGTCTGAGAAAACTTGCCATCAGTGGTTAGCGTCCTGTTGAGTAGTTCTGAGGCACATAAACACAATGGCTTGCCTGGGCACTAAAAATGCACATCTTGTGATGCTGGCACTTGCTGAAGGTAGTGGGTGTAACAACCACCTTTCATTTAAGTCAACTGCAAAGTGCAATTAGGCCTTAGGGAATAGATAGCTGAAACAATAGGAGCCACCACCCCAAAAATGAGGGTATGTACAAAGCTGTTTAAGAATGTGTTGTGTAGGTGGAGGGTTTGATAACAGGCCGAGTTAACATGCAGGTGGCTAAATACTGTTCATGTGTAAGAGAAACCAGAAAGACATCAGGGCAGCATGCAGAGAAGGCATCAAGAAAGTCACAGCCAAATAAATACTTTCTGCCTGACTGAATAAAAGCCGAGTTTTCAGAAGTCAGGCACCTGGAGCTCCAAGCAAGCAAGGTGTTATCTGCTCTGAATTGTCACTGATATGTGAGAACTTGTGTCTAAGGAGCTGCTCTGAAATCAGAAGGCTATGTATCAGAAAAATGCAGTACCAGGTTCCAACACCTGTCTATCTGCAAGAGAGAAATGATACAAAAGTACTGACCAGCTAGAATGTGGCAACGCTCTATGGATCTCCTCATTATTGCAGTGGCAAAGAAGCAGGTATCTCTGCTTCTAACTGTAGTTAAGCAAGTTTATCTTTTATATGGAGTGAAACTTCAGATTTCAGTGTGGAAAATGTAATTGAACATCAACTAGAATGGAAAGGCCAGATCAGAATAAAACTCAAACTAGGCCCACCTGGCCTGAGTCAATTCTACTGGAGCTTTCTACACAGGAATACTTACTTGCTACAGAGTTGAACTTGGCAAAGTGAGACTTACACTTGGCTTTGGAGGTTTGCTTTTTCTCTCTATTATACAGTCAGTTTGCTCACAGTTCACCTTTATTTTTTGATTACTACAGCGTCCCACATGCTCTCTCCACTGAACGAGCTTTACTTGGTTATTCACCTATCTCATTGCCTAGAAGACACTTGATTTTTTGCACAATATTTGCTTTGCCGACTACATTTAACATGTGAATAGGTTGTCTGGCTATGACAGAAATGTTGTCCCTTATGTCTTTATTTAAAAAAAACAAACAAACTTTTGACAGTCTGTTTATAAGCCTGACCTTAAGAGATTTCTAACATTATGAGTTTGGGCTGCAACTTGAGATAAAGTTCAAGACCATCCAAACTGTCCCTCCACAGATATTTCCCCTGGTTTGAAAGTGTCTGCAGGCTCCACATAATTTCCCATGCAACTGAATCTGACTTTTATTAAAGCACTGTCTGCATCTGACTTTCATTAGTTCCATGAATGATCGCTAAGTGTAGATTTAGATTCTTCTTATAGTTACATTGCAGAAAATGAAAAGCAAATGGGTTCAAGGTAAAACTGAAGCAAAGCTGTACATAATTCTGCTGCGTTCTTCTGAACCCCAGCTAGCTCTTCAGTGAAGCACTGGCCAGACTACTGGCTTTTCTGAACTTTCCAAAATGCATTACCTAGAGTTCAACCTCCAGACATTCTTTCACGTGCGTTAAAGAAGTTTTTTGTCAGCTTTTAAAGTGAGAATGCAATAATTTATTTCTCATAAAATAGTGATCAGTGTGAGATATCACACTGTGTACATGGAACAAGCCACCAGGGCCATCCAATCCAATGTCTCACAAGTGTAGGGGTAATAGTCAGTTAGACCCAAAAGGTCTACAAATCACCCATTGTGCATATACCACAAGCCACAAAACACTCCCCAATGCTCTATAACAGCTTTAAGAGGTACAGTACAACCCATTCAAAGCCACAGACTGTTGTTTGCCACAGTCAGGCTGTTGCAATCACGGCAATCTAGCAACTCTTGTCACATACCACAAGAGGATAGCAAAGAAATCTAAGGCATTTTCCACATCCTAAGCACCAAACACCCTGAAGGCCTCTAAATGAAATTGCACTAAGCAGTGTATCCCACCCCACTCTTAAGCCAGACTTCAGCACCCTGCTAGTGTTACATACACTCAGTACAGGATGCACACCTTGCACTTGCACATGCATGCACGTGAACACGATACCTGCCGAGCTTTCAGAAACTGCTTTTCTCTCATGGCACATTTCTGTTGTGTCTTCTAGCCTCTCCAGAGCCAGAGAAGAGAGGTGGCACCTTTGCCCTTCCCAAGCACTTCCAAAACCTGTCAGCAAGGCAACCTGAGGGTTCAGCAGCCTTGGCCATGACCCACTCCAAGGGCTAAAGGTTGATTGGTCTCTTTGGTCACTGGGAAAAGACAAAAAGCTCTGCTCTGTGTTTGAGGTGAAGCAAGTTTTTGGGTCCCAACCATCTGAGCAGACACATACCCTGGGACTTTCACTGCTCAGACGCAGAGCTTTTTTTCCTCCCATGTCCTGCTGGTGACTTTTATTTCCGTGAATAATTAGGTGTGAATTGCCAGGGATATTTTTCCTCTCATGCAAAATCACCTTCTGTAATTTCAGAAACAGCTGTGTGTGTTAAATTATCATATCTGGATGCTTCTAGCACAGTTGCTGTGCCCTGCCATCTGTACATGTGCAGAAGAGATATGGAGTATTTTCATTTGCTTTTTTCTGCCCTCTCAGAGCAAAACATCAAATATGGTACCCCAAAAGATATGTGCTATGCAGGACCCTACAGAAAGTAGGTGTGCTTTCAAAAAGATGTTTGGTTTTAATTTTGAGATTTAGCCCAGTTTAGGTCTTCACTTATCCAAAACAGCTGTATCCATCTTAATTTAATAAATGGAAATAGCAGCTCTACTAGGGACATAAAGCTAGTTCCAAATGAAATCTGATTAAAAAAAAAAAAAAAGGAGAAAATCTGAGAGCAGTACTATTCTGATAGCAGGTAGATGAGAGCTGTGCTTCAGATGGAGGATAGGCTCGGACTATTGGCATCCAAGCAGAGCAGCAATGTGACATTTGTTTCTCACAGGAAAATCCTTTCCCTAGGGTAGAAACAGGAAATCCAAAATGAGAGGAGGTAAATACCAAAGGACCACTGAGGAAAGGGGAGGAGAAAGAGCAGAAAGCACTGTGTTCACTTGTGTCTACTAAGGAAAGGCTCAGGAAAGAAAACTGCATGAGAAATAAGTGCTTATTTTGATATTATATGAAATGCTGTGGTTGCAGGATGAACCACTTCCACGCTGCGAAGCTGTAGTGCGGATTGTTGTGCCACTCAGTGCAGTCCTTATTTACTGTGTTCTTCATTTCCTTAAAAATCATTGAATTCCTTTAGGCAAAAAAAAAAATCAAAATTCACCTTATTCAGCTAATGCATGAGACAGACCCTTTAGTTTGTTCACAGCAGTTGTTTTTCTGACTGCTAACCGTTGTTAACCAGTAGCTTCTGTGAAGTCCTTGACTCTCTTGTGTTAGAAATTTTGGTGCAAACCCAGTGATCCAGTAGTGGGTGAGGATTGATTACAGCAGCACATATATTTAACTTGGGGACCTTTTGCTGCCCGTGCCTCTCCTAGCATAACACAGCCTTCTCAGGCTGCTTCCCTCTGAGCACAGGATGCTACGTTTCAGATGTAATGAGGGGTGGGAGGGACAGGAGCCAAACCACTGAGCCTTCCAATGGCTCCTTGAACCCACTGATGGGGGTTTCGTTTTGGACCAATGCTGTCACATCGGCCTCCCCCAGAGCTCAGCACACAAATGCTGGGCAGACACGGCTGGGTGACAAGAGCTAATTACTTCAGCATGAGGAACAGGGCAAGGATAATTCACCTCGTAAGGAAAGGCCACGCAAGGCTCTGCTGTGTGGTGCTATTGAGGTGTTCCGTGACAGGGAGACTGTGAAACAGGGACTCTGAAAAGGACATTCTTCACATTGGATTTGCTGACTTGAGGTTTTTGTCAGCTGGATCTTTGGGCTTCTTGCCAGCCCAGAAAAAGTTAACAAAGGCCGTTTCTACTGTTGCTTATGATCAGGGAAGAAGTAAAGGAGGAAGGAAAGAAATGAGAGACTGTAATACTTTTAAAAGAGAAACATTTTTTTCCAGAGAAGTAAAAATGTCTTCTTTATATAGATACTCAGCCTTTGGTTACTGTGAGCCCCAGCATAACTCTTAAATCTTTGCAAAGGGGCACAGACCACGCTGCATTAACATTCTTCATATGCCATTTGGTACTACATGGAAAGTTAGGACAGCCTGGAAACTGGAGCTGCAATCCTACTGGGGTCAAAAATTAGAAAAGATACAACATTAAGATTCAGAGGGAATTGTTTGAACTGCATTTGTTAATCAAAGGAAATTTTATTTAAAGTGTTATTTTCACTTAACATTTTTTTCACTGTTTCATATGTTCTTTGGAGTGTTTGTGCTGCCTTAAGACAATGTTTATCATGGTGGTGTGATTTCTGTGCTTTCCAATAAAGAAATAGATAGAATACTCATATATCCCTATTTTTCAAAGCTCCCATTTCAGTTTTTCAGCCATATAAAAGCTGTCCAACTGAGCTCAGTGATTTCATGGTGCTCATAGCCCCTGGCCATGGCATATTTGATGAAAGTTGAGCTCTTAGATAGCATTTCCCGGACAAATTCCAGTACAGCTACATTTTGACATTCTCTTCCTGAGCTGTGACCAGATACAAGTGGCACCATTTCATTGCCAAATTCTATCCAACTTCTCTAAAAAAAAAAAAAAAAAAAAAAAAAGAAAGAAAAAAAGAGAGGTGAAAACATCATTTTTAATAGTGAAGTATAACAAACTGTTGCTGTCTTTTCTCTGTATAAACTGTTATCAAGACTTTGAAGTTCTGCCAGCTTGTTTCCATTACAAGGAAAACCTGATACCAGCTGGAATTTTTGGAGTACAGAGGGTGCAATGGCAATGGTCCTGCTGACTTAAAAACTGTGCATCATGTCCTGAGGTTTAGGAACATAGAATAAAGAAACTGGAAACAATTTTCTTTTCAGAGGTCTTTGCTTTTTCAAGACCCCTAAGCTAAGGAGCTTCATCTGTTAAAACTTCTTCCTAACGTGACATCCACAGGAACTTTTCTCATTCTCTCACTTGTTTTCAAGGCTTTCATTTCTTGTCTCTCCTGCTCATAAGTACTTCAGGCTATCAAATATTCCAGCCCTGTGCTTATCTGCCCCACGAGAAGCTTCCCAGCTCACATAGCGGAACTTCTACTTCATGTTTTGGGTGTTAGCTTCTGGGATTTTTCAAACATCACTACCCCTGAGCGTCTTCCAGTTTGCTTAATGCAAGCCTGGGACCGATGAAAAGGGTGATTAACACTTTCAGTCTAACAGCCGGCTGCAGCTAGTGACATAAAAACCAGCTGCCGTGTTCTGTTGATTGCACGCATCAGCAGGCAGGTAAAGCTTTATAATCAAGATAATCTGCGGTAAGGATACTCAGTATGCACAAAGAAGCTATAGCCCTGCTCCATCTCCAAAACAGCCTTCAGTTTCAGCATGTGTACCATATTAAGCTTTCTTTGCATCAATGTAAAAAAAATCTTCTGCAATATGTCGTGATTTGAGCCATATGGTGCGTGAGAAACAGGTGGAGCAAAGGCTAAGCAACAAGCATTGAAAGAAAAAAAAAATATTATTGTACTAGTCAAGATAAAGGACTATATTTGTGGCCATCACCCTCCAATCAATCATTATTAGAATAATTAGTCAAGGCCTTCCTAATAAAGAACTTACCTAGAGAATGGAGGCTGAATATAAGAAGTTATCCACTGGTGTGCTGCGTGCCGGAGAGAGGTGCTGTTAACAGTTCTGTGGTGTATGTTGTCTGTGGCCGTAAACTGCTACAGGACTGCTGCCTCTGACTTATATTTTGAGTGTCCACAATCTGCTCCTTTTGTTATGATTTTTTTTCACTTCCATCAAGGGGATTTATTTCAATGTCCCGATTGTGTGATTCTCAAACCCACTAATACTCTTTTCAAAGTGGTCACTGGAGCACTTCCCAAGTAAATATTTGTTGAATGGCTTATTAGCCAGACGATTTCCTTGGATATTTTCTGTTTCCATGAACATTCTTATTAGAAATGTTAACAGAAATGAAAGGTAATTTGCAAAATTTGTTGATATTTCTAGCATAGTTGAATAGAATGGTTTAATCACGGTATTTACAATTGCAAGCCTCATTATTATTTTGCCTTTTGCTTGACATCTGTTTTCTTTTTATAACAAAAAAACAGTATGCAGTTGTATGTTCCTATGGCAAGTAAAAGCCAAAGCAGTCATCCAGCTGTTAAAATTAGTGTTAAATCTGAATTTTCTATGGATTTCCCACTGCATGGCAGGAAATTAGCTTTCATTGCTGCTTCCCCCCTCCTCCCATCCAGCCTCCTATTAGATTAATACCAGAAGCATGAAGTAACGTTTAACAGAAAGTTGTTGCTTTTAGCTCTGGGAAAACTTGGCAGCCTCTCCAGAAATGAAGGGGGAGGGGGAACCTGAAACCTCCGTTAACTAAAGAGGAGATCGGAGGCAGAAAGAAACATTTATCTTCCGTTAAAAATCTGAGGTTTAAAAACCATGCTAATGACAAACTGTTCCTAAGTCTAATGAGGATCTGCTGTCAGCCCTTCTCTCTCTTTATGCACTAATCGCCTGGCTCCTACGGGCTACTTTTGTGTCCCCATTTCATGTTGCTCAGTAATTTATATTCTGTTAGCGAAGTGTATCAATGAGATAGTGCATTTCTCTTCTTGGTTAGATTGGGCTTCTAGTTTACAGGATGGTTTGGGGAGCCTGCAACCAAAATGAAGGTTATGGCTCACCAGCACTGGGATGCCTCCCCCTGAATGCTGTAAGGTTTCAGTAGTACAAAGAGAAAGAAAAAAAAAAATGTAATGTGCAAACAAGGCATTATGAAAAAGAAGCTAAACTACCCCCGGCTTCCTGTCTCAGATTTCACAGTGGTCTTTAAACTACAGTACAAAATTATAATTTATTAAAACAATGTGTTAAATATTGTCATATGTTAATTTCCTGTGATACTGTGGGATGAGCAAGCATATTTTATTACTTCCTGTGGGCCTAATCCTACATCAGTCAGTGGAAATTTCATGGGAAGCATGTGGTGTCATGGCCACACCAGTGCAGGCCCAGAGTGAAGAGCTTTGTAGCAAACAGGCTACCCAGGCTGCCAGGAGCAGCGCTGCGGGGTGGGGACGGATGCTCTCCAGTGGGCAGCAAGGATACATGTATATAAGTCAGCAGACTTCTCATGGTCCTGCTCCTGTAAAATAGCATTTCCAAACTACTCCTATTCCCAAAATCTCTGTGTTTATTTGCTTCTCAGTTTACCTTGTACTGTTAAGTGGGTGCTGCCCTGTAGATCTTTAGCCACAGGTTGGGCAGCTGGAGAGGTGCGGAGCTTTGAATTTGAAGGACCTGCGTGCTTTCTTTGCACAAAGATCATGGTGCCAAAAGCTCTTCCAGCAGTCTGCAGCCTGCATAGAGGCTGAGGTCGTCTGGAGCCCTCCCACTTTCATTCCCTGCCTTGCCTGCCAGAGCCCAATCCTGTTACTAGCATGATGACGGACTCTGTGAGGAAGGTGGCACATCCAAGAGCAGGCAGAGGGAAACAGCGTTACCAGTAGGATGGCTGGGCATGGTCCCCCATTATTGCCCAGGGTAACCCGAAATGGGGCTGACATAAGGAGGAAAGGGAAGGACAGGATACGGATTAATGTGGCACAGGGCATATATGAAGGGTATGTGCCATATCTCGTCTTAAAGTGCCTTGCACACCAACAAGCTCTCTGGTACAGAAGCTGTCCCGGCCTCAGGAGTCAGATTTCTTCAGCACCCATCAGTTAAAAACCTGTGGGGAGATGCTGGACTACCCTCCCCTTTCCCCTGCATATTCTGATGGGAGATTTGCTCTTTCTTTATGCTGACTGCCCAGGCCAGAGTATGACTGTAGTCCATTCTCTGACATTCTCCATTACCATGTTATACTTTCAGGATTTTGTTGAAGGCGGTGCAAGTGCAGTGGGGAAGCTAGGTGGCAGGTTGTCACTCGATTTCTATTTTGGTTTATGTTGATTTTGCCCTGGGTATTAGTGCATCTTCAGCATGTCTATCTTTGGGTTTAGTATATTTTGTCTAAGCATTTAAGGTAATTTTAAGTAGAGGCTTCATAGGGAGAGAATGGTTAACATTTGCATTTTTCAGATGCTTTTAATCCCTCCTCTATTAGGTGGAAAAAGAAACAGAAACCTGAGGCTAAAATATATCTCTGCATCTTACTCTGTCCCTACTAGTGTGAGAAAGTAGTAGCAATATTGTGTCATCCTTTGTGCTGTTAATGGGACATAATTCCACATTTGGGGGCCATCTGCTGAGAAGAAAATCTTTACAACCCTTCTCAGTGCACATATAAAAACTTGCCAGCAAAGGCAGCTTCATGAATCAGTTGTGAGAATATATTTTATCTCAACTTTGTTAGGCAAAGCTTTTTACTTTACAAAAGACCAAACGACTCTTAACAGAATGATGCAAGTTTTGACAACCATCTTTCCTTTTGGTACAAATACACTGTTTTACCTCTTTTGACTGTACTAATTAATTTAATTAATTAAATTAAAATTAAATTAATTTAATTCCATGTGAAGGGGAAGAACATTTTTTGCAGGAGGAAGCAACCAAATGAGAATTTATTTCAACACAGAGAGATCTATCTTTACAAAGATTAATTGAGAAATTAAAGTAGTAACTTTGGTTCTTGTGTTCCACACTTTGCCCCCACTGAGATTTCTCACACAACCTTGGGCAAACAGCTTAAATTCTTTTAGGCTTCTTCTCACTTCCTACTAAAGAAAGTACTCTCTCACTGACATGACCCACAATATTGTTATATATGCATGCAGATTTGATCAACAGAGACCAAAGGAGAACAGAAAACTTCCCTGGCTTGGCATCAGAAGCAAATCATAAGGCCCCAAACTAAGGTACATGTAGGAATTTTTGTCCTGTGCAGGGTTAAGACTTGGTCTCAATGACCCTTGTGGGTCCCTTCCAACTCAGGATATTCTGTGATTCTATGAGTAACTTTACTGCTTGCTGGGAAAAAGACAAGACTAGAAGGAGCAACTGTAACGTGAAGGTACCCATGTATCCAACCACTGAGTACAGAATGATTAGCTGCCCTAACCTGCGACTATAACTGCAGGCCAGTGTAGCTACAGAATTCGTACCGTGTCTTCTGCCAACAGTTTTCCTACTGTTTTGGCATCTATGAGGAGCACTGACCAAGGTTTTGCCTGTAGACCTAGGGCTTGCAGTTTTCAACGTTTTCTCACAGATATATATCAAAAATGTACTTGTGTACAGGAAAAAACACTTAAGGACAACTGCAGAGAGCCTAGCTGCTGTAGCAGCTAATGAAGCCCTAAGCCACCCCCACTAACCAGCACATCCTGATTCTAGGAAAGGGAAGCAATTAATCAGCTGTGAAGACAGAGAGCCATACACAAGCTAACAGGGGAATGCTCTTGTGAGTCGAAGCGATGTCTGTCCTGTGCTAGCAAAAGTTCTTTTGATCGCTAAAATGCTCTATTTAAAGAAGAAATAGCATGATCTTTTATTGCACTAAATGGTCCAGTTGCTTAATAAAAATGGTTACCCCTCCAACAAATCTTGTCTTGTTTATATCTTTAGGCCATTATGGCTACAACACTTCTACTTAAATGAGTCATTATGAGTTGTGCAATTACTGACAGAGAGATTTTTTAAGGTAACTACTTATTATTAACAGAAAATTAACTGCCTAAATTAGTCTCACTTTAATGGTGGTTCTGCAACACAGTCATACTCTGGGCTAGGCAGTCAGCACAAAGGAAGAGCAAATCTGAGAACTGCACTGCAACTCTAGGCAAAGCCTCACAGAACGGCAACAAAACCCACCTACCAGACCTGTCCCTTAAGCTCTGAATTCAGCTGCAAAAGCAGCCAGTGCCCAATGATTCAGAGGAATGCAAGACCTATCTGCTTTCTTGCCTTGCAATTACAACCTAGTTAATTGTGTACAACTGTGCAAAGGAAGAGAGTGAGGAAATTCCTTTCTTGACCCTTCCAGCAATTGACTTGCGCCCTGGAGCATGAGATTTGATTACTCATGTAACTTATTTTCCCCAGGCAGTTTCTTCTTGATAGCTCTTGTGTGACAACTTAGGTTTCAGGCCGAGTCATAAGAACACTCCACTGGTTGAACACCAACTTACATTATTATATTATTGTTTGATATATATCCCCTACTGTGTGCTGCCTTTACAGATTTTTAGATTTTTAACTAGGATGATCAGTGTAACTATTGGGTGTGAGGTTTTTTTCACTGGAATGGTACTGATGAATGCAGTCATGCTTCATGTTGCCTTTTCATTTTGCAGAGATTCCCAACGAGCCATAAAAATCAAGTTTCTTTCAGTACCTAGCATCCAGTCTTTTACACTGCCTCAAAATGTCTTTGAGGAAGTTACAGCGGAAGAATCACTGCTTGCTTTGAAGTTTCACCAGAAGTTCTGATTGTGACAATTGTTATTATTTTCAAGCTATAAACAATTGTGTAGTTTTATTCTGCAATGGTAAACAACAGCTGGGTTTTTTCACAGTGGTTCAAAATGCTCTGGTTAAACGATGGAAAGCACTGAACCTTCTGATTTCATTTGTTGTGACATGTTTGTTCAAAAAGGGTGCAATTTAATAATCCATTAGCGTGTTGGTGATGCCAGTTCAAGAAACAGAGGTTTGATCTCAAGCACAGCGGCTCAGATCTATTTGTTTCTCTTCTCATCAATCACCCTAATGGAAGTACTATTGAGAAATTTGTCGGAAGGGGTAAAGGTGCAGGGAAGGAAGAGGTTTCGCCTGGATTATTTTCTTGGTCTGGTTTTCACAAATAACTGCATCAACCCTCCAAAGAAGGTCACAAACCATAATTCAGGAACCCAAATTAATAGTTAAGGCAGGAAAGGGAAGAAACCAGACCAGTTTTGCCACCAAAGAAAAGACTGGGTGTAACAGCACCCAGTCATCAGTGGGTAGCTTTATCTCAACCAATTTTGTCAGGCTCTTCTCCTGCAGGTAACATAAAGCCTGAACCAACTCCCAGCTCTGGGCTCTGGCTCATTTGACAGAAATGCAGTCATGTCCACACCTGATGTGGATAAAATCTGTAAAGGTAAGGGACCAGGTTGTGATTGTGGGTGCCTGCTCAGAGGTGACTTCAGTTCTGAAGCAGCTGGTCTCTCCTTCCCTCTTACAGGAACATGACATTGAAATATGGTAATAAAATGGTATTTTATTACCATTTTCAATGCTCCTGATTAAAGCATGATTTTTGCAAACATTCCAACATTTGATTTCTACTTATATGAATTACCATGGAAACTAAACTTTTATTGGGCATGCTTGCATGCTGAGGGGTGGAGAATTTTGAAAGCTCTATAATATGCAGTACAGTTGTTGTAGCTGTGCAATTGCCATGAAAACAGTTTATACTAGCTAGGTGGATTGTTGAACCCATCTATGGCTTGTAGCTCTTTTGCCAGTTTCCATACACTTTTTCCTGACTTTCTTTAATAGTGGCATTGTTGCTTTTATTTCAGCAAGAGTTTTCAGCTCTTTAGTTTTTTGAGTTTCACTTGTTTGCTAATTTTTAAGTATTTCCCACTCGTAAAAATTCCAAGACAGGGTGTTTTTTTTTTGTTGTTGTTTTAAATTGCCAGAGTCTCGCCTGTTAGACATTACAACCTACCAAGTTATTTTAGGGCCTCAGCTATGGATGGTTTTAAGTACCTCTTTTTATTTAGAGATAAGTCCTATTCCTTATTTTTATTTCCTCTGCTGCCAAGAAACAAATGACACTTATTGAGATAGAGTTGTCCCATCATACAGGTATCAGGGGAAGCACATGGTCTGCCTTATCCAGGTGTGCTGCCACCTCATGTGTTGTGTAGGAACTAACTGAGGGTATGTTTCAGCTGGCATATCCGAAGTCCTTCAGAGTAACAGTTTAACGGCAAGAGCAAAGTTACAGTACTATTAGGCTTCATTTCCTCTAGGGAGATTTTTGCAGACTGTTATCTAGAGTTTTCCCACTTAAAAGGAAAACGAAGATCATGTGAGATGAAGGGAAGGCTGGCTGCAGCAGGGTTAAGAGTCATTCTCACCTCTAGCAGCTGTGAGCATGTCCTTAACTCTGCATTAATTAATTACGTGCATCTGCCTTTATTTTTTTAACTATGTGTACTCCTTCTTTCTTGTTCAGTGAACAAAACAGAAAAGCCAGGTTCAATGCTAGTGATAAAGGAAGCATTGGGATGTTTGTGGAGGCATCACAGAAGAATCCGTCTAGGTTCTGGCCTATTAGAGTAAGTGGTCTCAAAGCCTGTCTTTTTATATGTAAACCACAGTAGACATCAAGACAGCCAAGGGTGTTGGGTGTTTTTTTGGTTTAGTTTGGGGATTTTTTTTAATATTGTCTGGTATTTTGGGTGTTACTATACAGATTCCAGATATTAATGAATTATTACAACATCTATATTGTAGTAAAGTAACTGTTCTAGCCAAGTAAAATATCCTCTGGAATATGCCAGGCAGGAACTAGATCACAAGGGCCCCCATTTCCTCGTGGCACATGGGAACAGTCAGCAATCGCAGTAATGGTTTACCTGACCAAGGGCTGTGTGAGCTTTGACTCATCCCACAGGACCCCTACCCAGCAGGTGTGTGCTGCGATGCCCGAATTTCCTCTTTGAGAAACGGACGGGAAAAGGTAGAGTGATGAGGCCACACAGCATGAAACAAGATCGCTATGCAGGATAGTCTGGCTCACTGCCCTGAGCACAGCCCTCCAGGCTGGCTCGCATCTCTCATCGCTGGGCTTTGCCTTACCAAGCTGACACTACACGAGAGCTTGGAAAGCCAAGGCTGCTTATACGCCCTGGGCTCCCAGCACCCAGTGATGGGATGACACCTCCCTGGAGGCTTTGTCCTCTTTTCCCTGTAACAGCTGCAACCCAGCGGTCAGCCTCGCTGCCTCTGCCACTGCCACTGAGCAGCCTCCTGAGCCAGGAACCCTGGAGGGTCCAGACTGGCATCCCCAGGCACTTGCCAAACACGGGATGGGTGAGATGCGCTGATCTGGCGAACATGCTTTGCCGAGCCGGCGCTAGTTCATAGGCTTGCTTTGGTGTGAAAACCCCTCCAGCAAGGGCCGGACTGGCTCACCGGCCCATTGCCCACTTTGGGACAGCGAAATGCTGGCGGTGGCTACTGACTGCGTGCGTCCTTCGCTGATGCATGAGGCCTGGATGGGGGTCTTTTGGGACCCCCGTGTGTGTATACACACACGTGTGTCTGTGTGCGCACCCATCCATTCACAGGCGTACTTTTCTCCCGTAAGACTGAATCGCGGGATGCCTCTGGCAGGTGGCAGCAGGGTGTGACCCCGGGCTGGGTGAGTGGCAGGGACACCCCAACCAGGGCACGGAGGCAACCTGGCTCCGCTCCGGAGTCAGAAGGGAGGAGGGCAGCCCCTCTGCAACACGGCTTCACCGGAGATGAGGAAGATGAGGTGGAGTGCGAGCGCAGGTAAATCCAGCCCCAGCCCTGGGCACGGAAAATCGGGCCCGCGCCCTGCCAGCGCCGCCCTGTTTGCTCAGCTAATCTCGCGGGCAGGAAATTGCCTGGCGACTCATATTTATGGATCGTGAAGAGCCCGCGGCAGCCCCCTCCGGGGGCATCCCCTGTGCCCGTTTCCCCCTTTTCGCCCGTCTACCCC
>VZRE01007695.1:0-30182 GCA_013396775.1 Cephalopterus ornatus | reverse complement strand
TTTTTTTTTTTTTTTTTTTTTTTTAGTTGTCTTGGGAAATTTCACCTAAAGAAAAGCCAATTGTTGTCTATATTATATACTTCAAAAATGTTCTCAGAATGCTCTTCTTAACATAATGTTTCTTTGTTTGTTTTCTTTTGTTATTTACTTGCAGGTCAAAATTTATCTGATTCACTCTAATTAGTGTTGTTTTAACCATCCTGTAGAAGACGAATATGATGCCGAACAGAAGTAACCTCTCCTCCTTTCAGAATGCTGGATCAGGTAATCAATTAAAATGAAGCCTGTTTGTAAATGTACTGAGACCTTTCAGCATTTCTGACTGATTTTTGGTCCTTCAGTTCTCCTGACACATGGATAAGATCAGCGCTCCATTCTTATTCCATGCCTAACTTCATTTACCAGGCAGAACAAGGCCACAGCTGGATACGCTGCAGACAGCCAGCCCTCCCCCATCAGTTTAATGCCTGGCTGGAGTAGATATCAGTGACCCCCAGCTAAACAACTCGGAAGAGGAAGAAAAGGAGTGGGGCGGGGGGGGTGGGAAAAAGAGAATATAAAAAACTGGAAGAATTTCCTTCTGTAGCTCCAGGCAGTAAATACTTTGCTAAACAGAGGACCCTTGTGCTGTGTGCGAACGCTGGGGCTGACCTGGATGCAGGATGGGTTCAGGGAACGTCATGTCCCGATGCTCCCGGCCTCAGTCTCTAGAGCTGCATGCAAAGACAGCATCAGCCAGGATGTGTAATGCATCCTGGCATATTCATAAAGTCTCTACCCAAACATTGTCCTAAAAATAAACAAAATAAACAAGATCTGGTTTGTGGGAAGCAGCTACGTTTCATCTAAACATGTGCTGTCCTCTGGTTGGGATTTAACCATATGATTCCAGCACTGTGGTGCTGGAACCAAAAATGTAGAGGAACTGGTGTAAGGCATAGTAGAGAAAAGCTGAAATTGAGTGGCTACATGAAGGTATCATCACCTTTTCTTACTGTACTTGCTTGGATTTCAAGTACAATGAACCCTTCACTGCTGTGGTGAACAGGCATGCAAGTTTCCATGAACTGACTTGTTTTTTGGCAAAAGCATCCAGTCTTTGTAGGATTAAATGTGCCCTACTGGTGTAGCAATACAGTAATGAACAATTATTAATGTGTCCGCTAAGCTATTTATATAGGAGCCAGTGGAATTTATGCAAAAATATTTTGAACTTCAGCTGTGTTCAAGTCAAGGTTTGGATAGTACAATTTTGATATGAGATTAGATTTCAAATTTAAGAGAGATTTGGAAGAGAGGAGGAGAAAGAGAGATGAAGATGGAAATTAGGTTCGGTTCAATAATGGAAGGCTAAGTATAGAAAGCATATACATTGTGCTTTATATCTGTGCTCTTAAATAATCTCTACATCTTCTTCCTTAAAACACCACTAATACGATGAATGCGTGATTTTCCAGATGATGTTTTCTTGTCCCAACACGAGTTCTTTTGAATGTGGGTCATGTTCCTCTTTTGTTCGTTTGGACTTCATTATTGTTGTTATCAAAATTTATGAAAGTAGCTAAAACGTGTCACGTAAAATGTCTTATTATAAGAAACAGCAGTTTCGCTGCTGAAAGTATGAGGGGAATTTTGTGAACTCACTAGTTCAAAGGCAACTTAGCTGGATCATCATAACTAATAAGTTAAAATTATAAATCTAGTATAAATCACATAATCACAGCCAATATAAAAATATTAAATTCTGTGTAGTAGTAAACTTGAGGCTTGGTTTTGAAGGTGCAAGTTAATGTTTTTGGCCACTACCAGAGCTTGTAATTAACAGCCACTTAGCCAGGTCTACTATGCTCCAGGAGGTGTTTGATTTAATTTTGGGGTTTGTGTGTGTGTTCTGTAATGCTGACTCCTTTTATCTTCTGCCCATTCAATTCTGTTATAAGTGACGGTTACCTTTGTTCTTAAACTTACAGGGTTTTTTCCTTAAGAATTTAGGAGAATGTGTTGTTACATACTTGGACTTACCGTGGTTTGCACGGAGGAAGCCTCTGCAACAGAGGTCTCTTGGTGGCTTGGACAGTAATGAATTCCATGGGGTTTTGCCTTATTAGCAAGGAAGGTCCCAGAAACGAGGACTCGCGTGAAGAATGCACTGCCACCTTCCAGTAGATATCTGAACCTAGCAGTCCTCAGTGAAACCAGATCATGTGAACTCTGGTGGGGGGCAGGAATCCCAAGTTTTGTTTCTAGGTTCTTATAATTGTCAGAAGTGGTACTTGGAAGAGGACTAAAATACTGCCTCCAAGGATTTTAAGGGCGCTTTGCACATTAGGTTTTCCTGCTGAGTGACAAGCTGAAATTAGGTTTCTCATGAGGTGGCTGAAGTCACAGGTGAAATGTGACTGAGCCAAGAGTGAATCCCAGAGTTGACCCTTATTTTCAGAATCAACACTCACTGGCACTGCAGGAAGTGACACACGAGTCCTTTATTAGTTTGAAGCACAGCCTAGCACATCCCAGGAGCTGCTGTAAATGTTAAATAAAGTCATATCTACATCAGCTGAGGTCTAAGTGTAGGCCTGCTGGGGGTTCTGTTTATCTCCTGCAGTGACTGGCATTGTCAGGAGCTGAATTCCTTTCTTTGCTTTTGGCAAAGTGGAGCTCAGAACTGTAGGCTAGAGCTTGACACACGATTGAACAATAACATCCACCACAGTAAAGGCTTTTTGGCCTCTTCCCTCTTCCAGAATATAAACTGTAGTTCTGAATATGAAGCATTAGGACCTGTAACCTTAACCCCCATCAATGTTTTTAACAGTCATGTGGTTTTCTTGTTTTGAATGAAGTCATGGATCCTACCATTATACTTCCTTAAGGTTATCTTTTAACCAAGTGCTCTTTGCAGATGTAGTTACAGCTTTGTATTTTAAGAGCAATGAGCTGAAACACCTTGAAAAACGTGCCTTGATTTTGTACTTTCCCATTAAGCTTTGCAGGATAATCCACAGGGTAAGCCAAAAGGGTGACAAACTCCTGCTGAGCTTTGAATTGAGCTCATTAGTATGTTGGGCTCGGATGCACTAGCTGCATAGGTTAAAAGAAGAGGTGATCCAGAGCAGTATCTTATGTCCTTGGCCCTGGGAAACCTGAGTTTGGTTCTTTACTCTGCTTTCTGCTTTGCATCTTCTCCCTGAGCTTCAGTTCCACAGCTGTAATACATCAGGACAGTAATACTTCCTTACGTCATGGACATCTTAAGGGGCTCAGAATTATAAAGGCTAACCCACAGACTCCTGCAATGGATAGAACAGCACAGAAAGAGTATAACATCTTTCCAACTGTGTTGCTGATTTGTGTATGAATTAGATGATGTCCTTCTAGCTTTTTCGGTCTCTCATCTTTTGCAAGAACAGAGATGGGAAAATTGTGCGTCCCCACCTTTTATTACAAGCACAGTAATTACTCGAAGAAGTGTTCTTTTTAAGTTAATGTGAAGGCATGCACATGCAAGAGGCTACTTACTTGCTAAAAACTTTTTTTCTTGTTTTGTCTTCTTTACAGATTCCAGTAAGATTATGGCAGAGTATAGCCACGCACAAACACAGATGGAATTACAAAATGCTAGTTTGGGAAAGGGTTCTGTGGCAAATTCCCTTGAAAATGGTCTCCAGGATATTATGGAAAACCTCAATACGAAGAAATATTCATCAACTCTCAAATTTAAAACCAACGGGGACTATGCTGGCTCTTATTTAACCCTTTCACAACCTATGCCAGTTAAACCTAATCCTTCCTCCAGTGTTAAAAATACACACTCTATTAACAAAATTCAAGGAGGCAAGCAGTTTCCCTGTGAAAGCCCATATCTTCCAGATAAAAGCATCTCTGTAAAGCATTTGGGTTCCATATCAGGTGCGTCACCATCCCTCAGCGGGTACAATTTAGGAAGGACAGACTTTGATATTCATGCCAGCAGAGAAAATGAAAAATCCCTGGGACACATGGATAAGTTTCATTACTCAAAGTACAGTCAGAAAAATAAATCTTACGACAACATCTACTTCCCAGGAATGCTGGAGACAAAGAAGATCTCAGGCTCTCTTCTGACTATGTGGAATGGAAGCTTGGGGAACGAGCTGGTGCTTTCACCTGCGAGCAATTCGGGGGCAGCCAGCATGCCTTCTAGCCCAAAGCAAGGTAGGAGGATGAATGTTGAAAACAGCCTGGCCCTTCACATAAAGCCAGTAAAGTACAAGGATGTGATGATGGAAACTCTGGGTTCACGGCCTAGGAAATACTCTGGTGGATCTCTAAGTCATATGGGAGCATACAGTCGTTCCCTCCCCAGACTGTATAAATCAACAGAAAACCAGCTGGTGCCATTAAGTTTGCCCCCCAGAAGCTCTCTAGGTAATAGTAAAAGGAAAAAACTTGGAGAAAAAGATCTACCTCAGAATGCTTTAGATGCTGATAATTACCTGAATTTTTCTTCTTGCAGCTCAGGGGTTTCACCACATGCAAACTCTGTCTCTGGGAGTAATCCCTATGTCAGTTCAACTCTTAGTGTTCCTGCAAGCCCTCGAATTGCTAAAAAAATGCTTTTAGCACCTTCTTCCCCATATTTGCCTGATGATTTTGATAGACTTGGGCTCTCAGGAACAAGTCCCAGTAGTTCTTTCTCCCCAGTGGATTTTGACAGGTCGTTCTCTGTCCGAAGAAACCTTTCCACTAGTTCCATGGAACTTGATGACCCAGATCTGGAAAGTTACAGACAGATGCCAAATTCTCTGCAAACGTCCATGCGAGAGCGGAAGAATAGCATCAGCTCAATTTCAGGAAGAGAAGACCTCATGGACTATCACAGGAGGCAGAGGGAAGAGCGACTTCGGGAGCAGGAGATGGAACGCCTGGTAATTTTTTTTCCTCCTAGTTTTTCGTGACATTTAGCACTTGCAAAATGTCCATCCCAGGTACCTTTCTGATGGCTAGACAGCAAAGCATAGGCTACTCTGTTCTGAAATTCACATGTTGACTGCTTCAGATGCATCATTTATTATCGCACTACACGAAGCTAACGCTTAAACAGCTTGCTGCAGTAACAGCTTGGATAGACAGTACTATTCAGCCATCCTGAAAAAATGTTGGAACCCGCATAAATTGCCTTCACTTATCCTGCGGGCTCTGTTAAAATGTCTACGTACATAAAACCCGTAAATTACCCTGCAGGGATCCAGGACTTTTAGTTTTAGATGATGGCACTGTTTTGTGGTAAGTGGGGAAAAAAAAGGGATTCCGCTGTAAGCTGCCGAGCCACGTGTGCTGTGGAGTTAGGTATACATTGGTATGGGCTCAACATCCATCAGCAGAGCTTCTTCTGCTTAGTTTTTGCTTTTCCTCCTGAGTATTTTCATTAAAATACAGGCCTCCTTGCTTTTCCCCCTCCCAAAATGGGGACTAGGAGAGGGGGACAGGGTTTCTTTCTTTGCCTCTAGTCAATGTAAATGCATGCTTCTTCAGTTTGGGATTAAACTTGGTAGTAAAATGTAATTTATGTATTACGGAAACAACTTTTGAGTAGGAAAAGTAAAAAGGTCTTCAGAGCAAACAAAGGTGTTTGAAACAGCTTATTATTGAAACTGTTTCTGGAGGAATACATAGTAGTTCTTCAAAAAGGTTTTCTAAGTGGCTTCAGGAGTCTCTGACCCTGAATCATGCATTGATATTTCCTGATTTTATCATCCACATAGAAGCAGAGGTCATTAGATGGGCCAGTTGGTATTCCTGAGTCTTAGATTTGAGACATTAACTTTACTTTTTTGTGCTTTAATTCCAATCTTTATGAATTTGACCAAAATGGCGATAGGGTATTCTTAAACCTGTCTAGTTTGCATACAGACAGTAAGCCTGCAGGAGAGTTCACTTCCCAGGCAGGCTGGGGGTGAAAAGCCATGGGGAGGCAGAATGCAGGGGTAGTGGGAAAGTGGGAGCAGGGGCTGCCTGTAAAGGGCTGCTAGCAGTGACCCAGTGCCTGCGCAGGGCCGCTGTTCCCATCTCGAATCGCACGAGCGAGCAGGTTCAGCTACGGAATTGGAACCCATTCAGATATCTCCCCTGCCCTGTCTGACCTATGTCCTTGATGCAAGCTGGTGAGGAACCTGTTACACAGGCAGGAGCCCTCCTTTTCATCCCTAATCCACTCACCGCTGTAGTTTATAAGGAACCCACTGTTGTTTGCAAGATGTGAAAATGTTCATCTTTGCCTGCTCAAAGCCAGGGCTGTGGAGTTGAGGCACGGGTGTGAGAGGGTGGCAGACACTGTCCCTTTCACGCTCCGTGAGTGTCAGGGCGTGTGCACCCCTGCCCTGCTTTGCCCCCCAAACCTCTCCTGGCTCACCTTGAAGCTGCGGCTTCTCGGGAGCAGGACTGGGCTCCCCAGGGTGAGAAGGACCAGCTGAGAATGGAAATGGCTGGATGGCTTAGGAAAGGTTGTGGGAAGCATCAGCAGAAATGCTGGTGGGTTGTTTTTCTCTCTTCTTGCTGCCTTTGTCCTGCTGCTGTTCCTCTGCTCCTTTCAGAAATCTCCTTCCTTCTGCCTAGTCCTGGCATTTTGTGTATACGAAGTGGTGATTACTTCTTTGCTTCTTATCAGAAGGTTTTCCAGACAGTCATGCTGTAAAACCTGAGATAATCAGTCATAAAAGCAACGTATTTGTATTTCAAAGAGAACAGCCTTTTTTTTTTTTTTTTTTTTTTGTGGGGTNNNTTTTGTGGTGAGGGATGAAAGATACAGGGTTGTTTCACTATTCAGTAAGGGTAAAACTATTCTGATTTTATGTTTGGATGTAATGGCTACATCCTCTCTCACACCGCCCCCCCCCCCCCAGTGTTTCTTCTCTTGCTGAATAGTAATTCCTTCAAGTCCTGATTCTTTAAAAAGAGAATTTGCATACTGTTTTTCGAAGCAGGGAAAAAAAAAGATGTTTTGTGTGTTACATATAATTTGAACATGAAGGAGCCTCCTCCTGCTTGAGTTCATCTTATACTCAAGATCCTGCTCAATACCTTTTTCTTCCCACTTGTTAGAGCTATCTGGTAGAAGAGGGGAATATCTGGAGAATGCCCCTTTCCAGTGGTTTGAGAGTCTGAAAAACATCATGAACAGGTTTTTAGATCTCTGAGAAGTAGAAACATATATATATAAAAAATCCACACATTAGCTCTTTGTATGTTAGGGCCTGTCCTGTTTCCCTGTTTTGGTTTTGTTTTATTTTTGTCCTTCTGTGTGAATCCCTGTCCAAACAGGGACTTGATATATTCAGCCTGATCTTCCGAAGAAGAGTTTTGTTTGCCCTTGCCTGTACATGGACAAAGGTTAGACAAAGGTTAGAGATCCGTGTCTGTTCAGGTCTCTCTTTTTTGAGCAGTGGAGGAAGGTGTGAATAAAAAAACCCAACTAAACAAGCACTCATGGGTATCAAAACTGTGTGCTCTGAGCTTTCAGTGCTGTGTAAAAGGTCAGGTTGAGTGGCTGGTAGGTAAATGGCAGGGGAAATGTAGTCCCTCTGTGCACAAGTGTCAGACTCTTCCACACTGGGTTTTTGAAGCAAGGTAGGCAGAAGAACCATGTAGGACTATTCAGAGAACTCCATCAGAAAAATAAACCTTTTTAGAGGACTAGACTGCTCTATGGCTCAGATATGAAGTGGAGAGTATCTTTCTTTGCACCAGCACTGCCCCTGTAGCTATCCTGCTGGCGCAGCATGGTTTGGGTGTGTTGTGTTTGACAGCTGCTATTTACTTCTGGATGGTTTTGGGTAGTAAAATCTATGCACTTATTGTAATCTGACCTAGTATCTGCCCTTGAGCTCTACTGTTTACTTTAACTTGTTTTCTTTTTCTTTTCTGTATAAATTATTCTATGAGTTTTACTCGTGCTTAGTTTGCTTTTTAAGTGGTAGAGGCTCCTCTGGAAGTTTGCATTTTGAGCTGCTGCTACAGGCTGCATATGAAACCAAACTATCTACTGTCATTGCCCAAAGAAATAAACAGACAATAAATTAAAAAAAAAAAGGTACAAACAGTGACAATATGCAAGATTTTTTTTAAAAAACCATGTTTTAAAATTTGTTTCTGTGCACCAAACATAGAAGACGTATATGTACTTGAGTAGGATTTGGTGTTTCTCCCTATCACCTTCTCTAGGTTTGCTTTCTGTGGCTGGGTTCACTCAAGCTAGCTGAAGACTGGTGCCATTTCTGTTTTGCCAGCCTGTTCTTCTGTGACTTGAAGAGAGGGAGGAACTGGAATTCTTGTGGCTGCCATCCCTCTGGCATTTCTGCTGGGGGCTGATGGGCTATGGGAGCAGGTGGGACAGCATGGGGTTGCTCCTGGAGCTGGCACAGGCAGCAGGGTGGTGGGCCATGATCTGCTTCTGCTTTCTCTCCAGTGCAGCTGACCGGACACTGCATCTTAGTGTAGGGATGTTTATACAAACTGTATACAAGTAGAAGTCAGAGTAGCTACTGCTGATGGTAGCCTGGGAGCCTTGTAAACAAGGAAAAAAATTATCACTGTGATCTAATAATATTCAATGCAATTCAATTAGCTATTGATTTTTTTTTAATTATTATTTTTTTTTATTTGAAGAGGAAATCTCACTCTTTTTTTCCTGTCTGAGATGAAAGCCCAATTGTGGTTGCTGCTGGAACTAAAAGGCAGTCTTTCTCTTTGGTCCATGGGGAGCTCAGGGCTGGAACAGCACAGGCAACAATGCTGGGTAGATATTAAGGGCCATCTGTTTTCTTTGATAGCCGCTCATTTGAATAGCACTGAAGCTGAATTTTCTAGCGCTGTTTTTTAAGCAGTACAACGTATTTCCTCTAGATGGTGGTAGGTACTTAAAAATCACATGTGCAGTAACTGTGAGGCCTTCCTAGGCCAGCTGTCTGTACGGGTCTGTAAACATATGCTTGTTCATGAGCTTTTACTGGATGCAGGAGTTGTACCGGGAGAGATTTCAGTTTATCAATGCCTGAACAAGCAGTAATAAAATTCACGGAGTCCATAGTCCACTTTTTCACAGTCAAAAGAGCACCCAATTTCATTAGTTAATTTAGAAGTGGGGAATAATACAGAATATCCCTGTGCCTGGTTTGCATTGGCGGATTACAATTTAGTAAGATGTGCTCATTGTGAAGGGAAAATGAAATGAAAATGTTTCTGTGTTTTCAACATGCTACTGCTTCAAAATCATGGTTAATAGAGCTTATGTAAATCTTCCGTACAGCTTGTGGAAAGCATCGTATGCATGTTTTATAAATTTATATTGGTACTGTGTCTTTAAGCATAAAGTACCCAAGCTGTATGTAAAACTGTAAGTGATTACCTCTTCGAGGAACCCCAGCCAAGTAGACAAAGGCCGGTCTCTCAGTAATTTTTCACACCACTAGTGTGGAAATACTAGACAGTCTCTGTAGTGTTACAGAATAGCTACTTAACATCAGTTTAATTTTGTAATTGAAAAAGTGCTGTATAATAAGATAAAAACCCCCTGCAGAATATAACTAATATTGATGACTCCGTAACTTTTCAGGAACATTCAGTTTCAATTGTGTTTTGAAACATTTCTGTGGGATCTTTAATAAGCCAAAGTGTGGATTACATATTGTTAATTTTTGCAGCTGTGTTTTATGCAAACTAACAGTATGGGCCAGGAAGAAATCAATTTCAGGAGACCTATTCTCATTTACAGAACTTAAATACTGCAGTGCAGCTCTAGTCTTCAGGCCCTTGCCTTCAGTGTGATTTGAAAAGGAGCATCTGCATAGGTACTGTAGAGACAAAAGTTCTGTGCTGAACAACACTGTTATTTTGGAAGCTGATGGCATTCCCTCAGGAGCCAAATACATGGCTGCAGATATAGGAGCTAATTCTGCAGAAAGTCATATGCTCAGCTCCTCCCTGGAGGCTGTCTGTGTGCCACTGATCTCTTCTGCTTTTACCAGTCTGTTTCTTCTGTGCCTGTACTGGCAAGGTAAAGACAAGGCACACCCAAGTCCTCTGCTGTGATCTGGGCTGGTCTTTCCACAGCTCTCTGTGCAGGTGCCTCTGCTGTCAAAGGCTGCCTGTGAGAGACAGACATGAAATACAGGCGCTTCTTCCGAATTCTGTGCTGCTAGTGGTAACCTCAGAGCCAAAACACTAACTATAGCCAAACAAGGACTGAAAATGAGAAAATAAGTGAGGCTGGAGTGAGAAACCAGTGCAAACTGGAGGGAAGGGGAAGAACAGTTGGTGAACTGTTCTCAGTCCCAGGTAAAGTTTAGCTTTGAAATAAGCTCCTGAGAAATGCAGGAAGGAAAGAAAAACCTTCTCCTGCCTGTTGTCTCCAGGGCACTGAATGTATTTGTAAGAAAGAAATTTTGGGGAGTTTCTGCAGTTCTCTTCCCCAGCCTCTCTGCCTCTTTCACCACCATCCTTTTTGACTAGCTGCTGCTCCAAGCTTTTGCTGAGAAGGTTTTTGTTTGTCTTCATAAGCAACAGTAGAAAAGTGCTGTTCTTTGGTAGCTGAAAAGAGCAACAGCCACTTCTTCAGGCAAGGGAAACCTGGCTGCATGGACTAGCTGTAATTCATGTTAGTGTTTGTCACAAGGGATAGACTGCACATGTATTTTTAATGAAACGTGAAGTTATTCACTTGCTAATGGCACTTACCTAAAAAGCTTCTTGCTTGCCACAGCTGATTAACCAAGTCTTTCCTTGATGCCTAGATACAGCATCCCCTCTATGCATTTGTAAAATTCATAAATGTGAATGCAGCAGATGAACAAATCCAGGAATCACCACTTGGTTACTGTTAAAAAAAGTGGGATATTTATCTCTGCTGTTTTGGAAGTTTCTTTTACAGTGTGCGAGGGATGTCTCTTAATGTCATTGTTAAGAAATAGCAGAAGAGAGTTGTTATCTCCTTATCCCGCCCTTCTTCAGCACCTAAATTTGCAGCCAACCTTAGGTGATGTGTAGCTTTCTCAAAGCTAGGAGTAGTGAAAGCACACAAGACCTGTTACCTCTTTTTGTGGCAGGGAAGAGAACCACGGAAAATACACAGAGGTGTTTTAGTCTGTTAAAAAGAACATTTTATGGGGAAACACACTGGCAGGCTTATAAGGCTTGATTCAACACTCCTTCCTCCCGCCAGAGGAAATTTTGAACCCATTCCTGCTTTTGACATACCTTTTTTTCTTCCCCTCTGCTGCATTCAGCATCACAAATAACTTGTTTGGTATTTCTTGTAAAATTGTTGACTGGATTTTCCATGGGCTATTCCTTTTGCACTTTTCTATGCAGGGGTACTTTCCTAGCTTGCTGCTTCACTGAGAAATTTATGGTGGAAATAGTTAAATGCAGGTGTGCTGGAGCTGGAATGAGTTGGCTGAGATGAAATGATGAGAATAGAGCGTATAAAATAACCACAGAGCTTCCTGTCCGTAAGCTTCTCAGCACATGTCAAAATAGAAGTGAGAGATATCAGTATTTCTGTAATGTGTCTGAAAGCTCATCAGGAATTTTTTCAAGACTGGCAGAGGTTTTCCTGCAGTTTTTAAGCTTTTTTTCTGAGCATCTGAGACTTGGGGATAAAAAAGGAATCCCTTTTTTTTCTGGACTGCTCAGCAAAGGGCAGGTTTGCAGTGAGAGCCCCTCACCTGAGCACTTCAGCTGGGATGAGCAGTGGCCCTGTTCTGAAATTTTCCATTTCCTATTATTTATTACCAAGGGGATGGAGCCTTAACGTGGGGTAACCTGATACAGCCTGTGTTGCAGGAAAGGATGGGACCTCATGTCCTGATGCCATGTTTCCTGTCTATAACCATTATGAGAGGCCCGATGCCGTCACAACAGGGAGAGCTGCAGCATTACTGGCAGTCCCAGCCAGCACTTGCTCAGCGCTTTAGGAATTGGGTTGCGTGGCCAAACGACTTAGTAAGAGGGAGGATAGCGGTGTTGGAGGGGTAAGGGGAGAGTCTTAGGGTCTGGCAGTAGTTGCCTGGAGGCAACAAGGCTTTTGAGAGTTATAATTATGTCAGTCATTTGGGGTTGAAGGATGTCTGCAGAATCTGCTGGACCATTCTGTGGAAAATAGAAGCTTGCAATTGCTGCCCCAGGCTCCGTTGTTTCAGCGGCTCGTCTCTGCTGGTGCTTCAGGAGGCTTCAGAGGAAACTTGCAGTGGGAACCTGGGAATAAGCTACCCAAAGGCAAAATTTCTCTCTCACAGTGCTGTCTTGTTTGGGTGGGTTCAGATGGGTTCTCCAGCTCCGAAACAGAGCTCTTAAGTGCGGGTGATGTGGGGTGATGTGACCATGTGGTGCGTATGACCGGGTAATCTCTTGGTAGCTGTGTGAAAAGCTGGGTGCTTGTAAACCAGTGTTAAATTTTCATGCAGTCCTGTGGCTTGCTGCGGGGGAAAGGGCAGGCAATGCATTGCCCCAACTGCTTTGCTTGATCATCCTTGTAATCACTTGCTGTTGAGCATAGGAAGTGTTAGGGCTGTCAGAAGTAGCTGCTTTGCAAATCCTGTTTGCAAATCTGATGCCAGGTAGAGGTTGGAAAGCAAATGTGTCTGTAGTGGTTCCCGGAGAAAGAGGGTGACGACGTTGGGTTTTTTGGCTTTCTTTTTCGATACTACTAAAAGTAAGAAGGATTTCCTAGAAATCAGAAATGAGATCATTAGTGCAGGTATTAATGCCAAGCTTGGAACTCTCACAGTGGTCTTTTTTCCAGCAAAATTTTCAATAGGCTTATGGTAAGCAATTTTTTATTTACTTTTTGTTTGGCAAAGGTAACATGAAATTGCATAAAGTCATTACCTCTTAAAAATGAATAGGTAAAAAAATTTCATCTGAAATAGAAGTTACAGGAAACTATGCATACAGAAACAGAAAACAAATATAGCTTTCTGATAGACAGTATCATAGAGATCTAGAAATCCTGTAGGAATTGAATGTTTATAGCAACTTGAAGCACGTCAAGTTAAACTGGCACAGCTATTCAGTGTCTCATGTTTGAAATGTTGGTATGAATCCATAGGGAATTTGAATAAACTGTTAAATAAAGATTTCCCCCATTCTGTGCATTTGACAGCTGTTGTATTATAGATAGGATGCCTGATTTTTCTCTTAATGCTCCTAAAACTGTGTGTTTCAAAATGTGGATTAATTCTCTCAAGAAAAGGGAATCACAGTTAACAAAATGGGAAAAAAAAATCCAAAAAAGTCAGGAATGAGTGAGTTCATGGAAAATCTGTGCTAGATTTTGCAGCTTGGTAGGAATATAGCGTAAGTGTGAAGTGGAACCCTTAGTGATTTACGCAGTGAGATCACTGGACATGTGTATGTACAAATGGGGTGTGGAGACAACAACCTGAATAAAAAGTTTAAAAGTACATTTCGCAGAAATGAGTAGCTATTTAAATATGTCCTAACACTTATTTATCTTTCCAATGTAGAACATTTTAATATTTTTTTAATTATTCTTCCATGTTAACTTTGATTCATCACTTTCACTGCAAGTTATTTATGTATGTATGTTTATTAGCTCTAAGTGGTAGATTGACTTCACATGGACTTTAATCCTTCACTCTAAAAAAAAACCCCAACCTAAAACAAACAAACAAAAACCCAACCCAAACAAAACAAAAAAACCCAGCAAACTTTTTTTTTTTACTTCATCTTTAGCTCACATGTGACACTCAGTGCTATTGTCTTTTTTTTAAACTAGGAGCGACAGCGGCTCGAGACAATCCTCAATCTGTGTGCAGAATACTCCAAATCCGACAGCAACCCTGCTGCAGCTACCACAGTTGCTGATGTTCAAAAAATTAACAAAGAACTCGAAAAACTTCAGCTTTCTGACGAGGATTCGGTGTTCGAAGACTCCCAGATGAATCCGGAAATGAGGTTCAGGGGCCACTTGAAATCATCTGCAAGCGATTCAGACTTCTCGGAGCTGAGCAGCCACAGCCGCGGCACTGCTGCTTACCTTCCCTCCAGAGGGCTGAGAGCTGATGAGCACTTCAGTGAAAGTGCGAAGCCTCCACCTTTTCCTGCTCCCAGCTTCCTGAAGGATGCCACTGAGTCATCCTACCTAAGCATCACACCAAAGGTAACACTCTGTAGAAGCAGAGAGTATAAACCAGGCTTTGCTGTTCGAAATCCTCCTCTAGGCTGTCCTGGCAGGGGCCGTGATTAGGCTAGCTTAGGTGTGAGAATTAATCTCAGAACTCATACAGTTTTATAAGCCAGCAAATGTAGAAAATATAACCAGCAAAATGTAGCAGCCAGCACATGATTATTTTGTGGAAGCTAATGGTACTGGAAGTTTGGGGTTTTTTTCAGAGGGATGTACAGTTCAGGAGGAGTTTAAGATTTTTCCAAGAGAGAAGGATTTGCTTGAACAATTATAGCTACTTGAATAAGGAAGGTTTCGGGAACCTTGCTTATAGCATCATCCTGGGATATAGGAGGAAAGGGAAGCTCTGCTGCTTTCTTCCAACCTGAGGCATCTGTCTTCTGTAAGAGGAGCATGTTTTCTCATTGTCAAACCAGAACAGTCACATGGAAGGTTGTTGCCTGAGCTGAATTTACTGTCCTGTCTCCTTTCCCAGTGTTGGACTTGAGCCATTTGTTGGATCAGCTGTTGTCTCTCGGCGCACATGGCAGCAGCCAGCCTCCTGCCTCTCTAACCCAGCTCCTGCATTTAATAAGCTGCACCTCCTTTCCTGTACACTTCACACTGCTGTTTCATTACTGAAGAGAAATTGTCCTTTAAAAAGTGAGCTGACAGCATTCCGAACCATTTGCTTGCTAGAGCAGCAGGAGCCTTCTCTGGGCTGGGATATAAGAGCCTTTTCCTTTCCTTGGGTCAGTTCCTAGGCTCTGCTGTGCCAGAGCAGCAGCACAGCAAGTCCCAGAGACATTATTATGTTAAATAACTGTATTCAAGGGTTTGAATCAAGAGCATAATAAGACCAAGCAAAGCCACAAAAGCAAGTTTCTGTTTAACAAATTCATGCCTTCAAAATACTTTGTTTCTCTTCTCTTTGCTGTTATTTACACACTGCATACTTACATGTGAATTGTATTTAACCCCTGGTTAATTTACAACTTAACAGAAGTATGTGTATGTAGAAGAAGAAGGAGTTGTGATAGAGAAACATTTTCTCTTCTAAAAGTTTATCTCTCTGGAAATCTGAACAGAAGCGTTCAACACAATATAGAAATAGAATAGAAAGCTATTATGGCTTTACTTGGTCTTTCCATGTTGAAAAGGTAGTAGGACATTTCAAGTTGCTGTGGTCTTGCATTTCTTTCCCATTTGTTGCTTTCTTCATGCAAGTCAGAGATCCTATTTTAAATCCTTATTAGGAAGTTGAAATCAAAGATGTTTTGTCAGCATTATCTGAACAGGAGACCGGACAAAAAGAGGCTTTCCTGCTAGGATTACTATTGCTAAATCAAGGAATACCATTCATTCATTCATTGTAAGGGGTGTTCTGCTAAGCCCTTTAGAAAAGCAGTAGCAAGCAAGAGCTGTGTTAATGAAACACAGTTCATTGTTTTAAAATATCGAGCTCAGATTTGTTCAGGGTAAAACGGCTGCTCTCAGAGTAGCCATTCAGTAGCTGAGCTGAGCCTCTTGTGAGCAAGGTTGTGTGGTCCAGGGGTTACTGTGAAGCCCTGCACACAGCCCACCTCTAATTCTGATGGGGACAATGAACGAGCAGCCTTACCAGAGTAATTGGATCACAAACCCCTGGGGTCAGGCGAACATGAAGAATGCATGATCTGCTTGATCTACCATTTGCTACTGTAAGATCACAGGTATTTTCTTCATAAAGTTGTTTAATTCTTGGCACAGTTACTGGTAAGTAAATGGCCATGAAAAGAACATTAAGGGTACTACTTCCTCTGTGCTACCTGGGGGGCCAGAGCCAGCTTTTGTCCTTATTTTATGTAACCTGCCCATCTTAATGGCTGGTTACAAAAATGTCCTATCCTACCTCCTAGCCTCTGTTATATGAACAGCTGACATAAAAAGCATTTTCATCAATCTGTGTTATTTTTATAGGGAGAAAATTGGATTTTTACAATCTAAAGAGCACAGCATGTAAAGTATTTTCAAAGGTTAAGTTTTAGTAATTCCTTTGGGATGAATAGTATTTACTGTTAAGTATAGTATTTAATTCCAATGCCTGGAAGTAAAGTATCATGTTTGTTTCTCTTGTACATCTTCTAAATATAGAAATAGCAATACAGTAGATGGGAAATATGTAATACGTTCAAAACCAGCAGTGCTGTACTTGTCTAAAATGAAAACTGTATGAAAAGGGGAAGAAGAGACAGTGTTTAACTCTTTTTCTAATGAACCTCTCTTGACGTGCAACTGCAGATACCAGAATGCACCAGTGATGAGCAAAGAAGGCAGGAGCTTGGTCGGCTGGAGGAGGAGCGCATAGTAATACTAAACAACTTGGAAGAACTTGAGCAGAAGATCAAAGATTTGAATGACCAGATGGATGAATCCTCAAGGGAGGTATGAAATATGTTTTGCTTTTAAATGTCATGCTTGTTACGTATGTCTACGTAGCACAAGTCTGATGGGTCCAGTAAGTAAATGGGGAACTCACTGATGTATGAAGCCTTCATATTCTGTGATTTTCACCAGGATTAGGCACAGAATTGCAGACCTGCCTGTCTCCTATTATGAAGGCTATTTTTCCCCAGCTGGGAGACAGATATGATGCTTGGGTTAGCATTTCCCAGCTGTAACCATTACACTCTGAAGTGGAATTGGAACAATCTTGCTTGTTTAATGGCCAGTCAGTTGATCCAAATGCCTTGTGTCACTTGGGAGTTTTATAGTGGTATCTCCTGTGACTGTTTAAAGAGAAAGGAAGTGAGACAACTTCCTTTCAAACCTCCTTGGCTTTACAGTGGCAAGGGTGTTTTGACACCCCCTTGACTTCTGGAATCTCTCAGTTGCAAACTAAGCTGGCCAGGCATTTGAATGTTGCTTGCTCCAATTATCAGTAACAGGAAAGAAACAGCTGTTCCAGAAGGGTTTCCTGACTGAGCCGGGCACAGAGACAGTACAGTATCATAACAAGAGGGAACACCAGAGAAGAGATAGAAAATAAATAGTTGGGGAAAAAAAGAATCTTCAAGCTAAAGTTGGTTTGGACTTTATTTTGCAGTATTTTGCGTTGCGATTTTACTTCTTCCGAGATTTGTGATCTCTTTTTAACTTCTGTGGCAGTAAAACATTTCCCCCCCCCTTCCCTCTTTTTAAAATACTACTCTTGTGAATAATCACCAACTCACTCCCCTTCTCCCAGAAAATAATGTGTATCAAGATTTCTTCTGAATCTGGACTGCTTCTGAAAGATGTTTTGTGTTCCTAGTTGGATATGGAATGTGCCCTTTTGGATGGGGAACAGAAATCTGAAACAACAGAGCTGCTGAAAGAGAAGGAAATTTTGGATCATCTAAACAGAAAAATAGCTGAACTGGAGAGAAATGTTATTGGTGAAAAGACAAAGGTAATTCACTTAGCTGTGTGCTCTGTTCCCCTTGATCTTCAAAATCTATTTATATGATTAACATTGATGGAGGTTATTTTATGAAGTACTGTCTATAAGTAAATTTATTTGATAAATATGGCAGAAAAAAATAATTGCTTCACTATCATTTTCCTTTAACAGTAGTGTGTTCCAAGGTATGCTTGACAAGCAAAATATAGTATGCTTAAGTAAAAAGACCTGATCTACTGTAAAGAAATTTCTATTAATAATATATATATAGGGCTTGTACTTGGGTTATCTGTTGTTTAAAAGAACAGTACTAAATCAGCTGTTCTATTACCTTCCATTGTAGGTTATGTAATTTGGAGACAAAAAAAAAAAAAGAAAAAGAATCCTTTCTCAGCAAAGACGGAGAATGAAAAAAGGCTGAATGTTTTTTCTATTATTGTATAGAATGATGTATAAGACATCTGTCAATTATGTAATTTTAAAGCAATTATTTTTTTTATTTTGTTTGCTGACTGACAATTTTAGCACTGTAGAACATTCTCTCTGTGATTAAGTCCTAGGAATTAATTAGTTTTCCTATATAGTCAGATATTTAATTGTTCTCAGCTATATAGCAGAACATGTTCCAAAACAGGATAGCACTATAGTAAGATTTTAAGTGCAGAAATGGAAAGGGCCTGCAAGATGAAGTTGTCCGCCTCAAGCCATGGGGTGCCAGTTCCCTCCACCAGGCTGTTCACTGGCCTCTCCAGGCATGCAATTCCCTTCTCCACAGGGGACATGCCAGGGCCAATAATACTTCAAGGTCAGGAAGTTTTTCCAGGAATTTCAGCCAGTGTTGTTTCCTTTTTAAATTTCATCCTCTACCTCATAACTTAGACCTGTCACTTGTGAAAATGCTCTAGCTAGTCTCTCCTCTTTTTTAAGCTTTCCAGAAATATCTGGAAGTCTTCTGCATTATTTGCTTTTTCTTAGACAAGCTGCACATTTTTAGCACTTTTGCAGTTCCCATTTAATTCACACCTTACAGCTTGCATTGTTTTATTCTGAGCTTTTTGTCTTTGATTTCTGCTTGCCCTGTCATGAGCCTGACTGCTGTATTTTGTGGCTGTGCTCATCAAGCCTGTGGTTGAGGAGAATGTTGCTCCCACTTCTCTGCTCTGTGGGGATACAATCCAGCTTAAGTTTGAACTTCCCCAGACTTCCCTGCCTGCACTTTTCCTTGCTCTTTTGTACTCCTCACATATCCTTCAGCTTTCAGTGTTACCTGTATTAATGTTTTAAGTTGCCTATGGGACATAGGCATGTTTCATTCTTGCTTTTTAGTATAAAGATGGGTTTAAAGTGAGCAAATAGAGTCGTGCGAGCAGATACCCTCCAAAAGGATGCTGCTAAAAGTTTTGGTTGGTAAGTGGTAACAAATAACACGTCCAGAAATTCAAGAGATCTTCTGCCTTTTATATTGGTTCTCTAGTAGCCTCAAAGTTCAATTAAGCTAATGGAAATTACTGTAAAATCTGTAGGTCATTTAAATTTCCTTGCAGTCATATGATGGAACATTAGTGTGTAACAGTCAGAAAATAAAAATACTGGGTCTAGTTTAGATTTTCAGTTGAACTGAAACATGGAAAGCAGCCTAGAAAAAGCATCTTGTTATTTAAAAGGCAAGTTCACTCAGAACGTTTTATTTCCGTACAAAGCATAGCAGTAGTCAGATCAGTTACAAAATATTAGTTGTCTTTTCTTTTGTGTTCCTTTTTGTTTTAAACAAACGAAAAAAACCCACGGCTGTGAGTGTGTCCTCTAGACTTAAAGCCATGGCTTAGTTAATACTGAAATGTTCTTTGTAGGAATAGAGCATTGCATAAAAGTGAAAGTTTAAAATAGAAATGGGATATGAGCCTCTGTGAACAGGCAAAATATAAAGTGACAGCTGAAGGGTTCTGGAGAAAGTAGTGTCAGCCAGCAAAAGAGATGGCACTGATCATGTCAACAAATAAAAGTCTGGGCTGGCTTGAAGCAGTGGCATTTTTTAAAATCTTGATTTGTGTGTCTGTGTTAAGGTTGCAGCCCTGCGGATCTGATGCAGGACAGGCAACATCTTGACTCTGTAGTAGCACAGGATCAACCCTCCACCTCCCAAAAAGGGCTCAGGTGGAGGTAAGTGCTCCTTTTTGCTGAAAAAAACCGAAACTTAGGACTTCCTCAACAGAATTAAGGCTCAGGTTTTAGCCAAGAGTTGTCACTCTGCTGATGGTACTTTTTGTGTTGTTTCTTGCAAGAACAAGTGTCCCAGTGTCCTCAGGGTGGTCACAATTTCTATTAGTTGCCTGAATGTTTCACCCCTACTGGTACCTGGGGTCTTGGTTTTGGTGGGGCTTCAAGGTAAGAAGCTGTTGGGGTCCCATATTTCAAACAGAGGTTACGTCTCTGTCAGGGTAGGGGAGTGATAGCCTGATAACACCACGTGGTGTTGGTTGTCTGGAGGTGAGAGGGAGAGTTCATTTGACTTGCGAAATGATGGTGGGCCATTAGTCTCGTACATGATGGCACTTGTCTCTGAAGAGACTTGAGCATCTCATGGGATTTGCCATGTTATGTACTTGAAATGGGCCATGTTATGTACTTGAAATGGACTGCAGGTGGAAGCTCTCGTACTACCTTCTATCTGACTATTTGATTTTTTTTTTAATGCCTCATGCACAGGTGAGGACACAAATTTTTGTCAACTTTTGCACAGTTTTAAAGCCTCAGTTTCTAGTCCTTGTGAGGTAAAAGAACTGACTGGAAAACATACTTGAAGGCACATGGCCGGAGAGTTGTGAGTTCAGTTTTGGGCTGTGTCAGCGTGCTCTTTGCTGTGGTACAATGTCTCTGTGTCCCAGCACCTCGCTTGTACCTCAGGAATGTATTTTGTGAGCGTGTTTGTACATTATATGTTAAGCTGCATCCTGATCTCGTTCAAGTCCTGTGCCCAACCCTACTGAACACGTGGCAGGATTAATGGTGAGGAAGAATGAATGAATTGGTGGGAAAGATGACGTAGGACACACCCTGGGGTGAGTTGGGAGCGTTTCCCTTGCCTTCATGACTCATATTGTAAGGAACGAAGAAATTAGTATTGATTTACTTAGGTTTTAGAAGTAAGAGCTGTGAGCGGTTGCTGCTTTGAAAAGATGGCACTTTGCCTCCATGGCTGTGCTTCTGGAGCACAGCTTACAATCTTTCATTCTTTTTTTTTTTTTAATTTTCTTTTTTTTAACTACCTTGCACTACATATTTGGTTTTATCCACAGAAGAAGGTGACCAGCTACATCACAGAATCACAGAATATGCTGAGTTGGAAGGGACCCACAAGGATCATTGAGTCCAGCTCTTAGCCCTGCACAGGACATCCCCAAGAGTCACACCATGGGCCTGAAGGTGTTGTCCAAACACTTCTTGAACTCTGTCAGGCTTGATGCTGTGACCACTTCCCTGGGGAGCCTGTTCCAGTGCCCAGTATGGACATACAGGAATATCAACATTTAAGCTATTAATCACAAGCTCCACTTATGCAAGAACAGCCCTTGATAAGTCACTGCTAACACAATTTGACAGATACAGCTTGAAGTTCTGAGGGAAAGAGCTGTGCTATAGGTATTGAGAAAACTACCTTGAGCACAGCCTGTTCTGGAGAGAGCTGAGCTGGACAGACCCAGAAATAAGCAAGCAGGTGAACCAAGCTCCCTTTTCCCTGCCATCCAGGCCCAGCTCCCTGTAGTGACACAGCAGTCATTCATGTTGCTGTACTGTTGATGGTATTGTTTGCAGTGGAACAGCACCTCAGGCCCATGGTGGAATTTACCTTTACAGCTTCCTCCCAGTAAATCTTCACTCATGAAACTTAGTTCAGGATTGATGTTTGTCTGTAAGGGAGCTGGAGAAAATTGCATTTGCCTGCTTGAATGTTATCCAGTTCTGCAACGTCTTTTCTTTTCATACAGTGCTTCCTTAATCTATGCCATTTTAAAAAATGCAGTCCAGCATATGGTGGAGAAGGATGCTTAATGATTCCCCATGCCTGATGTCTCCAGGTTAAAACGTGAGGTTGAAAGTAACGATATAGCCAGGGAAAGAAAGAAAAGATCAGTGAGGATGAATATACTGGAATAACTGGAAATTAGTAATGAATTCAGCAGAAGTGCTGTGGGAGGTAATCATAGCTAAATGGGAGTTTTGGCATAGAGTTTCAAAACAATTATTTATGCAAAAGCTGAGACTCTTTTTTAGAGAGAGGGACATTATTCCTGTTCTTCTGGAGGACCTTTGCCTTATGTCATAGTGGCTTTGGAACTCTTTTATCAACCAGGGTTTCCTGTCTCTCTTCAACAGCAGAAATCAGGAGCAGTTGGCAGCAGATAACTCATCTTTTTTTGGAATACATTTAATTTTGTCCACATGCTTTTGTGGAAATATTTTTCAGTCATGAACAAAATATCCCAGACATGCCAAGACATTTAAAACTCAGCCTCTTTGCTGAATTAGTACTGCAAAGACTTTGAAGAGTAGAGCCAAGGAAAGAACATGTTAAATATACTGGTGGTCTCTCCTCAGTCTTTTCTCTTCTGAATGCAAAATTCCTGCTGCTGTTATCCTGATGAATCTGACAAATTTATGGCTCATAATAGCCTTTTAAATATATTCTGATCAGATTCCAGTTCAGCAATATATAAGCAAGCATTTCAATATGGATGAGCTATCATGTCCATAACATTACCTGCCTCCTTAAGACACAATACAGAAGATTAAAGGTTTTGAGGCATACTTGCATCCACTGGATGTAACCACATAAGGATATCCTGTAGAACACTGATGAAGAAAAAGATGATTAAAAAGACCAAAGGAGAAAAATCTGAATTTGCAAGCTTTCTTTTAAAATAGTCATGAGAGAAATAGCAGAATGCGTTATACCACTGATGAGAATCCTCTTACTGTCATCTAGATGTTAAAGACTATACAGAATTTGAATTTTCTGACTTGAAAATTTTTTATTCTTCTGGTTGGATGATTATTTTCTCTTCTACACTCATGAAAGAACAGTGCACTAGAATCAGGGTTTTTCTTTCCCCATCTGTTCACTAGGACAAAACATTGCAATGGTCAGAGAACGAACTTAGAAATTGCAAAAAACTTGAGTTGTCTTAGTAGCAAGTTAATGTGTGCACCTATTGTGGTTTTTTTTTGTTTGTTTGTTTGTTTTACTTAAAGTGGAGGGATTGCTTACTCTGGTTTAAAATGCTTTTTAACAGTAGCTTTATGCATGCACCTGAAACAAAAATATTGAAATCTCTTGTATAGATGCCATCACTGATTACAGTCAGTTATATAATAAATTAGTTACCACCCATACAGAAAAAAGAACTATTGCGAAATACCTTCTGTTTTACTATGCTCCTCTTAATATGCCTGACATACTCTTTCTTTTTCCTCTTAATGGCTTGTCATGAACACCACAGGGATTTAATGATGAATAGTTAAATTGTTACAAGTTTTATGCTTCTGTCCTGAAAAAGACCAAGGAATACAAGAAAGAGTAGTCTGAAAGTATAGAAGATGAGCACGTACAGTTTGCACAGGAGGCTCTCTTTTATTTCAACAGGTTTGGTTTTTTTAAAGTCAGTTGTATGTGGTGAGATTTGTATCAGCCACAGTATTGTAAATGCTTTTACTTTGCCAGAGTGCTGGACAAGTTGGTAGACCTCACATTTAACGCTTTCCCCAAATGTACCACTTGCCCTCTTCCTTCAATGGATAACCACTGAAGAGAAGATGACTTTTTTTTTTTTGGTTATCTTTGTATCTGCTTTTTTGTTAGAGAGTAGACTTATTTTCTTACAAATTCATGATAAGGGTTAAGCCAGTTTCATCAGTGTTCAAGTCAAATTTTCCTGCTTTTCCACTTACTCTCCATTACTACTGAATAGACAAACCCTGTAGCACCACACCATTTCCAAGTAGAAAGGAATAATTTCTGTAGTCTCCTCTTTCTCCCACCTTTAGCTTTTGCAGTAGGTTATTTTGGGAAGCTTTCTGTGTTTCATCAAATTTACTCTCATTTTTGCAGAGTTCCTACCAGTTTATGCAAGAGGGTTGGTTCAGAGGGCACATGTGCATGCAGCCACATTGCTCTACAGTTTTAGCCAGCCTGCCTGCAGTAGCAGATGAATGACCAACTGAAAAGCAGAAGTTCTCTGCAGAAGGGAGAAGTGTGTGGGGATCCACTAGGGCTTTAAAAGTAGCAGCATTGATCGGGCATAGGGCTTCTCTAACCACTGGAGACAACACTGAAGCAATTTATTTCTCTTTCTTCTTTTGTTCCCATTCATCTAGAGGCTATGATTGTCTTTAAAACCATCCTTTTATTTCCTCTGCATCCTCATCATCTCTGAGATGTATTGGGTAGATATTCTTTTTTCTTTTCGTCTCTCTTTGCCCTAAAATAATTTCTGCCAGATCTAAGGATTGATTTCCTTTTGTGACCCATGTTGATCAGTTATGGTCCATGTTTCTACCACATGTGCTCTGCTGACATTCCATGTCTGTGCTCTGGGGGAACACTGGTGACAATTCTTTCTACTGCTATCCTTCATGATATTCAGAAATCCTCCAAAAGGGATCCAAGCTGTGCCCCGGTATCATCAAACCCCAAATCAATCCTGCTCTGTATCCTGGCTGACCCCAAGTTCATTTAACATGCATCTAGAGGCAGGCCATAGGCAAGTTGGGCAGTAGGCTAAGACCAGATGTTATACTTCTTTTCCCTGGAAATAGGACTCAACCAGACTGTAGTTAATGTGCTTCTGGCGTCAGCGCTGGGGCTGGGAAGCGGTTGTCTGCAGAGGAATACTCAACAAGTACAAGCTCATGCGGTTAAATGAGGATGAGCAGCAGGAGCACGTGGATTCTGTTCACAGCTCTGCTGCTGGCTGCTCATGGGCAAACAGCTCATGCAGTCAGCCACAGACCTGCCTCAGCTGCATCTTGCACTTGGCTTGCGAACTTATGAATCCTTTCCCTTCTAGAAGAATTTGCCTGGAGTCATTTGTAGAAAAGACTGTATGAAAAAGATATAATTATTGATTTATTTATCAGATTACTTTTTGTGAATTAAATGGGCTTTACCAATGCACAGCCTGAGACTTCAGCAAACTTAACTCCACAGCTGCAAAACATATAATGCATCTCGTTGCTGAAAGTGATATTTCCTGTTAAGACTGCACATTTTGAAGGGAGCCAGTTTGGTGGGATGTTAGCACTTCCTATGCTATAAATAGACCAGATGAGTATCGCTTTCAATCTCAAAGGAATACATTTCTAACTTCTTGAGGGATGTAACAGTATCTCTGGCAGGGTTCTCCAAGTCGTTTTATACTTGCTGATGATGTCTCCTCACACTTGAGATTTGACTTGCTCGTTAATGAATGAGCACACTTGTTCCAGAGCATAGACATTTAGAAGCTATTAATGGCTTCAGAGGCACGATACTGCAGCTAAGGCCAGAGAAGTCCTTGCTGCTTTGGATGGTAAGGTGAGTAGAAAAAGAAAGTGTGAAATAATGTGGCAGACCATAGGTTACATGTTAAATGGACAACAGGGTTTGTGAGGAGAGGAACTACCAGTTTATCCATAGATTTCCTTCCATGTTGGAAGTAAGGGTGATTCCGCAAATGGGGCTTCTTGGGGACAGAGGTCTAGAGCTGAGCTCTCAGGAGCTGCATGATTCTCCCTCATTGTACAGCTTGCACATGCTACATCCTCTGTATTTCTGATCCCTGCTGCTGCTGTTGTAAGACAGAAGCTAGTACAGGAAGTCCAGGTAATAGAATATTCAGGATCAGTTGCTCATTTTCATAAGCTTAAAAAAATATATTTGTGCTCAGCATTTTGTTCATCTGCTTGTATGAACTGAGAAGCTGCATGTATAAGTGAACATAATGGGGCTGTGAATCTGGTTGAAATTGGACTTGAATAAAATGCTTCCTGCTGTTGTTTTTAAATAGTGGGAAAATTAAATCCCAGCCTCTGATCCAATCAGATTTAGAGATAAAATCATAAAGACAGCAGGCAGCTAATACATGTTACTATGCATAAGGGTTTGAGAACCTTGCCAGGCATAGCAGAGAGTAGGTTTGGGGAAATGCCTTCCCACAGTTTGCAATGGCAAGTACTGTATAGTAAAAGACATTCCTTCTCTATGGCATGTGCCATAAGAGTGATGCAGAGTGTCTAATCATATAGCATCTGTTACGCCACACATTTGATTTTAAAATTAAATATTAGTTGGGACTGGAAAGAGGAGAAATGAGTAGATGCTGTGACAGAATTCAACTGTTCCTGGAGTAACCAGAAGATGCTGAAATTTTGGGGCTGATACTGTCAATTTCTGAGTGTTAAGGAGAGTTAGAGACCATCTGAGAGGAGATGCATTACTACAGAACAACTAGGAAAAGAGAACTATACCAGCTTTATTTTACAAGTTATCAGAGAGCCAGGCTTCAGGGACTTAGTTGATTATTTATACCTGGCATATCAGGCATATTGTTTTTTCCAGTTACTAATTGCTCATTTGAAGAAAATGCATCTGCTGTGTTGGCCAATGTAGATGCAAGTGAAAGGTGCTAACAGAATTCTCTGTTCTCTGATTTATTGTTTCCCAAACTTTGGTCCCCAGATAAATAATTGTCTGCAGGGTAGCTTGAAGTGATCTGCAGCCAGTCTTCAGAGCAGCATTGCAAAGTAAATCACGTAGTATTTGATTACAAAGATTAAAAGGCCAAAGGCTTTGGAGGGTGAGAAGTAGCGTGCTGAATACTGCTGTTTGAGTGGAACGAGAGGAAAGCTGAACTAGTTGGTGGAGACCAGGAAGGTGAAGCTGTCACCTTTGATCCCCGTGAACAGGTTACAGTTCCTGGCTCCTGAAGCAAATTTGCTGGATCACTTGGTGTCTCTGCTGCAACAGGACTTTCTGGGCCAGAGTTATTTCTTGATAAAGCTCTGTCTCATTCTGGTTTTTCAGTGCTTGCTAAATGTACTTGTCTGTACAGAGCCACACAGGCATGTAATTCATCCTCCTGGGAAGATCCGTTTCTCCCTCACTGCTAGACTACATCTATTTTGCTTTCTAAAAGCTCCTCTTTCTCTCTCGGCTTCACCAGTTACCTCACTAACATGGCTACCATTTCCTTATTTTATTTATTTTTTCATTAAGTGAGACAGGTATTTGGGCAATGGGCATTAAAAGCATCAACCAGGCACAGTTACAAAACACAGTGACAACGGAGAGAATTAATCACCCCACTAAAATGATTTATGCTTTGTTTTAATCATTTTGCATCCCACCGTTGCATTTCAACTAACAAGAGGTTTCTGTCTTTGACCAACATGCTTCAACTCGTTAAGGTTTTGCCACGCACTGTCATAATCACTAACAACTGCTTGGGTTTGAAGGTAATTGTGTTTATTTTCTGGTTCATGCTTCAGGAAAAATTAAAACTTGATGCTGAGAGGGAAAAACTAGAGAGGCTTCAGGAGCTTTACTCCGAGCAGAAGACGCAGCTTGATAATTGCCCTGAGTCCATGAGGGAACAGTTACAGCAGCAGCTGAAGAGGGTTAGTAGCAAGTTTCAAGATTGCACTTTTTTATTTTGTTGATTTTTAATTTTTTTTTCCTTTCTTAGTTAAGTGTAACGTATTCTCTTTCAAGTATCCAGTGTCTGAACCTATTTGCAACTTAGAATTTTTAATAGTCACAAGGGTAGGTGATGTGCATGGTGGCAGATAAGTAGATGGGTGGATTAGAAATCATTTTGTGTTGAAAGTTTTTTAAGTTTTTGGACTGCTTACCTGTAATTAGCCCCTTAGGCCTGCTGAGTGATGTGGAACCTGTTGTGATATTTAGATGAATGGTGGAGCATCATTCTTCTCCTGTGAGAGCAAAGACAGAAATTGGCCTGTTAATGTCTGTCTCAGTGAAGCCATGGGTAACTTCTTTTTTTCAGTATATAACTTAGCTGTTAGCCTGAATTGTATTGGAAGAATTAATTTTGAAGGTTTTGCCACTTAGTAAAATAGCTTTGTTTTTCATTTTCACTTTCAACAGTTACTCTTTGGTATAAATAAACTTTTCATACTGTCTAATTGCAGCTTGATTTTAGTTTGTATAATTTGTAATTAAAAAAAAGCTCCAATACTGTCTATGAAGGTACCATTGTTTTCTGTGGAATCTTAGTATTCATTAATGTGAAGTGGGTTATACAGCACATATAGTTAGCTTTAGAGGGGGAGGAAATAATTTTCAAAGCATCAGTGCGGCAAGCTCAAGAGGCCATATGAAAGTCAAATCTTTTATTGTGTCTTGATTGTATCAGGAATAAGGGCTGTAATAGCACTGATGGGAAAAAAAAGGCTTTTCTGATTTAGAGGAAATACTCTTTACAAGTTGCTTTATTTGCAGAATTTGTTGTTGGTTGGTGTTTTGTTCGGTTTGTTTGTTTTTTTTTTGTTTCAGAAAACAAAAAGTGAGAAAGTGCAGCTTTGGAAATAACAATGTGAAATTCTCAGAAGAAGTTTGCTGGTTTTGAGACACTTAAAGATTTTTGTGTGTTACCTTTAAAAAAAGAAGGCAGTGTTATGTAATGTCTTATACATATTAAAAGGAAAGCAAGCCTTTCCTCTGAAGTCACATACTTGAAGGTATTAATTAATGAGAAACTGTAATCTTGTTGCTATGGGAGGATAGTAAATCCTTTTTCACTATTGACCATCGAGAGGCTTCTAGAAGTCTGTTTGGTTAAATTTTGTTTGTTTGTTTGTTTCTTCCAACTTGTTTCAATAACAATTTTGGATTTGAAAGTGGGACAAAACTTGAAATGTGGTGGTGTAGTTAAGTGTCCAGTTAGTCCTATTGCATATTATTCCAGGCCAGTTGTAGTGGAAGTTAGCAGTGGCCGCTATGACCAGTGCAGTAGAAGTTATCACTGAATTAGTGCACAGTAGCTCTCAAATGGATATCAAGTGTGAGAGTAGTCGTGAAATGACTCGAAGTATTGTACCCAAAATAAAGAAAATAGAGAATCTTCTTCCTCCAAAATAAGCCCAGCTCTGGGGCTCCCAACAAAAGAAATACATGGATCTGCTGGAGTGAGTCCAGAGAAGGTCACAAAGATGATCAGACGTCCAGAGCACGTCTCCTATGAAGTCAGGCTGAGATCTGGGATTGTTGAGTCTGGAGAAGAGCAGGCTCTGGGGAGACCTTATAGCAGCCTCCCTTGTAGCAGCTGGGCTGCAAGAGAGCTGGAGAGGGATCTTCTGATGGTAGGACAAGGGGTAATGGCTTTTAACTGAAAGAGGGCAGGTTTATATTAGATATTAGGAAGAAATTCTTTACTCAGAGGATGGTGAGGCACTGGAACAGGTGGCCCAGAGAACTTGTAGACTCCCCATCCCTAGATGTGTTCAAGGCCAGGTTGGATGGGACTTTGAGCAACTTGGTCCAGTGGAAGGTGTCCCTGTCCACAGCAGACAGGTTGGAAACAGATGATTTTTAAGGTCACTTTCAACCCAAAGCATTTTATGGAATATCTGAGTCTGCAGCAGCTTAGTTGTGCTACGTTACTGCCAACAAGGAAGGTGTGAGGATGAATTCCCTTTTTGCTTCATCTCTGGGGCTTCAGTAACTTAATAATTTGTGCCTGAGGGAGTGGGCAGCCAATTTCACTGTAGCAGCTGGCTACAGGGTGGGTCTGGAGTTTGGACTGGGGAGGGCAGCTGGCAAACTCTTGGCTTCCCTGTGTCTGAAATGCACATATACTCTCCCTGTTGTGCACGAAGTGTATTTTAAATGCTCCCAGTTGTCTTTGGCTCTTGGTTGCCTTCCCTGAAGTCTGTTCTTCTGCCTCAGTAGCAATTACTGTGGTATGCAATAGGCTGAATTTATTGACTTTCATGGTCCAAGCAAAGCCCTTCTGTTTGTTTTAGTCGCTGAAGATGTCTGACCAGTTTGAAAAAAGCATTTCTGTATTGTAGGTAACTGCTTTCCTGTAATTTTTAGCCCATGCCTTTGCTTTTGATCACTGTCTCCTGCAAGTGAAGGGAACATCTTTGGAGAGTGATGGGAAGATGCTGGTATTTCTTATAGTAACTTGGATTCTTCAGTGTCTACATCCTGTGTCTTTCCCTGGTACACTGGAAGCTGGTTTTGAATGAGTTTTATAGCGACCTATCTGCTTATCTCAGTCACTAACCTTTGCCCTAGGTTGAAATTAGAAAAGTAATAAGTTTGTATTCCTCTAAAATGATAAATTGTTTCCAGGATGTAGATTTTCTTGTGTAACAAGTTATGCACAACATGCTTATTTTAGAGAGCCTTAGCATTTACTAATGCTGTGATTATTAAAAAAACCTTTTTCTTCAGAACTCTGGAACTTGTAAGCAGGAATTCATATTATGAACACACAGATGTTTCAGGAGAAAGATTAGCATTCAGCTTTTGTGGTGAAAAGCACCATGAGTTTTATCTCATCATCCCTAAGTGGTGTGTTCTTATTTCATAGAATCATA
>VZRE01007694.1:133239-172799 GCA_013396775.1 Cephalopterus ornatus | reverse complement strand
ATTAAAAATATCAGCTTAACTTATGAAAGAGAACATCAGAACCACTACTTGAGATATTTCACTTCTAACGTACCAAGTTAATAATAGATTACATTAAAAACTAAAAGGGGCAGTACCCAAAACATTGGAGCTTTTGGATCGGAATGGTGGATTTTCAGGCATATTATTTGTAGAGATAAACAGTACACAATTATGATATTATTTAATTATAAATTTAAGACATGCATTACTATAAATAGACAGTTAACGCATATTATTTCCTAAATACTTATATTATATAAATATTCATAATATAATTATATATTGAATCATATTTATACATATGTTTTATATTTTTATCTTATATATTTTTATATTGTAGCTATACTTATAAATACTATAAAATATTTTACAAAATATAGCACCTTTATGAAATATGCTGTATTTTATAGCATTTTGTTTTCCTTGAAGACTTGATACATGGGCAAAGATCAGCTTTTAAATTACAGGGTCTGTTATTTAGAATTGAAGAGGTGTAAACTCTTCTTCTCCTTTCAAAGCTGTTTAGCTCTTTACAGTCACAAGATATTTATTTCTAAGCTCACACTCGCTGCTGTTCTTGCATTGATACCTGCCAAGAAAACCTCATCCAAGAAAACCTCCAGAACCCTTTAAGTGCTGCCAGCCAATTGGCCTTAGGTGAGCTTTGAAGAGTTTTTAATGGAAAACTTCAACTTGGCAAAATCTCGGAACATTTCTTTGTCTAATTACGCACCAGAGTAAAAAGCCAATGAGCTGTGAAATTGAGCGGGGTTGTTGCTTTTTTAAACTTTCTTTAAATGCAGTTTAAAAAGTTTGGCTATTCCTCCCTGAGAAAGCCACCACTTTGGTGTTCTGGAGGCAGGGAGACTCCGTGGGAATACTGAGAAAACTGGGAGATTTGGCTCCAACACTGCTGGAGGACGGGATGACACTCACAAGCTGCCAGAAGCTGAGGCAGTGCCAAGCTCACCAGCTGCAGATGCTCTGGCACTGCTCAGGGTATGGGATGTGGGAGATCCTGGGGTCCTGCCCAGCACCAGCTGGTGCCCCTCATTCCTTTATCGTTGGGGCAGCCAAAATGTCATGGTCCCACCCCACCACCAGCCCTTCTGACTCGCTTCCCCCTTCTTAGGAGGAGAAGACAGCATCCTGCACCTGACCAACTGTCTTTCATCAGTTCTCCAAGCTGAGATAGATGGGAAAAGGGAGGCTGGTCCAGCAGTGGCTCGCAGGCTTTTCATCCACCACAGGGCCACAGATTTGCCTTCTTTCATGGCTGGGCTCTGAGTAATTTCTGGGAAGAGCACGATAAAGCACAGGCTGAGGAGTGCAGAGTTAAGGCAGAGTTTGAGAAGAAACCAAGAGAGTGAGAACCATAAGGGTGTGTTTCCTCTTCCACACAGCCTTAGTTTTCTGGGTCAGATCCTATCCAAAGGGATCCTGCACTTCACAGGCACAACCTGCCCATGAAAAGGGATTTACTGAGGACAACAGGGTGGAGCTTGTGTTTCTGAATAGTTTCCATTAACAGTATTAGCTAAGCCTACAACTGGTTGTGCTGATGGAGGAACTGGATAAATAAATAAATAAATAAATAAATTATTATATACACAATATATTCCTCCCACAAGTACTAATCTGTCTCACAATGAACTCTGGCTTTCAACTAAGGCTGTAGGTAAGGAATCTTTCCAAGCTGGGTGGTTGAACTGTTCGTTGCCACTTCTGCTACCCAAGGAGTGATATCTGGCCCATTAGGAGTTTTTCTGGGCCTGTGAAGGAGACATCTCTAAGGATCACCGGGATAAACAGTTGCCATGGAGATAGAGAAAACAGAAATTTTTTTCAGACTCTCTTTTTGGTATTTCGCAGTCTGCATTCCTTTGAAAATGGGGAGAGGATTTCATTGCACGGAAGAAGATGAGGAGATTTAATAGCAGGTCTCTTGAGCTTTGAGGATTCCCAGTAATAAATTCAGGGCTTCAAATCTTTTCTGTCTCAAAAGAAAAAAAAATGACAACGTCTTTCTTTGATTGTTTCATTTCTAACTAATCTCACAGCAGCATTGAAGTGGGACTAAAATGTGACACAAACCTTGAAACAGCGTCTGAGTTACGAGGTTATACTCCAGTCTTTCAAAATCCCAACACAGGAGAACACAGGATTTTAAATGGGATTTATTCAGGCAATGCCTGAGGTCAATAATTGCCCAGTCAATAACATTTGTCAGGAATTTTGACTTGTTTCTAAAAGGACAAATAGACCAAAAAAAAAAAACAAACAGGCAGACATTAAACCTCTGAAAATAGCAGCAGACCTCAATCCTATATGATTGATAATTTCCTAAGTTTTATTAAATTATGTTACACATGTGATAAGATCCCTCAAAAGGAATTTACAAATTATTATTATTATTTTGGTTTCAGGGTAGCTCTTTTTATAGTTGGAAAACAAACCCAAACAAATCACAGTTAAGTGGTGACACTGTAAATTCTGACCCCTGTGCTCCTCACTTTCTTGCTTTTCTGGTGTTTATAAATAGAGTTATCTCAGTGGAAAAGGCAAGGCTGTAGTAGAAGACAACTTAGAACAGAACCTGGGCCAAATTCTCTCCTGATATAACCACGGTGACGCCAGTGTGGATACTCTGGAGAGGCATTTCTTCCTTGTTTACTCCTTCAAACCTTCTGAGGATGAGAAATGACTGAATTAAATAACTTAATTTCTTCCAGTGTGCAAAATCCATAATCTCTCCTGGAAATTGTTCGAGTGGTGACTCAAACAATTCCTTATTAGAGAGCCCACGGGACCTTACAATCTAGTGGAGGAAACAAAGGAAATAAAGACATTACAACAAGGCAGTTCCCACCCTGTGAAGGGGCATGTTAACATACTGCATTTCATACTCCTCGACAGGAGACAAACACTGCCAGGGTTTAAAAAGGGCTGTCTCCTGCTCTGTGCTGAACTTCCCTGACTGTTCAGAGAGTGAAAAAAAAAAAAAATACTGAAAATTAACAGTGATCCAGCCTCACTAGGATTACATAAAACTGGGAATTTTGGTCCGTGAGACAGGGAATAAAGAAAGTTGGTGAAAATACCGTGTGAGGGGTATCAAGAGATGAAAAAGGAGGCGGAGTGTTTGAGGAAGGAGGACGAAGGAGGTGTCAGGGAAGCACGGAGAACTGCAGTGGTCGTTCATAGAATGGTTTGGTTGGAAGTGACCTTGAAGATCCTCCAGTTCCAACCTTCTGACACGGGCAGGGACACCTTCCACTATCCCAGGCTGCTCCAAGCCCCATCCAACCTGTCCTGGAACACTCTCAGGGATGGGGCAGACACAGCTTCTCTGGGCAACCTGTGCCAGGGCCTCCCCACCCTCATAGAGAAGAATTTCTTCCTAACACATAATATAAATATCTCCTCTTTTAGTTTAAAATCATTCCTCCTTGCCTATCACTGTCAGCCTGTGTAAGAAGTCACTCTCCTTCTTTTTTTATGTGCCCCCTTTAAGTGCTGGAAGGACATTTCCCTGCTGAGGAGAAGTGGAACAGTGAATGCTTTCCCTTTTTTTGTTTTGTGGGGGTTTTATGTTTGTTTGGGGTTTTTTTGCAGAGGGAATAGGGGAGTAAACGGAATGGAATGTTGTCTGGGAAGGAGCCGGCAGTGCCATCACACCCAGACCAGCTCTATCACCAGCAAGCAGAGACCACATAAATTTAATCCAAAATAAAGTGCGTGCTGCTCACAACTCCATACAGGATGAGCTACAAAATACAAAATCTCCCAAAGGCAACAGTGAAATACAAAACTCCAAACCCCATAAACATCGCACGAGAAAATGCAATAACTACTTCTGATGTTCAGGGATGTGAAACACGCTAAGTGAAAATGCCTGAAAAACCATGGGAAGTGAACACAGGAGGGCCCAAAATCACAGTGTTGGTAATGCAAAATCTGAACCCCTGGAGACAAGATAATCCCCTGTTGCTTCCCTTTGGATCCAAACAGATGTGTTGGATCTGTCTTTCTTTGCCTAAAGGATAGAAGGATGCAAGAAGGGGCTGCCAACACCTCCTGACAATTTATGGTACAGGAATAATAATGTCAAGAACATACAGAGATATGTATCAAACCTCCAGCACTGCTGGGTTAGTCACTGCCTCCTTAAAAGCCATCACAGTATCATTTCAGGAAGAAATATTTTGTAAAGAGCGTGGATTTTAACCATAACTGGGGAAAAAAGAGGTCTGCACATCCTCACTTTCCTTTTGCCTACTCCTGCAAATGAAGAGTTAATTCCGAAAGAGTCAATGAGTTTCTGCTTTTATAAAGCTTGCTGTATAAGTTAGAGATGTTGATTTAGGGAATTTAGAGATGGGCTAAAAAGAAATGTGTTTCTTACTAGAAATAGTTAAAGATCTAGCAGAGAGAGAAATTAGTCTGTGGTCTTGCTCACAAATATTTGGGGACAGGTAATTCACTCCCATCTGAAGTAAATGATACCAGTGAAAATTTGCATACATACAATTAATGTGTTTTTAATGGTGTTCCTTATTGGAATGCAGAATAATTATGCAGAAACAGAAAATAAGCCAAAAGGGACCTGTGGAGGTCACAGGGATTATTCCCTGCCCCCAGGCAAAATAAACCATAACTAAAATATCTTACAGCAACTTTGAGAGTTCTCATTGTCTGTGATATTCTTATAAGATGGACAAAGCACGAGAAAAGTATATTACAGGGCCCAATTCTTCATGTTTGAGTTATAAAGATCCAGAAACTTCTCTATTTTTCAGTCATTTGATGATTTAAGGCTTGCAGGGATGGTGATAACATCAGTGCCATATATAAAGACAATAACAGATTTCCTCCTGATATTCTGAGAGTGAATAGGGCAGATTTAAAATTAACTCCTAATTTAAACCTCAGTTAGATGTAGGATTTTTTTACAGTTGCAGGTGTGCATTTATACAGGTATAGAGTGTAGGTTTATATATTTTTTTTATATATATATATATTCAGATAGATTAATCTGTCCATAGACTGTTTAAGGTACATGTAGAAGAAAAATTAGGAAGCACACAAACCCCACTCAATTTATAACCCAAGCGAGAAATCTTATTCCTGTGAACAGAAGGCTCAGCTGCTGTGATACACCACTGGAAATTTTCTTTGGCAGTTCTCAATCTGGAGGAATAATGATAAAAAAGTCTGGAATTCTGGTCTCTCCCACATGAAGATAATTATGGACTAGTCCTACTGATCAGGAGCACTGTATTTAATCTTTTTCAAGCTTATTCAGTTACGATAACAGAGGGTTCTGGTTTAGGCAGTTTGCAGGTCAAGAGAGAAGGGGCAGAATCGTATTAATCATTTGGCTTTCTGGCCAAAAACCTGGAGCAGATTCAAGTCCCTTTCTGTCTTGAGAATAAAATATGTAGAACAATCCTTCGGCCCATTTTATTAATTGTTTGTGGTCATTATTTCAATCTGGTTTTGCTCTTGGCATGTGGCTTGAGAATACTCATTACACACCCTAATTATTGGGGTTTTTTCCCCTCTCCTAAAGCATTTCCTTGTGTGTTGACTTCTCTGTCCAGCAATTTTTCCACCCAGGTCCCGGTTAGTGACTCACTGCTGGATTATTCTGACCTGGCCTTTTGTTTGGGTTGGGATTTCCAGTTGTGTTGTTTTCTTCCACTTCCTTCGATTTGTTTTCCTGCAAAGGACACAAACCAATCGATTCCAGCAACTGTGTGAACAGGAAATGTTTGGCTTGATTACCAAAAGTGCTCTGGAAGGTTGAAGTGGCTTTTAGGGTAATCAGAAAGGCAAGGAAAAGGATCAATAAGAAAAGCATCTGCAGGTGCTTGTCCACAAGATTCAAGTATCTGGTGTGGAAGAGGGAAAACTGCATCATTTAACTGATGTTGAATTATTTGGGTAGGGTTCCCACTTGGTTTACTAAAAAAAAACAAACAAAAAACCCCAACATAGCGAAACAAACGGACAAAACATGAACAAAAAGCTCTACCAAAAAAACCAACCCAAACCCTACCAAAAAACTAAACAAACAAAAACACAAGCAAAAAAAACCCTGCATAAAAAAACCAAAAAAGCTCTACCAAAAAAAACCCAACCCAAACCCTACCAAAAAAAACCCCCAAAACAAAAACAAAACATAAGCAAAAAAACCCTACATAAAAACCCCAAACAAAAAGCTCTACCAAAAAAACTCAACCCAAACCCTACCATAGAAACCCTCAAACAAAAACAAAACACAAGCAAAAAAACCCTACCAAAAAAAAAACCCAAACAAAACCCAAACAAACCAAAACCCTACCAAAACATCCCCAAATGCTAAAAAAACCCAAAGCAAAAAACCAATCAGCCAAAACAAACAAGCAAGACACAAACACAAACCCCTACCAAAAAAACCCCAAAACCCTACCAAAAAAACCCCCAAACCCCAACAAAACAAAACAAATACAAAAACCTTTAAAAAAAATCCCAAACTCTAAAAAAAAAATCCCAACAAAAAAACCCAACCAAACCAAATATAAACAAAAAACTCTGCCAAAAAAACCCAAACCCTGAGAAAAATATCCCCAAAATCCTAACAAATCCAAACAAACAAAAGACAAAACCCTACAGAAGAAAAAAACAAAACCTACCAAAAAAAAAATCACAAAAAACCCCAATCAAACCAAAGAAAATACAAACAAAAAACCATACCAAAACCCCCACTCAAACTCTACTAAAAAACCCCAACAAAAACCCCGAAAAACAAAACCCCAAACAAAAGAAACAGACAAAATGCAAACAAAAAAACGTGACCAAAAACCCCCATCAAACCCTACTAAAAAAAGCCCAACAAAAACCTGACAAACCAAAAAACCCAAACACAACACAAACAAAATCCCTCTGAAAAAAACCCCAAACACTGAAAAAATTACCCCAAATAAAAAAAAAACAAACAGAGAAACAACCAAATAAAACAAACAAACAAAACACAACTAACCAATAACCCCACCAAAAAACCCAACCAACCAAAACCAAGGAAAAACCCCATCAACCAGAAACGAAAAAAAAAGGGATTATGAACTGTGAGGAAAGAGGAATTCCAGGAGTGGGAAGTGGAACGGGCAGCTGAGCTCTTTGAGGTTATGGATACGCCTTCAGTGGACTCAGTTTGCATCTTAAGGCACTTTAATTTAGTTTTTTTTCATACACAAAGTGGATGTAAATCTCTGTGTCCGTCAGCTGTCCAAGGAGCCCTGGGAGCCCAGTCAGCTCATTTAGCCAATAATTTCCATGTCTAACATCCAGCGATGCAACTGTTCCCCAAGGAGCCCGTTTTCCCCCTAAATACAGAGCCCAGCACAGTTCCTTTCACGTGCTCCAAACGCTCTGTGGAATTCAGTGGGAGTTGAGGTTGGATTTAGAGCGGAATTCCACCTGGAGAAGGGAGAGAGCTGTTCCCGGTGCTGCAGCAGAACCTCCCTTTGCTGCCTGAATATTTGCTGCTCTTATTTCGGTGAAGAGCGTGTTGAGCTAAAGAATCTTCAAGATGTGGCTTGCTGGGGATCAAAACAAGCCACAAATATATTATTAGCTGGAACATGAGTACTGTTTGGATGTTTCCACCCGGCTTGAGGCTCAAAAATATCCATGTTAAGAACAAAAATGCCTCTAAAATACATGTTTACTGTGTGGCGCAAGAGACAAGTAATTACTTTGATTCATCATTTATAAGACATTATATATTCACTGAGCTGTCAGAATCACGAGTCTTCGTGGCATCCAGCAGCAAAACTCAGAATGGAAACGAGAAGGAAAGAGCCTTTATTTTAACTGAGATCAATTTGAGGTCTGGTCGGCAAGTTTTCTAAATTCTATTCATTTCCAACTATTTTGCAGGACTACTGGATATATTTGAAAAAATAAAAAAGGACTCTAATATTCAAGTTGCTGTAGATATGAAATGAGGAAAAAAACTGATCACACATCAATAGGGAAGAAGGTCTACTATCCTATTTTCGAAATATCTTAAATTAACATATTATCTTAAAATAGTTATAAAAGATAGGCTGCTCAAATCAATTTCTTTTCCTCTTTTATCTCTCTTTTTTTTTTTAAATTTTTTTGCCATGAAGGAGCCTTTATGTTCACTTTGAGCAAAGATTCTGCTTCCAGCCACCTAAAGTGAGATTTATTTCACCTTTAAATTCAAGAGGTATTGCTAAAGTATTCCTGCACCACAGAATAACTGATTTCTGTGGTGGAATTCATATTAAAAAATGAAATCTCAAGCTGGGACGCGAAACAGCCCAGGCCAAGTTAATTTATTTTCTAGTGTAGCATGCAAAATTCTTCCCTCTGGAATGAAATATTAAGCTTTATGACTCCCAAAGTAAAACATGAGAAGACTTCTTCTTTCCTTTGTTTTTTTGGTTGGGTGTTTTGTTTTTTTTTTTTACAGAAGGCTGGAAAAGCTGCAGGAGAGAATTTTCCCTTTTTACTTTCCTGTTCCTCCCGTTTCGTGGAAGGAATCTGAGGAAGGAATTGCACATTTTCTTTCCCTCCCTTTTCATCAGGAGCAAATTCCCATTCCTGCTCTGCGTCAGCAGAGCTGGAGAGCAGCTGATGGGCAAAGCCAAGGGATCTCCCTTCCCCACCCTCATCTTCCCTTGCACAGCAGATTGGAGATGCAGTTCTTGCTGTCTTGTTCTTCCAGTCGTGGAAAAGGCCAAGAATTTTGTGGGAAAAAAAAAATAGGGCATAGCAAGATCAAAGGGATTTGATATTTAAGGTGTTATACGGAATCACACAATGGTTTGGGTAGGAAGGGACCTTAAAGACCATTTAATTCCGGTTCCCCTGTCATGGGCATGTGAGATATGAATGGAAGTTACTTTGTGCTCCTACTTTTGGGGGTAAGTAAAGCTGAATTACCTCATTTTGGCCACAGTGAGATGAGTTTATACAGATATTTTTTTTTAACCACTTAGCAGAAGGAGTATTTAATAACTTCTTATAGCGCTGTAACTTGCTCGACCATCTGAAGATGATTTAACTTACTGCGCTTCGGTTTTATTTTGCTGAGGAAAAATCAATATGCAAAACCTGTCAGGAGGCCAAATTATTACACTTATTCGGCTGCATGTATTATTGAGTAGGAAGTTCCCTGTAATGAAGTTCTTGGCTTAAGTTTGGGAGGTATATTAAGAAGTAGCGGATGCAGCTCAGAATAAGCTGCAACAAGAAATGAAATTGTACAGTTGGGCGGTTTTAATCACTGGCCACCTCGGTGAGAATGAAAATCTCACCGAGATTTTGATGAAATCTCATAAGAAAAAAAAACATTTCATGGTAAACAACAGCCCAAGAAGACTCTCTTGAGTCTTTGATCTAACAGGCCTTGATCCATGACTAGAGTTTTCCAAGTGATCCTAAAATACAGGAATACACCAAAAGCAGTGATTCTAAATATGCAAAGTGTGGGATGTCAGCATGTTCCTCCAGAAGTCCAAATGGTGGTGAAAAGGAAGTGATTTTTAGGTTGGGTACAGAAAACCTCCCAGATGAAGATTTTAACAGAAAGCCTTTGGAATTTCTTTCAACCCATTCTTCTTCCCATCACCTTTCTCCCACTAGTGGTCTAAGTACAGGCTGCCATTACCACTAACAAAACAAGCAGCACCTGGAAAATGTGCTTTCCAGGGCGGGATGCAACAGCTGATTGACTGCCAACATCTACATTTGAATAGCCCTCGAAAACTTTTGTGGGAATAGACAGAAACAGGCGATCCTAGAGAACAATGTCTCTCATTGGAAAGCAGATGTTTGAAATAGGGCTGATGAGTCACTCCCTCAAAAAGCCAGCTTTTGTCCATCAACTGGGAAGGCAGCTTTGGGACAACGGCCAAGATAGAAACACCTCTGGCACAGAAACATCGAGATCCAGGAGAAGAGGTCCATGCTGCCTCACTGCAAAAGAAAACTCCCAAAACCACTCCGATGTCATTCTCATCTTCATATCAAGGTACAGAATAAATAAGGAAGTTCGAACAATGCCCAATTATATCCCAGAAAGGAAGGTCCATCCAACCAGTTCACTTCCTAAGCCCGTTAAATCTACCCCCAGTGAGAGACTGACTGAAGGATTAAATAGAAATGGAAGGAAACTGCAGGATGTTTGGTGACTGCCATTGTCACCTCATTCAATGACAGACTGGGTGACCACGGTATCCATGTGGGAGTAAAAGGAGGATTCTGTTGTTGCTTCCCCACAGGAAATCCCAGGCTGGAGCACTGCTTCCCACACACACTTCTCTTGGAAAAGCTTTGCTCATTCCGTAAGCTCACAGCCCTGCCAGCTGTTGAAAAGCCAGTGTCACACCTGTGTCTCTGCTTTAGTGACTCCAATCCCTTTTGTGCTCCTTCCCAACACAAAGCCAGAAAGAATAAGGATCCTAATTTTCACTATCAGCAATGGGAAACATCAGTACAAATGGGGAGCTATCATGGGGTAGAATGGAAATGGGCTGGTTTATAGGAGATGCCTCATAATTCCAGGGTGATAAACATGTCCTTAACACAGGCAGGAATCCTTGTTTCAGTCCATAGTGGTAGATCCTGGTATATTCACTGGCCATCCTTAATGAATTAATTAGCTACAGAAGCCCAAACCTGAGGAATTACGGAAAGGATCAACATTTGCATTTTGTCCATATTAACTATTGACATGTACCAGTATCTTTTTTACACCCTTCCAGGATTTCACAAGCTCAAGCAGAAATCATAAATTATTGATGTGGTGTCCTTTCCTTGCCTTTGGGTAATAGGACTAAAACAACCAAATTCTGTGGATGTGTGTGTGCAGTAATCCCACAGTTGATCTGTTAAAAACAATCAAACATGACTCTGTTTGCCAGTGCTCAGTTTGTGTCTGTAATCGATGTATTTTTTCATAGGTTAATTAGTGTCCTTCAGCAAACAAACCTGCCTTCATCTTTTTCTTTTTTTTTTTGAGGACTCTCTTAGGACGCACGACTGGATCTCTGGAGATGCCCATCTCTTTTCACTGAGATTTATGGAATCATGGAATGGTTTGGGTTGGAAGGAACCTTTAACGCCCATCTCATCCAACCTCCCTGCAATGACCAGAAATATCTTCAACAGCATCAGGTTGCTCCAAGCCCCGTCCAACCGGGCCTTGAATTTTCCAGGGATGGGGCAGCCACAGCTTCCCCGGGCAACCTGTGCCAGGGCTTCCCCACCTTGATTCAATGAGTCCCACAGCCCCTTAGGTTCAGGCTACGAAACCCAAATACAGACGTGAGAATGAAAACATCAGGTGCATCTCACTGGAGCCACCTGAGCCCCCTCCTACAGACCCCCCTGATGTGACCTGCCACTCCCATCCCAATATTGTCACTCCAGGAAGACTGTGCAACTTCCTCCAGCCCTGTGTGGGTGCCTCAGACAGCCAAGGCATCTCAAATGGCTCTGGGTGTCTCCGTCTGAACAATAAACTCCTTTCCCCAGTGCCTCGTTTCCACTGTAGCCCATGAAATCAATGTACTTATGAAGCCTCGAAAGCAATTCCAGTGATAAAAGGAAGGTGTCTCTGGGCAATGGTTTACACTTAGAAGTCTTCTGTTTTCCCTCACTGATTATTCAGGGAGCTTGGGTGATAGACTTAGACTGAAGATGGCATTTTTAGGAAGATGCATCAGGTATTTCCACTATAAGGATTTAATTTTTTTTTTTTAAAGGGGTTTAGTGCAATTTAAGATGCATTAAGATCGAGTTGCCAGTCTGGTTAGACACAAATCTTCTGTAGGTCCCCTATCAGAGTGCCTTGATACCCTAAGGAATACAGGGACTTTTGTGTTTATGTGCACCTGCATCTGGACCTAAAAATCTCCAAAATAATTCCCTATTTCTCTTGCTCCAGGAGCTTACTGAACACTAGAAAGCAATTCAGGCAAAGTCTAGGGTTCATCCAGGTTTCCTCTGAAATGCAGCCACTGCCAGTGAGGAGAAATTCAAAGACAATCAGTGCTGTCTTAATCCATGTTTCACCCCTGGAAATAAAGATCCTAGAAACCAGTCAAGTGTGCCATTGATTCCACAAGAATCGAACTCACTCTCTCACTGCTGTGTTTTCTAACAACCTAAAGAAGCAATAAAACCTCACTCCGTCAGAAAATCCAGCAGCCAGCACAGAACATGCCACGGGAATAGGAACAAAAGAGCATTTTCACTGAATTACCTTTTAAAAGAATATCCAGTTGTCTGACACCTGACTCACTCATTCCTACAGGAGCATAACATGTTTATGGGATCTTTATAAAAACACAGTTTGCATGCAAGGGAACACTTCTTTTTTTTTTTTCCAGCACTGGAGAAGATTGCAGCTGGGCTAGAGCACCAGCACATGCTTTGAAAGGAGCTGACCATCAGAGGTGGTTATAATTCAGTTATAATTCAGATTATTTCAATAGTCTATTGGGAATTTATTTTTTTTCCCCTCATGGTACTAGAGATACTTAAAAATTAGATGATTGCATGTTGTCACAACTTCCAGCAGTCCATGACCTTGGAGATGCTTGAGAGATGAAACCATCAGTCATTTAACTGCATGAGTTTTGCTGCTGTTCATCATTCATTTTTTAACTGCAGTGAGCTGGTATAACATGACTGAGATTCCATGGGCTTGGGGGAACAGGAATTAAAACAGTCCCCCTGCCAAGAGGTAAAATCATTTGCAAGGGCATCTGAAATCATGGAATGGTTTGGTTTGGAAGGTACCTTAAACATCATCTCATTCCACCTCCATCATGAGTAGGGACACTTTACACCACGTTGCATCTACTACACTTTATATTTGAAAATGTTCATTAAAAAAAAACCAACAAAAACCCTCAATCAAACAAAAATAAACCACAAAAACACAAACAAAAAAAAAAAGGCAAGAAAATTATATATGGAGCAAATTCTCATGCTTTAATAGTCTCTTCAGATATTGGGAAAGTGCCCCCTTTTCTCTAGATCAGCTTCTCATTGCACGTTGTGTCCAACATGCAGAGGAAGGTAAGACTGATAATATTTAAGTCTGAACAAAATAATAAAAAAAAGAGAGATGGTGTGGTTTAATGAACTATATGTCACCATAGAAACAAGGAACTCAAAAGTGGAACTGTGTAAATAATTGACATTTTATTTTTAAACACACAAACCAAAAATGCCATTCTGGTCAATTAAGTGGGATTTTCACCTTCATTTTGTCTGACGTGAAAACAGAGAGTTGGACAGGCAGATAGAAAATTTCATTTTTAGCTTTTTAACGCTTCTTTCTTTTTTTTAACCCTAATTCAATTTGAGTAGCAATACTTTTGAAACAATGTTCTGCCAAGAAAGGGCCATATATTCTCATTTTCCAAACACGTTATTATTTTTCAGCCTTAATTATTTTTAAATTTAACCTTAACCTGCATTTTTCAATGACCAAACCGCTTGCAGAGAAATACTTTTATTCAATCTTGTTCCCAGAAACTAATCTTATCCAAGCCATTATGTTACCCAGTTGCCTGGACAAAGTCCAATCCGTATTTTATTTTCCTTTCACTTCTGTTCCTTGGCTATTAAAGAAGGACTTCCTGGAAATTCTAGGAATTACAAAAGCAATAGCTTTGAAAGATCCAGGTAGGAATCATCAGGATGAATATACTATGGGATGGGGAAGTAGCTCCCACACGTGTTTCACGGTTAATGATGTTTTCAGAGCTGTAGGTGTTAAATTCCAGTACTTTTCCTCCCCTACATTTCCCATCTGAATGGAAGTCCAGCAAATGATGAGGAGATGACTAAACTTGGGATTTATTAGCAAAGGCTTGCAAGAGAGGAGTCCTCATTTAAACCACCAAAATGTGCTCGACAGAGATAATAGAAATTTCTGCTCCATTACAGCAAGTTTTGCATCTTTTCTCTGATTCATCCTCAGTGACCGTCTCCAGGCTGAGCTTTAACTGCCTTAGACAGTCCATGTGGCTTAACTTGTCCTCTGCCTTCCCTCTTGAGTCAGTAGAGGGGAAAAGGCCATTCCACACAACAATTTATCCCACCAGTGTCAGGAACCCAGAGCAGTTTGAAAGGAACGGCTTTAAGGAAGGACCCACAGCTCTACAGGGGCTGCTTGGACTTGGTTTAGGTCGGAGAACTGAGGTTTAGTCACTGAAATCAAGAGAGACAAATCACATCCCTGGAGACAAAGCAGTGAATAAGAACTTGTAGGAACTCGAGGCTAAAATTCTAATGACAGAGAGGGAAGTATCCATATCTGCCCTATGTGCTGTGGAAAACCCACGGCAGAACTCTGCTCTGGTGGTGCAGGAGGCACCAAGGGATAGCATATTAGGGAATGGTTTTCTCGAATTGAGACACATCAATTACCAAAGACACGGCGATCCCGAATGATCCCTGGTACACAGCTCCCCAGTCTGTTAATCCAGCTGGATCTGGAAGCAAAAGCTGTAGGACTGCACAAGCGCAGCAGTGCCCTGGAGAACGTTTCTGCTCCCAGGGCCATGAGAGTTCCAATGGCAAGTGAATATCCCTGCTCAGCTGCCATTAATGTCATGTCTAAGGTACAATGTGGGTGGTTTTTTAATCCCTGTTACCAGGAATTCTTCCCCAGTAAAATTATTGATATGCTATTTGTCTTCCCAGGCAGACCACCTCTGCAGGTACAGCTTCGCTGGGTGTTACAGAGGGATGAGAAGGAAACATCCTAGAGGCTTTTCCAAGGAATATCTCAGTGGTTTACCCACCGGAGGTTTGTCCTGTCTGCAGCTGTGTCTACCAAAAACCCTTTCAGTAGATGATGCCAGTGCAGTTTGACTGTGGCACAGCACCTTTCTTTCCCCTGCCAAAGCTGATCCTGACTTTTTTCAATGGTACTTCCAGGCTTTCAGCTTCGCTGATGGGACTGAATTCATAGTAGGTTACCATCCCTTTAGCTTTGGCTGCTCCATTTGGGGAAAAGGTTTTTTATGGAGCCTGCAGCTTGGTTTATGCCTGGACTGGGAAGATTTTGGTCATTATTATCAACAGAATTTATACAACCTAACTTCAGATCTCCATAATGACTGATTTAGGAGACAATAGAGAGAAACAGGCACTTGTCACACAACCTTCTCAACATAAGATGGATGCTAAAATAGGGCAAGTTGAAGTTCTGTAAGTATTTGTAAGTGTAACTCAGTTGTAAGTCCCCCTGCCATGGGTAGGGACACCTTCCACTATCCCAGGCTGCTCCAAGCCCCATCCAACCTGGCCTTGGACACTTCCAGGAATGGGGCATCCACAGCTTCTCTGGGCAACCTGTGCCAGGGCCTCCCCACCCTCACAGGGAAGGATTTCTTCCCAACATCAAATCTAAATCCACTCTCCTTCAGCTTAAAGCCATTCCCCCTTTTCCAAAAACTTCTATGTTGGTAAAGTCAGAGACGTTCAGCAAAGAGCTGAAGAATGAATCAGTGCTTGGAAAAGAGAGATCAGAGAAACAATTTTTCTTGCATTTGCCTGAGAAAGAGCAAAGTTTGATCACAGTTTGGGTCCTGAGGGTTGCACAGGTGGCTTGGTCAGACAGAGAATGGATGCCTGAAATAAGCACCGACCTTGTGTCTGTTACCACACAGTTCCTAAATTCTCCCTTGAAATTCTTGCCTGTTCCTACCATCTCTGATATGAGGTTTGTAGCAGACCCTTGATGCAGTGTCACGTGGATAAATCATCAGTGCAAAAAAAGCATCTATAACCAAACAGATGTATTCTGACAGATAAAAGGTCTGTATCCTGGATGAAAAAGGAGCCACATAGGAAACTTTGAGATGTAGAAACAGTCTTCCCTTCCTACTGCAGGAATTCATTAGTTTGAGTTCAATCCTAGCCCTATTGTTCCTGTGCACCAGTGAGGGAGACACAGCACACAGACACGGGCACACTGTGAAGTAATGTCTTCCCAGTGGTGCCAAGGGAAATAACAGCAGATAATTCAAAGGCTCGGAAAGAACAAGAGGCCGATGAGACACTCAATAAAAACGTGAAACTAAAAAAAAACTTGCTCCATCATCTTTGTAGGATGGAAACATAATTCAAAACCTCTCCTTGCATTACCACATTACCTCCTAACTACCATCTCCTACCCCCTTGGTGCCCTTTCCAGTTGCTCTCCTGTTGATTTACAGGGTAAATTGCTGAGAGGATTCCTCTTAACAAAGTTAATCCTTATTTAATTTGAATTCCTTGACGTGTCTGTGAACGATACTGCCCTTCCAGATTTTTCAGAGGAAGGACAGGAGGAGTGGGATTAGACAACAGGGGCTATAAATTAAAGATTATTTTGACAGTGAGTCATGAACCACAAAATCACCAAGGAATCGTCAGCACTTCTCTTTCCATTCAAATTCTTGTGCTGAGTTCACTGTTGTCATACCTTGCCTCATTCCAAATTACTCCATTTTAAACTCTATGAACAGAGGCACAAACCTGCGGATCACTCAGGGAACTCCCTCACCATTTGAGAGAGAGTCACATTCAAGGGACAAGTCTGGAATATCTGGTTCCAAGAGTGGAAAGCATGACAGGTAACAGGCTGGGAAAAGTCTATCATGCCAGTCTACAGCCGGAAATGTTCCACATTTCATCAGCAGGGCTCTTTCCGTTGTGGGATTTCTCTGAGTGGCAAGTTCCTGGCTGTGACTCTGTGAACCTCATGGACAGTGTCAGATACCAGTGGTCAGCAGATCACAGATCAAGGCAGACAAGTGTGTCTGGCCCTTGGGGTGACAACTAGGAGAGGTACAATCCCACCAGGAAGCAGAGGACAGCCAGGAGATTCTCTCGTCGGTTCATTCATGTGGCGAGTGTGAATTTGGAGGCTGCTGAGCACCTGCCTGTATTTTGAGGTCACTGGCTGCAAAACTTGCTCACCCAAGCCTAAGTAGGTCCACTACAGGGATGACATGAAGAATTTGCCTACATATCAAAACATACCGTGGTAAAAGCCACAATCCAGATTTTTGGGGTAATCCAGACCTCCAGCATGACGTGGTCAGTACAACAGAGCCAGATGCCCAAGGTGGGATTTGTCTCATCAAATGTAAACACCTACAGTGGGATTATTTAGAGCTGAGATGGTCATCTTTACTTCCATCTATGTCCAGAGAGCACAAAAGGCATCATCTAATCTACATTGAGAGGGAAATTAACTATGTCTCAGGCTCCACGTGCTGGATATCCAGAGCTGCAAAATGAGGAAGGTGACTTGCTCATTTGCAGTGTAGATGCATTTGCAGCTATCAACATTTAATTAGATAAATCCCACGCTAAATGTACATAACCCAGGAAACTATCATTAACATCTGAGTAACTCCTGTGTCAGCCCCAGGGTTGGGAACAGGTCAGAAGAGTCTGGACAGGAAAAATAAAAATGAAAAGGGTGCATATGGATCAGAAGGGAGATTTATCGGTTCTGATCTGGCAGAAAGCATCTTAAGGGCTGGTGACAGTCAGAGGAGGGTCCAGAACTGAAATGGGGCAGTTCTAGAACAGGGATAAAAACTCAAGCAAAGGAGATTGGAAACACTGATGTAAGAAATAGCCTGGCTCCACTGCCTGGAGAATTTGGTTATGAGTAATCACTTCTCTCCTTTCTTGTCTGCCTTTGGATTTCATTATTTCCCTTTATCAGTTTACTTCCTTCTCCAGAGTGAAGGAGTCAGATTCTGGGTCCTGCTGAGGTTTCATTTCCTTCAAATTCTCTTTTTCATTCAGGTTGCAGGTGATGGCTGAACAGGAATGAACACACACAGTCAGCACATGGCCCTTATTCCTTTTCATATAAGTTCCTAAAAAATTTAAAGTATTTAAGAGTAAGAAGCCATCAATAAACTAATGGGAAAAAAAAAATTAACACAAACAGAAAAATCTCAAGGCAATCATTGTCTTTGAGGCATTAAAAGCACAGCAGAGAAGGAGAGAAAAGAGTGGCGTGAAGAATAAAACAGTAAGGAGAAGAACATCTGGGCATGAGAGGCAGAGTGGGAGGGAAAGGGGAAAACTTGAGAGCACTGAAAAGCCAGAGCTGGATGTTTTCCATAATACAATGGCAGCCTGGCTCTGCAAGGCCTGTGGTTGCAGTTGCAGCGTCAACTTTGTGCCTGTGTTGGACCTCACCCAGAGGAGCTCTGGGGAACCCTTTAGTTGATGCCCGAGCACAGCAAGGGGGTGAAGGGGAGGCAGGAGAACCGAATCACTGCAAAATGTAGGAACCCATAAGATGTTCTTCCTCTTTTGGCATCCCAGTGCATGGCTTTCTGTGCAGTATTTTCGGGCAGGAGAAGTATCAGTGCAGAACACAAGTTCTCTGAACAAGAGCAGAGACTCGACTGCTGCCATCATTATTTTTCGCACTATGTGTGCGCCTCAGAGCAGCATTCATGAACTCTAATAATATATATTATTGTTCTAGATACTGTAGAAATACAGAACACAGAGACTGCTCGTGTCCTAGATCCAGGTTTTATATGTGACCATCTGACTTTCTGTCACCTGCCACAGAAGAACACGGAGTGATCTTGCTTACAGAGGTCCACTTGGTGGATTGTTTTTAAGTCACAGGAACTTGACCATGTTCCCTAGTCTCTAAGGTCTCCTAAAAACTCACAGTCCCATTTTATACCCTGTAACCCCTCTGAGGAGAAAGAAATTCTCAGAAAGATGCATATATTTAATTGTTCTATGAAAATTTTCATGCAGGAGTAGTCAAAAGGGGGAAGAAGCAGTTGTGTTCTCCCCCTTCTCTCGAATAAACAGAAGTTTACTCACCAGTCAGGAGAAATTTCTTCCTTTTTTTTCAGCTATTTCTGACAAGCAGGCGAGTTATTTCCTATGTTTTTCTCTCTTTGAAGGAAACAAGCTAATAACATATTTCTTCACTACCTGCCATCGTTAGTAAATCTTAGTGCTACAGCTGAATAACACACACAAAAAAAATATGTCATGCAATTTTCCCTTCTCCCAAGAGAAAAACAGGTTGTCTGCAGCAGGAGAAAATCAAGGGGAATCAACACACTGCACTTATGACTGCTTAGTTTATGGAGAGTTACAACATCTTCAGGGTGCTTTGGAGTGAAACACTCTCCAAAAAATACCAAGACGAAGAAGGTGGTAGAGTTTTGTTGATGTCCCCACCCTTTAACTATGGAGATAAGGCTTTTTTGGGAATGAGGGTTGGCAGGATCTGGTTTGACATAAGTATCATGTAACGAAAGGTTAGCCTAGAGGTCAGGACTTAAAGGAGGTAGAGTGGAATGCTGTAGTCCCAGAGGTAAAATGAAATATATTTAAGACATGTCTACAATAAATAATAATAATAAAAAATATTTTAAAAGTAGAGGAAAAGGACAACAAGCAGGATCCACGGAATGAAACAATTTTCAAACCAGAAATACACCGGAATCCTTCATTGGGAGATGAATGTCTTTGAGGGGACATGGTTTCTTTATCCAAAGCCACATAAACTGTGGAACTTGTTGCCACAGGATGTGGTGAACAACTAAAGGATGCTCAATGAGCCTGGGAAAATCTTCCCAGTGATTCAGTCTGCAAATACTGGGGGAACAGAGTAAAGAGCAGCTGGGTTCTGCTCTGAGGGAGAGCCTGAAAGGATCCAGTCCCTTCCTGCCTGAGTGGGTGATACAATTTAATCCCATTGAGATGCAAAAGCCTTTCCAATGGCTCTGGACTTCCTCTATCTCTGAGCTGTGCTCTTTGAATTTGGAACAGGCAGGGGGAGGAGCTGGGTCTCAATAGCCCACCAGCTGTCAGGGTTATTCTGGATTTGAGGGATAAAGACCAAACTGGCTAGTGATCTATGAATTCCTGAATCCAAATAATAGTCATTGCGTAAGCATAAAGAGTAGGGCTCATGGTCAGCTTCTGACATCATTCTGGGGGTAGGGGATGAGGAACAGGGTTTTTTTTTTCCCCTTTTGTCCTTGGTTTTACCAATTCTGTACCCGGAAAGCATTGGGAAGCTCTGCTGTAAAGCACAAATGGTGTCCCAAAACCACCTCCCTGGGGGTGAAATGAACTGCCTGAGGCACATGCTTTCCTCAATTCCACCAAAATTTCCTCATTTGCCCAAAGCTGGGAAGCAGAACAGGAATCAGTTTATACGTGAGATGAATAAGAGGACTCTGATAGAAATATTCCTTGGAACGGTTTGCTTTAGAGGACACTCTGGTAACACAGATATCTGCATCCAGGACTGAAATATGTGACCAGGAAAAGGGGAGAGACACCCCCCCACATCCCCCTCTTTTATCACACACACTGTGTTTTTATCTGCTCTTCTCTGCAGTTTTATCAATTCCAGTCACAGCAGAAGCAATTTGGACAGGACTCAGAAAATGGACCCTGATTTCCAATTAGTTTCTTTGTCATTCCTTGCCCTTCTCTCCTTGGTGCTGGGCACAGGCAGCTCCTGCTGCAGTCAGTAGGAAATAAGGCAGGATATTAAACTATAAATTTCTTCTTTGCCGGCTGCCTCAGTTTCTTATCTCAGCAGCAGCACAAGTATCCTTCATCAAGATTACAGCCATCACAACTTTAATCCCTGTAAAGGTCTTCAGATCATGTGAGACATGCACAAATTATTACTGAGCTGACGAGGGGAAAAGAGCTGCTCCAGAGCAGACAAATGATGCTTTTAGTCTTATGTCACCTGCACCAGCAGAAGTTCATCCAGGCACACTCTTTCTTTTTAATTTTCTTTTTTTTTGGAGGGGATTAGTTTTGTAGACAGATGCCACTCCATCACCTAAGGTAAAGAAACAAATTCCTGACCTCTGTAATGACCACAAATGGTTCTGGTACGTCCCCATTGATCGAATTTTTGTCCTTCTAATGTTTCTTCTCAGCTCATTCAGCGGCAGTGATGCACCTCTTACCATCAAGTGTTTGCACTGACTTTGCTGAAAACCCCTCCAGGCATCACAGGAAATGTTTAAAAACCATCAGTTCAATGTCCATGGTCTGAAACTCACCCGGAGAAGAGTCGTTGAAAGGATTCAGGGCAGCTGCCCTCCGGATCTTCTCCAGACAAGTCTCTTGCTCCTTTTTAATGATGCAGTTGGAGTGGGTTGCTGCAACCTGAAATATGGAAAAAAATGTGAATAAAGGACAGATAGAAAATTGAAACAGTGAGTTTATCAGGAAGCATCAGTAAATTTTAAGGTCCCGTTGCAAAAGAAAAAATCAAAGAAAAAAAGAAATAAAAATACCAGTAGAGGCTGAGAGAAAATGGTAACAAACTTTGTTTTCTTTCCCTTTTTTATTTTCCTTTTTTTCTTTTCTTTTACTCTTCTTTTTTCTTCTTGTAGCAGGTTTAAGGCCAAATTAAAGAATTAAAATTCTCATCAATTATTTGGGGGTTTTATATTGTTGTCCCTGTCAAGGTAATTTCTAATGTCTTTGCTTTATTTTAGTGAATTCCTTCTTCATATAAAGTTAGAACAAGGGTATCTCTAAACAGAGAAATCATTTAAAGAGGAATCAGAAATCAATTTAGGCTCAGTTTGATCTTCCACCTGTTTCTTATGAGTCTTTGCACAACCCATTAACCTCACTCCGGACTCTAAACTAAATTAAAAGCTGTTTCTCTCAGACTTTCACCCTGTTCATTCCTTATTTTTCCTTCTTCTTTTACTCCCGGAGCATACAAGGCAAATTCTTTTGCCTAAAGAGAATTCAAAGCCAATTAAACCAAGATGACTTGATCCAAATTTTCCTTGTTTGTTTTGTTGGGTTTTTGTTGTTTTGTTGTTGGTGGTTGGTTGGTTTTTTGTTTTGGTTTGGAGTTTTGTTTGTTTGTTTTGTTTTTGTGGTTTTTTGTTTTTTGTTTCTGTTTTCTTTCTATTTTTTATCTTGAAGGGTCTAAGCCCACTACACTAAAAACAAAGGGGGGATAAAAAGAAAGGAAAAAAAGGTTAATTTATAAGAGGAACATGGCAGCCAACAGAATGCAAAGCAGCAACCAAAAAAACAAAAAACCCATGTGACTCATTTCCAGAAATCAACACAGGATTTCATTCCTACAGCAGCCAGCGGCCAGGGAATACCAACCCAAGGGCAACACACCCTCGGGTTTCATCAGATCACTTCGCAGTGGCACTGCTGAGGTTCAAATCCCACTCAGTGCAAAACACCGTGAAAAGCAGTGCAGTGGCTCCGAGTGGGAAAGGTCGTCCTGGGTCATCGGAGCAGTTCTGCTCTTTCATGTTTCCTGTTCCATTTCCTTCACTCTGCGCGATGGAGAACTCCGGGGGGAGTGGAGTGGACCTGGCAGGGGAGCTGTTTTCCCTTAGCTGCTAAGTAGCAACAAGCGAACAGGGAATATAAGACCGGGATTCAATCTGCTGTGGTTTGTTTTGGACCCTCATGTGCACAGTTCGGCTTTTCCTCCCTCGCATCCCAGTGGAGGGGAAGGGAGTGAACAGTTCGGGTCACTGGTGCACCAAAGTGCCACCACACACTAAATGCACGCTTAGGGCAAACCCCAGGGCAAGTGCAATCCCTTCAGCAGTTAAAGGGGCTGATAAAAGAGAGAGGAACCTTTATACAGGCAGACAGTCCAGGACAAGGAGGAATGGTTTTAAGCTAAAAGAGGGCAGATTCAGATTAGATGTCAGGAAGAAATTCTTCCCTGTGAGGGTGGGGAGGCCCTGGCACAGGTTGCCCAGAGAAGCTGCGGATGCCCCATCCCTGGAAGTGTCCAAGGCCAGGTTGGACGGGGCTTGGAGCAACCTGGGCTAGTGGAAGGTGTCCCTGCCCATGGCAGGGGGTGGAATGAGATGATCTTTGAGGTCCCTTCCAACCCAAACCATTCAATGAGTCCATGGTAATCCCAGTTTGATGGTGCCTGTGGGATGCCTTTGTGTGTGTGATGCTGCACAGAGCCGTTTGAACCCTTTTGACCCTGGAAATATTCCAAACCACCACTCCTATTTCAAGGACAGAGAGGGTTTCCTGCTGTACCTCTCCTGAAAAGCTTTTCCCACCAATTGTTGGCACTGATAATGCTTCATCTCCAAAATCCCAGGAATAAATTCCAGCTGTTTTCCCCCGTGGGATACACCAGGCACAACCATATTAGATTTTTTTGTCTTCAAAACAAACACAATTCTGTTCTAAGTGCTCCCAGGTGCCTGGAGAAGATATATTGTCACACATCTCTAGGATCTCCCAAGAACTTAAAGGCTTTTGCTACATCATCCCCTCAGCCTTACCAGAGAGAGAGAAAATTGCATTGTCTGGCATTCAGGATTTAAGAATATCTTTAAAAAAGATAGAAGAGAAATAGCAAGAAAACCAGCGTTCTGCTGCTAGTGCTGGTTCACTCTCCACAGCTGCCCAGGTCTGAAAGGGGTGTCCAGGGGTTGTCTCAATACACAAATGGGGCAGTTTCTATACAGTTCACCGTGTACAGATTAGAAAAGCTGTGATTTAGTAATGCTATTTTTATTATTACTAATAGTAATAATAATACGTTGTCTATGCAAGCAGGATGTGACTAAACAAAAGGAAATACTTTTTCACGCACTTACTGTTAATTTGCAGAAGTCTTTTCAGCTTGAAATTGCGTATGTTAAATGCCACAGGAATTATATATATATATATATATATGCATATATTCATGCAAAATACATCATAGGACAGAGGTTAGTGAGACCCTGGAACAGGTTGCCCAGAGAAGCTGTGGCTGCTCCATCCCTGGAAGTGTCCAAGGCCAGGTTGGACAGGGTTTGGAGCAACCTGGGCTAGTGGAAGGTGTCCCTGCCCATGGCAGGGGGATGGAACTGGATGGTCTTCAAGGTCCCTTCCAACCCAAACCATTCTGAGATTCTATGAATCTATGAAAGAACACCAAGAAACCCACCATGCCCACATCCTATAGGGTAATCAGAGACATTAAAAAAGGTTTAAATTCAAGCTACAGCAAAAAAGACAAAAGAGTGTGATTTATCCTTTCTATTCTTGGCATCTCCTTTACCAGAAGTATATCAAAGCCAGGACTTGATTGATTCTGAAGAAAGCCTAAGGTTAAAAGCTCAGATGTTACTGTTCTTGCAGACAGGCACATCTCAGATGGCTCTCACTGAACTGACTACATTTAGTCAATTGTATCTGAGTAAGTCTGGCTCAGGAGGCTCGGACTGGTGGGCACAGAGAAAGCACCAGAGCCTCGTGACGCACCTGTCCCTGGAGCTTTCCTTAAGCTCTCACTGCTGCCAGAATATTCTGGTGTGACTTCTCACAATGATCTGTATGTCATTCTGTAGCACTTCATCAACAGATTTAAAAAGAGAACATGGAAACTGAGAGAGAAAGCAAAGAAAAGGGAGGAAACATTTAACCTCAGTGTCGGGAGGAGAGAACAGGAGCCGCCTGTCTGCTAATGAGCAATTCCATATCCAAGAAGATACAAAAAGGTTTGCATTGTTAACAACAAAAGGTTTCTCTGTTGAATGCAGAGGTGCTTTAATGCTCGTTTTCCTGAAAGGATCCCCGGGTTTGATGTTTCCCCATTGACTGTGCACTGGTAGAGGCTTTAATCTGTCAAGTCAGTCGTCAGCAACTGAGCAGCAGAGCCCAGTTCAAATGGAAGTGGAAGCTTGAACTCCAGGGCCTCCTGATTTCATTTCTTTTGCCTCAAGGGCATTTGCAATTTCCTGTGTTCAGTAGAGACAGTGTGGTTTCAGTTTCCCAGAAGATATCAGTGATATCACTTAAAGAGTATTTCGACACATATTAGAAAAATCAAGAAACCAAGTTGATGGCGCACAAAATTCACGTTTTTGAAAAACTCATTGCTCTCCATGGAGTGAAAGATTTTGACTCATATCGGTTTAGAAAAGGTCTTTATTTGTTTAGATACAAAGATGGCAAAAATAATCAATGTCTGTTTAGTTCTGAGAGAGCACAAAAAGACAAAAACAACTGGCTGGGACACTACAGATGTACAATGCATTCAGAGCTTTCATTTTTCTTCCTTTGTCTTTATTAAGGTGGCCACTAAAAAAATAAACTGGCATATGCTGTGTGTAATTTGTAGTACTTAACTCTTCACTGTTCCCTTGACATTATGGTAATGTTAATAAAAATCACATTAAATTACAATCTATATATTACATTGACTTTAATATACCCTCAAGGTTCTGCTTTATTGTGATCTGCTCCATTAAGAAAGCCATTGCTAGGACATAAACCTGGGCAGAGAAGCAGGTGAACACATCTGTGCTGCTTCCAGACCTGCCCTGGTTATATGTGTAAACCAGATCACCAAATTTTAGAGTCACGTCGTTCAGTAAAGCATTGATCAATTATATGGAAGGCCCAGGAAAGGAACCATGTGGGGGGAATTGTGCAGATCACAAGAGTCCCATACACTTCCCTGCTCANCAGTAAAGCATTGATCAATTATATGGAAGGTCCAGGAAAGGAACCATGTGGGGGGAATTGAGTCCCATACGCTTCCCTGCTCGTGGAAATAAATACATGTTGCCACTCCATTCATGCAGGAAATTTAAATAAGCTTCCTCCCTTCTTGTTTTGCTTCCAGTGTTTCAAACTTAGCAAAGAGGGAGAGAATATTCCTCATAGTGCATTCAAAGAGCACAAAGCCAGGCTGTGAGCTGACAGCAGAGACAGCAGGACAGGACCACATCAGGAAGTTGCTTCCTAAGCACTTGCACAAAGGAACAAGGGATATGAACTAAAACTGAACACCCTGGAGCTGGCCTGACATATGCACTGTGCATGTGACATTAACATCCAGCTAAATCCAAGGTGAGCAAGTCAGAAGTCGAAGACATTTGACCGGACTGTTTGAAGTGCCTTCGGGTATCTCACTTGACCTCCGGTTGGTGCTTCTTGCATGAGCCTTCATGTCTGCCCTTGTCAGGATGTTTTGGATGCTGTAGGGTATCAGACATAAATGCAGACACTTATGTTTCACCACCTGGATCATTTGTCCAGGGATATCAAGTGGTACAAGCCTTCTCAGTGGAAAACCAGGATGATCTCCATGAATGGGACGTTATCCCTGTGCCACAGTCACAGACATTGATAAGGACTTGTGAAAGGAGAGGTGGTTGTGTGGCTGGAAGGATGTTTTATCACGTCAAAGCTGGGCATTTAAAGATGTCTCAGTGCTATCAAAACTAATAATCCTGTGAGCTGACAGTGCAGAACAGTCCAGCCAAGAAACCTGAACCGTCTTTGACAACACTCAGTTATTCAAGAAATAACTGATTTGCTCATTTTATCCTCCGCAAGAATATTCATGACTACTATAAAACACGATTTCTCTACATAGGTTAATTCAATGGACCTAGAGAAGTGAGAAAAGTATTCTTGAGAAACTCCAGGATCAGAAAACATGCTTTGAAGTCATAGTAATGATGTGATAGCGAACAGGGCATTCACTTGGCATTTTCATTTCTACAAAGACCAGATCAAATACAGCAATTCAGGCTGTCCCTTCCTCTTCTGCATTTGTGTGTTTAGTCTGTAAAATGCTAATTTTTTTTTTAATTTTTTTTGGCAAAGTGAATGGGAGCATTTCCACTCCATTCAGGATATGTCATGTCAGGGACCATGAAATGCGAGGGATAAAGAAGGAAAAATAAGAAACAACAATAAAATTTCATTAAATCCTTCACGGACACTGATTTACATCCACATAGAGTCTGATTCACCTGTTGTCTAAGTGTTATTTCTAAAGTAATGAGCTAGAGGAGTTTAACCCACTGGGTATATTAGATCACTCACTGCAAGCTGAATTACACATTTTACTAATTCTATTATGACTTTCACTTTCGAAAAGTTAGCTTAAAAAATGGTACATTATGCTGCGAGCACTGCCAAAAGAAGCTCACTTTGTCATGGCAACAGCATTACCAGATTTAATCCCTGTTCTTACCAAGCAATGATTCAACTGGTCAAACCAGGGCCAAGACTTGCAAAATGTTGTGTTAAAAATAGAGGTGTCTGGGAAGGAGTTCTGATTATCTGGATTTTTTCAGAACTGATTTGCATCACTGCTGGGACCCACAGCACTGGCTTGGCAGTCAAACAAATTGTTGTCCCCAGAAAGGTCTGGGGCTGTCACTTGACTGCGTTTTTGTCTTCCCGTGTAAATGGCACCCAAACCGCTGTGGTTTCCAAACACTTCAGACTAAGTGAAAGGCTAAAGTGATTAGGAACTTATTCAGACTCAGGCACAGTTGTACAACCTGCTGCATAGTTTTGACACCAAGCTTTAAGCAAATTGTGCAGGAAAAAAAACCACCAGCAGAACACACTGCCAAGGAAAGGCATTGATCCCTTTCTGAGTGGCTGACACGAATTTAAGGTATGGTTACCTACCAACAATGGTGGCTCCTGCTCACTAAAGAATAAAAATAGCTGCAGAATAATCAACAGTTCCCTTCTCTCAGGGGATGCTGCTGGAGTGAATGCTGGACAAAAGATGTGTTTCACCACATGGGGTAAACCTGGTTTCGAGTTTGCCTTTGATGGCTTTTTGTAGAGTCATAGAATCGTTAAATGGTTTGGGTTGGAAGGGAACTTACAGATCATCCAGTTCCACTTCCCTGCCATGGGCAGGGACACCTTCCATGTTCTCCTCTCCTATAGTCCCCAGAGGATTTTTGGGAAAGGCACACCTTTTTCACTCTTTAGGCAGTACTGATAATACAGGAATGTCCCCTGCTTAAAGCAGTCCTGGAAATCAACCTTCTACTGGAAAGAGGGTTAGAAGGAAGACTGCACAACCTCTGTGCAACTTGCTGCACTGCTCACCTGTCCTTAGGGTAAAAAAGGTTTCTTTTTAGTAGGAACCTTACTTGTTTCAGCACATGCCTATAGTCAGTTGTTCTCCTGCCACATACCATGATGAAAAGCCTGGCTCTTTCCTCCCAATGATCTCCTCATAGATACTGTGAGGCTGCTGCTACGTTGTCCCAAAAGTTTCTCCAGGCAAAAACACCCAATTTCCTCACCAACTCCTCAAAGGCCATCTCAGTGTCTCTCCTTTGAACTTGCTACAGTTGATTAACAGATTTTATATATTGAGGAGCCTAAAACTGGATGTAGTAGTCTAGAGGTAGTAGATTTAGATTAGATATTAGAAAGAAATTCTTCCCTGTGAGGGTTGGGAGGCCCTGGCACAGGTTGCCCAGAGAAGCTGTGGCTGCCCCATCCCTGGAAGTGTCCAAGGCCAGGTTGGATGGGGCTTGGAGCAACCTGGGATACTGGAAGGTGTCCCTGCCCACGGCAGGGGGTTGGAACTGGATGGTCTTCAAGGTCCCTTTCAACCCAAACCATTCCAGGATTCTGTAAGTGGTCCAGCAAGTGCTGAGTAGGGAGGGGTAAACATTTCCCTGTATCTACTGACTATACCCTGATTAATACAGTCCAGGTCACTGTCGGCCTTGTCTGCTTTCCTCAGGACCCGTGTAAAGTGTGCAGAGGCAAGGCTGCTAAGAATTCTTGGATGATTTCTCACGATGAAAAGATATTTTGACGAGTTTCACTGAGCAAAGGCTGAGGGAATCTGTGCTGCCGTAGGACCTCTCTCGCTGCGGGGACGCTGGGAAGCAGAGCAGCTTTTTGGAGTTCTGCAGTTGTCGTGCTGCTGGGTGCCACATTCATTTGCAAAGCAGGGCTCTTGTTATTACTTGTTATTATTTGCACATTTATACTTCATTACATTTAAACAAAACCCTGAAGAGAAAAGGTCTCAGACAGGAAATTTGTTTTGTGCGGGCTCCCAGCAAGTTCAATAGAAGGCCCATCTGAGTCACACTTGGAACAGAACCGCGTGATGAACAGCTACAGGAGCCTGCAGAAACACTTTCTACACACACACACATATACCCTACCCAAGGGAGAAAGCTTTAATTAATCTACTAATTAAATTAAAGCTATTTGCCCTCAACTATCACACACGTTCCTCCCTTTCTCTCCTCCCTGCCGGCGGCTCCAGCAAGTGCTTCGTGCTCCAGTTCTTACTCTAATATTTCCCAAAGGGGCTCTGGGAGTGGGGAGAACACTGAAGAATAGAGGCAAAAAGCTCATTACAATAGTGGTAATTGGGAGTGCTTGAACTTATTCTCAATTTCCCTCCTTGTCCTTTCAGTGCTCAGAGACATTGGCTTAGATATTGGGCCAAAGTGGAAGAGAAAAAAAAAACGACGACTCACCACTGAAAAAACTCCACTCAAATCCCAAAGGAATCAAATCTTTTCTCAACAAACCCCTCTTTCTCCTTCCCACCTCTGGAGGGTTTTGTGACCATCTTGCTGTAAAAACCCCAGGAGAGGAGTAAAGTTTATACTGATGTAGGAATAGTTTTGTCATATTTCGCAGCAAAAACTCAAAGAGAGGAATAAAGTACATATTCCCCAAGGAAAGAAGGGAGCAGACTGAATGGTGTGTCAGAGCACTGACACAGCGAGAGGAGCCAGTGTGGATGGAGCTCAGCAGAGGGGAACAGAAAGGAAGGGAAGCAACGCAGGAAAACTTCCTAATAATGAAAAATGATGCCATAGACAGAAAAAAACCCACCACCACCACCAATAAACTACCAGAAAAAGAGAAGAATCATCTGAAGAGGCATTTGTGACCAGTTTTGGAAAGGGAAAAGGGGAAGGGGGANGGAGTGCCTCTGCTTTGAATTAACCACCACGGGCTCATGGCTGTCACGAGCAACTCGTACTAGGTCAGCAATGGGAAAAGAGAGAGGGAGAGGGAGAAAGGCGAGGGAAGGGGAGGGAAGGGGAGGGAAGGGAAGGGAGATATATGAATATATTCCTGCAGGATGTTAAAAGATATTGATTCAACTGAGTTTTCCACACAATAGAAAATTCCATTTTTCCCCAGTATAAAGTTATCAGCCAGCATGATCCTTCAGTCTGGGTTTCTACCACAGAGAGTGATACTAATGCTGCTTTTATTAGGTGATGATAATGATGTAATGAAACAGAAGTTCCTATTTTTATGATTGTCTGCCTATTGATGGGCACCTTATCTCTCTATTTAGGATTTTATCAGCGTGGTGCTGCCGAGAAGCACCAGCAGCCACTTTATGTTTTGGACACTGGGTATTAATCAATATTTATGATTTAAATTATCAGGGTGAAAAAAAAAACCAGTATGAAGAGAGACTTGCAGTGTCGGTGTTTGTTTCTTGCTAGAAACAAAAATGAGAGCCCAAGGCTCTTTGTGTGGTTGCAGATATGGCACTGATGAATCCCATCCTTATCCTACTTCTTGGAAATCCTTATTTGCTCCTTGTTTTTCCACCTTAAGCACCCCAGATAGGCCAGCAGGAGTATTGAGCTGTCACCAGGCACGTGATTTAATCATAGGTGATCAGAGTGTTTAAATATGTGGCAATAACTCTTTAACAGAATCATTTAAATGTAGTTCTCAGAACACATAATCCCTGGTGAGGCACAGTTCTATCATGAGTGAATAACTAAGCTCTGGGATAAATCATTGCCAGAGGGGTGATCAGTTCCACCAACAATTCCCTGCACTGGTGCAGCAGAGGGAATTTGCTGTGTTTGTAATTTATAGTAATTTAACCACATGTAACATTTCTGTCTTGAGCATTTGTAAGCTTCATAATTATCCCTGTTTAACAGTGCTCTGGACACCACTGAAGGTAAGAAGACACACCACCTGTTGCATAATATTTGTCTCATAAAATTATTCAATTCCTTTACTAGTGTATATTGACAGCAATGACTTACAACGGCAGATTTCTCTTTAACCCCATAACTTATATTTATATCATCTATATTTATACATAAACCATATAAATTACATTTTCAGAAGCCGAGGGCATGCAGCTCTGAACCAGGATCGCGCCTTGTGATTTGAATGCAGCATAAACGTGCCCCACTCAGGGACATGCAGTGAACAGCTGATGGAGAGCAAATTTGGCCCTCAATTCCCCATCCCTGAAATTTCAAGGGAACGATAAAAACACACAATTCTTTCAAAGATGCCATAAAAGAGAAGCACATGCCCAGGCTCACAGTCAGCAGGGAGCCATGCATTAGCCACAATAAAAATGAAACAGCAATAATTGGCATTTACACGGGAGCTTGAGAGAAAGTGAAACACGATCACGCCCAGTTCCTTTCTTCAATCACAGGAATTCAGCTCCAAAACATCTCAGATGAGGTGTGACATGGAGAGGGGCTTTCTTTTTACACACTAGAAAAAATCCAGAACGACCCACCCACCTCAACCTATTTTCTGAGAAGTCAAGAGCAGGAACTATTTGGAAGGAGAGCAAAGAAAGGAATCAGCAACGCTGGATGAAACCTTCTTACACCCTAGAGAACCTGCCCCATGATAAACCAGCTCTGAACACTCCTGATTTTTTATTTTTTTTTGTTTTCACAGTGCTGTGGAATGGAATCCACAAAAGTAGAGGTTTTGGAAGGGTAACACACTGTATAAAAAAAGTTGGACTGGAACAGAGCAACATATTTGAGAGCAGTTGTGGTTGCAGGTGTGTTACACATGCAGCTCCCTCTTTCTCCTTTCCAAAGTTCCTCCTGGTTTTTTTTCCCCCTTTTTCTAACATTTTATATGTTATTGTTATCATTTACTAGTTGCTGTAGCAAGACTCTGCTATCACAAACCATAACTCGGAGTTCTTATGAACCATGATGTAAGAATGCAGATTATTAATTAATCCTGCAGAAAGTGGGTTTCCTATCCCTGTGTGTGACTCCTTATCCAAATGTTTTGCTTCATGTGGTGTGAGGCTGGATAAAATATAGAGACTGTCTATGAGACAACCACAGGGTAGAAGGCAGAAAGGACCCAGCCCCTTCTCTGTGAGCAGCATAAATTGTGTGCAGCAATTAATTTATCCCATGTGCACTGCTCATGAGGCCCTCTTGGAAGGTCCTACCAGAGACCAAATGGCACGTCATGGACCTCAAGTGGGTTTCAGGAAGATCCTAAACACAAGGTGTTACAAAATAACCGCAAAATTACTAGAAAACAAACTGAAACAACCAAAACACAGTGCCAGATTGCAGAAGGGATCTCAAATTCTGATTTTACTCTTGTATCACTGCAGGGGAGGGTTTGATTTAAGGAGGGACAACACGCGGGGATGGAGATGGACTTCTGCTTCCAACAGATCTCCCCCTTAAAGGGTGACTTCATTCCAAACAAACCAGCAGGACTTGGATGCATTTCAGACCCTGACAGATAAGCCACAGGTCTCACTTTCAGAGTCTTGTCGTGACCCAGATTCTGCTCCAGCATTTTCCACTCCACTGCTCTACAGAAATTTGCTCAGATAAGGGATATATTACTAAACAGGGACAAACTCAGGATGCATTTTATCACCCTGGTGGTACAACTCCTGTTGTTCTCAGCTCCACCAAGGGTAGCTAAGACAGTTAAGCAGGCACCTGAAGAGTTAAGCTGGTCACCTCAGCTGGCAGGTACAAGGGCATCATCCTTAACGCAGAGCTGGTGGCACAGGGGCTCTGTCCCAGGGTAACAGATGCTTCAGCTGTGCTGTTTGCAGCTGACTGCAAGGCACAGACTTTTGGATTCAGAATCTTTCGCATATTTAATCAGGGGCCAATGTTTTTTTTTTTTCAAGAGAAAAAAGAAAAAGAAGAAAAAAAGGCCTTAGAGCCCAAGCACACATGGTTAGAACTCTGTACTACAGATAATAACACATTCAAACCTCTCTTACCAAATTTAATGTGATAAATGTGTAGAAGTGTCAATAAAAGCATTCTGGAGAAATAAGTGAGGGTTCTGCTGGGGTATTCGTGCATTCCATATTAAAGGGGTCCTTGTCTGTTGACTAAGAGAGCCTAATTTTAGGTATTTGAGCTTGAAACTACTTCAGCTATGATACTGGATCATAGATCATAGAATATTCTGAGTTGGGAGGGACTCAAAAGGATCACCCAGTCCAAATTCTGGCCTTGCACAGGACAACCCCAAAAATCCCACCAGGTGCTTGAGAGTGTTGTCCAAACACTTCTTGAACACTGGCAGACTTGGTACCATGACCACTTCCCTGGGAAACCTGTTCCAGTGCCCAGCCACCTTCCCGGTGAAGAACCCTTTCCTAATATCCAGCCACATCACAGCCCCAGGGATACCTGGTTCTGAAATCTTCAGCCATCCTGGATTACCACAAGTCTTGATGTCTCCTGACACAGTGTTCACCCCATCAGGAGAAGCCAAATTTTGCCTCTTTATCAGTGGTGGCTGATGAGAGCCACACAGTGAGTGCAACACAACCTCAGGAACCTGCCTTGCTTGGCGTGATAGCCATGAGTTCACGCCCGTGTCTTTCCTTTGATGCTATTCCCAGTAAACCAAAGGCCTCAGAAAAAGCAGTTGCTCAGTTTCTGCCCAGGACCTGAAGTGGCCAGGATTTCTCAGTTATTAACCTTGACAGCTTTATTTTCACCTCTCTGTTCATATCCAGACAGTAATTTCTCTTCTGCTGTTGTGCTTCCAGTTACAGAAAGAAAAGCCAGTCCCACCACGGGCACTGTTTTTACTTGTCAGGGAGTTTAGGTCCAAGCTGAGAGAGCTGGGGTTGTTCAGCCTGGAGAAGTGAAGGCTTCAAGGAGATCTTAGTGATCTGAGGAGGTCTTCCAGTGCCTAAAGGGGCTCCAAGAGAGCTGGAGAGGGACTTTGGACAAGGGCCTGGAGTGATAGGACAAGGGGGAATGGCTTCAAAGTGAGAAGGAGGGCGGGGATAAATATTGAGAAAAAATTGTTCCCTGTGAGGATGGGGAGGCCCTGGCACAGGTTGCCCAGAGAAGCTGTGGCTGCCCCATCCCTGGAAGTGTCCAAGGCCAGGTTGGATGGGGCCTGGAGCAACCTGGGCTAGTGGAAGGTGTCCCTGCTTATGGCAGGGGGTTGGAATGAGATGATCTTTAAGTCCCTCCCAACCCAAACCATTCCACGATTCTGTGACTGTGTGATTATTGTCCATCCCAGAGCCATCCACATGCAGTGGAATAAAAACATGCAAAATCCTCTCCACTTATTTCTGAACTGTAACATGCCAAAAAAAGAAAAAAAAATTTGAAGCCCTTGAAATGGTAACATTAAATTGCAGTAATGTTCTAATTGGGTTCAGACTGAAGTTAATAGAAAGAAGGTGGTTTCATTTTCCTTGGAGAATGATAGGATCAGAAATGGGAGCAGCTATTTTGGCTGCTTTGATTTCCCTGCTATCAGAAGAAAACATTAACACATGTAAATACTGTATGTATAATACATAGTGAGGAGCGAGACAGAGAAGGGATTCCGCTGCCAGGAGAGCAAATTGCTGTCATACTTAAGCTAAACAAAGATTTGAAAGCAAAATTGCTGGAACCTCTTTTATATTGTCCCTCACAGGTTGTTCTGGGTGATTCCAATATAAGCTATCTGGAATTTATTTGATCCTCAGGATTACTGTGTTCAGAATTTCTACATTACACCTCTGACAACACATAAATATTACACATATTCACACATAAAAACCCCCTCGGAATCAAAATCAGTGGTCCAAAATGCAAAAAAATCAGCACTGAGGACACAATTTTTAGATTAATGTCATTCACACACATCCCTGTCAAATCCCATTTTTTTTCCCCTGTACATTACATTAAACTGGATTTAATTCTTCCCCTTTTTTAACAGTGTTATTTTATGATGACTTCTGGCTTTCTGGCAGCTTCTGGAGCTGTCTTGGTGTTTGTTTTTGTTTTTTCCCAAGTCCACGAACACAGCAGGAGGATTTCCACTTCCCATTGCTCAACAACCCCAGGCCTCCCTTTGGAAGCAGCGCCGTTTGGTGGGAGCTGACCTCAGTACAGGATGACCTGCCCTTCAAACACTGACTGTCATTCACAGGGTGTTATTTTGGATTTCATTAACAGAGATGTAGGAAAAATCCACGGATTCAAAGGGGAAAAGAAGCTGAATTTCCATCTTTGTGCCCCCTAATTAAATAGCTGCAGAATGAATGTTGTAAACAGTGTGAAAACCAAAAGGAAAATAAACTTTATTATTTCTGGTACCTATCTACGGTTTCGATTCACAGAAAAAAAAATCCCTAAAATATTAAAATATAGCTGCCAAACTGCTGGATAAATAGAACAAATAAACTTCTGTGAAGTAGAGAAGGAATAATTATGTCAGTCCAAAAGTGAAGGTGTTCACCTGATGGAGATTTAGGTGTTACAAATATCCATGTTAGAAAATCAGGAGACACTGTGTCATTCCTGGGCCGTCCCTATCTGTGCTTTTCCAGAACACCCAGGGGTGTCCCCAGTTGCCAGAGCAGGTGCTGTTCATGAACACGGATTTTAGAGGTGTGAATAATTCAGATACCAGGTCGTGTTCAAAGAAGTGCGAGAGAAAAGGCAGAAAAACAGAATGTTTGATCATCAGATCAGCACAATGAAGGGATGGCCTAAAGGCACTTTTGCCTCAGATCTCACTGATGAAATTTTGCATGGTTTGAGCCGCAAAACAGACAGAATACACCACCCAACATTTATCCTTTTTTTTTTTTTTTCAGGTTAGCTGAAGGTATGAAGCTCAGAATGCCTGAAAGCTCTCACAGAGCTCCTTAACCCTGGGCAGATCTCCAGGTGCTTCTCCAAAAAAGAGATAAACCCAACTTGTCCTATCTCACAGGTCTGCATTTCTAACCATCACTAACACCTGACCATCCTCAGTGGATTCATCTTTCCACACCTTTTAGGGCCAGGTCAGTGCAGCTGGTCTTTGACACACACACAACTGAGAAAAAAGAAGATGCAGCCGCTCAAATCGAGCACTAAACGGGGTCAATAAGAACATTTGACCTTAAAGCTCTCCTGCCTTAGGTTACTGCTTAAACTGCCAGTGATCCTGTATTGCCAGACACCTGGATTAGCTGTTAGATTAAAAAGAAATAAAAATTAATTTGATGTGTTTTTTGAGCAGTAGCACAAGTCTTTAGCCATTGGCCACACGGTCCTCTCCCAGACCACAGAATCCTAGAACAGTTTGGGTTGGAAGGGACCTTATGGATCACCTCATTCCAACCCCCTGCCATGGGCAGGGACACTTTCCACTATCCCAGGTTGCTCCAAGCCCCATCCAACCTGGCCTTGGACACTTCCAGGGATCCAGGGGCAGCCACAGCTTCTCTGGGCAACCTGTGCCAGGGCTTCACCACCCTCACAGGGAACAATTTCTTCCTAATATCTAATCCTAAGCTCCCCTGTTTCAGTTTAAAGCCATTCCCTCTTTTCCTATCACTACTCGTCCTAAGATGAGCTCCGATTTGGATCCTCTGCTGTCTGACACGGCTTGAGATTATTTTGAAGTTCTAATTTTCCTCTAGGGAATTAACAAAATCCCTGTGTTTGCCTAAACATTCACATGAAACTGTTAGAAAATTAATTTGTCTGAGAATACGGACCTTCTGTCAAATTCAGTAGAAACCACCCCCAGCATTCAGGTTTAAAGGGTAAACAGATGACACGGAGGAATAGAAAAATAAACACACAGGCGTAAATGCGATACCTTAGGGCATTAAAGGCTCTTCACCGTGTTGTAATGTTATTTTCTAATGTCTGTTATGTTTTCTAAGTAATGGAGGAAATTTTCATAAGTGGCTAACAGAGATCTAATAACTAAAACCAGCTCAGCCAGGGGGCAGCAGGGAAAAAAAAAAGAACATTTTAATATCTGTGAGGAAGTAAAAACAACTTTATACCCTTGAGCTTTAGTGTATCTCTAATCTTATCCAAGACACATTTTGCATAAGTTATCTTGCAAACAAGAACGCCAAATTAAAGGTCCAAAATAGTTTTAAGACAAATATGTGAGATGCTCAGATGTGGCTATCGGGGAGGAATAATTAAAAATAAACTAAAATCTCTGTACTTTGCCTTCCCTAATGTGCAAATATCAGTAGCTCAAGTTATTGACAAACTGTTTCAGGGGTCTTCAAACGAAACAAACATCCTGCATTTAGCCTAAATAACCCCTGCATGAAACACTTTGGCCACAGATGCTGAGATGAAGAGAGACTGTGGGACCAAAATCATTTCAAAAGAGCGAGTACAAAGCAGCTGAAGTGTTTTCTTCTTATTTCCTAAACCTCTCAGAGAATTAATAAGAATTTTGTACTCCAAAAGACACCTACCAAGGAAGAAAAGAACATTGCAGAAATGTTTAATTGGGAAAGTCGGGGACAGTAAAAAACTTCAACACTTCGAAATCCTCAACAGAATTTTTCAGTGTGCAGATATAAAGTACATTGGAACAGTGAGGTTGGGCACTGAACATGTATGAAATCATTCAACTCCCCAACAAAAATGAAATGTGGTTGAAAGACATCCATTGAGACTACTTTCCCTCAAAATGTTGATTATATTTACAGTCTAAACTGTATTGATACCAAAAATCTCCCACGAGCAGCTGTAATTTGTTCATTTTTAAAAAGGAGGGAGGGGTTTTAAAGTGCTCCTTTTCCATGTTGTGTCTTGTTTGAAAAAAATATTTAAAAATCTCAGATTGTACAAACAAAAGGGCTAAAATTGAGATTGGATTCTTCGAACTTGACTAGAAATAATAATTCTATCAAAAGTACTACGAAGTACTTCTAGCATGTGGGGAACATATTTTTCCTGTTTTCTTTAAAATTGATCTTTTTTCCTTTTTTTTTTTTTAATAAAGATCCTGAATGGATGCATTTGTCATTTTTCTTTACTACAGACACAAAGATCTGCTGGCATCTGCTCTCACCCATAAAAGAACGTATATTTAATACCGGGTTTTAAAAATGTGTTCCAGGAAAGGTAGTCAACAGCATTTTTTGTGACAACCTTACAAACCTCCCTCCAAAGATGAGTCACAAGATATTGAAAATTCGAGACAATCAATTGGGCAAAAGTGACTTACTGTCATCAATTCACGATCCACATAACATTCGCAGAATGCCCCACACTGCTCAATAAAAATGAGGTTTCCAAAAGCTAAAGAAGCCAAAATCTAGTCTAAGATAGTTTTGGAGGACACTGCAGTAAGGAGAGTGTTAGGGGAATTTGGGATGGGTTATTCTAATATCTAGAGGTGTCTTTCCCTTGACACTGAGTATAGAACAATCATGATTATATGATAATATAGGTAAATATCTTAAGCTGAGGCAACTGGCACGGGTTGCCCAGAGAAACTGTGGATTCTCCATCCCTGGAAGTGTTCAAGGCCAAGTTGGACGGGGCTTGGAGCAACCTGGGCTAGTGGAAGGCAAACCTGTTGGAACTGGAGGATCTTTAAGGTCCCTTCCAACCCAAACCATTCCACAATTCCACGGTTCTAACCCAGACATCCAGCACTTAGGTGGCTAAATATTGCCCTAAGTACCTTTCCTGATTTATTTAGGTTCACAACTCAGCTCCAACACGCACAGGAAAGAGCGGAGGCAGGTCCCAATCAGTCGTGTTCTCAGTTTAGGGTAAAACTAACATTACATGGCATGGAATAAACATAGCACTTCCAAGTGATTTCCACATGGAGAAAATAAATGTGGGAGAACCTTTCAGGATCATGAGCACAAGCTGCCCTGGAGGGAGGAATTCACCCTTTGCCCAGGGAGACAGAGAGGGGATTGCCGAGTTGGGTTCTGTGCCCTTGGGCACTGCAGCAACAGCAACACTTGGGCTTTATGGTTGAAAAATGCTTTTTAATGGGCCTCAGAGACTTTGATTAAATAGCCATTTGTCCACTGCTTTGGAAAAGAAGCCCTGGAAGCCACTTTAGGGGTGGGATGCTCTGCTTTGGATCAACCTCCCAACCTGTGGCTGCTGCTGGATGGTTCATCTGGAGGGGTTTGTGGTGTGCGACCCTGGGGCAAGAATTGATCCCATATCCTCCCCCAAACAGGCTTTCAGCACTTGGATCCTCAGGGATGCCCCAATTCTTGCCATAGGATGTACATTCCCTCTGAGAAGCACTGGGGCTTATTTGGGATTGGGAAAAAACTGTTTATTGCAGCTATGATGAGAGGGACAGGGGGTCATGTAAAAGACCAAATCCCTTGTAGTGGAACAGTGCTGTAGATGTGGGATTTTTAGATATTTTTTCCCCTCTCTTCCTGCTTTTTTCCCCTCCCATTTCCCCCTTCTTTGTATGTAGCTTTGGTTCTACATCACAGTTATCTCTTCAAGCTGACTCCACAGGAAATCCTCTTGGGCTGCTGACTCAGCAAACCCAAGGCAGAGCAGCCCAGCAGCACATTTGCTGGAGACTTGAATAATATCCCTGCAGGAGCTGGATCTTAATAGCTGAGCAACATGAAAAAATCACTGCTTCTAATTTTACTTTTTTTTTTTTTTTTTTTT
>VZRE01007694.1:95554-133229 GCA_013396775.1 Cephalopterus ornatus | reverse complement strand
TTAACAGGTTCTTTTTTTAAGAAACCTTTTTATTTCCCAATTTGTCGTTTGGCTGCTCATCCAACCCTCCTCCAAGCTCACGAATACAAAACCAGCAGGAAAAATAAAAAACATCGTATTAACATCCTTAAATCAGTGCTGTCATCATGTTGTTGGCCTGTCACAGAAATTATTGCTACTACCAGAGGGCAAAAAGGGGAACACATTTATGGAATGTAGGGCAACTATTTTCTGCTTTGTCACCTGCTGCCTTGCATTTCTAAAACCTACATATCTTGCCTGCCTGAAGGAGGAAAGGTTTGTGTTTGTGCATAGTTTGTGAACCACATGCTGGTGGAATATTGTATTTCTAGGGGGGGAGTTTTTTGGCTGTCGTTCATCTTTTGTGCTTAATAAGGTAAGAAACTTTCAAGGCCAGGTTAGACGGAGCTCTGAGCAACCTGGTCCAGTGGAAGGTGTTTCTCCCCTTGGCAGGGGGTTGGAACGAGATGGTCTTCAAGGTTCCTTCCAACCCAAACCATTCTGTGATTCTAGGAGAAACATTTCAAGCAGGTGTCTTTCTTTATCTCCTGCAATAACCACAGCTGACACCTGATGTGCCCAGTGTGAGATTACAAGTTCCACAGAGCACCAACACCACATCAAGGTCTCCCATCACCCTTGGGCATCTTAGACAGGAGTGTAAACACGCTGAGCTCTCTCAATAAAAAAAAAAACAAAACAGAGACTTGTAGATATTTCAGGTGGAGATCTCACCCTGAGGGATCTGTCACTCCCTCTCTGTAATACCTATCCCACCCAGCTGACAGGATAACGACCATCTGGAACCTCAGATCCTAATTTTTGGGCCTCTGAAATGCACTTGAAGTTGGTGGGTATCAAGACCCTGAGGTTCTGAGACACTGATTGTCTCAGATGCCTTTTGTGATACACCAGAAATTCTGAGCCTTCTCTTTGAAACTACTTTACCCGCTATCAGACATTCTGAGACTTTGTTTTTCTGTTTTAAAAGAGGCTTTTAAGAGGTTGCCATATTCTACTGATTGCTCCTCACATTAAAAAGGAAAAGCTATGGCAGAATTAATGTCTTGGTTAGCTGAGTTCTCATCTCCTATGGAGAACAGTCCCAGCGGTTCCCTGACTATATTTGTACATATTTATATTTTCTTTACATAAATAACAGGGAAGTGCCACGTAACTGTGCACTGTGTTAGAGACACCTGCAGTCCTGCAGAGAACTTGACTTCTCTAATAGGGTTATGAGATGCTACAAATCACCAGGCAGATAAACTCATTAAAAGCTCTCCCATTAAGTCCTGCATGGAAAAAATAGTTTCCTTAAAGAGCAGGGACCAACCCAGACATCTCTGTTGGAGCCTGAGGAGCCTCACATTTGGGCTGCAGCAGGAAATGAACTAAAAAACATTGGAGAGTTAGAGAGAAACCAGGAGAATATTGTGCCTGAATACACCCTTTTTCATCTTTTAAAAATGACAGAGGGTGAAATGTAGATATTTGGCCATAGCCTGGCACTGCAAGTGACAGCTACAGATGGATAACAGAGAATTCTCAGCTCTGCAGCCCATACACACTCTTACAGGATTGAGAAATATCACCCCCTTCAGCAAACAGGGGCTGAGCAAACAGATCTCTCCTCACCTCTTCATGAATTGCTTAAACATAATCAGATCGAGGTTTCCTTCTCTGCTCCGTGAGATGCTGCCTGTGCATCCAAATCTGGATTTGCCCATCTGACTGTCACACAGGGATCACACTTCCATGTCGGTACACAAGAGGCATCACTTACACCTTTGCTTTTCTCTCTCCTTTTATTTTTTTTAAAAAGGAAGTCAGTGAACGTGTTTCCCAGTTAATGAAACGTTACAAAGAATATTCTGCCATTTAAGCTTAACTATATTAAAAATGCATCCACAAGAAATTCTAAATATCAGGTGAAGAAGTACGTGTGGTTGAATTATCCAGACAGTTAGAACACCTGCATTGCAGTTACATTTAAAATTCAATTCATACACTAAGCCAACTTCATGAGTCATGAAATTCATTGTTTCTCCAGTGCATTTGTAACCAGACAAAGGAAGGATGGTTTAGGATCCTTTCTCCTCAATAATTTTATGATGACTTTTGTTATATTTTCCAATTAAAAAAAATCCAAACTTCCTGTTATTGCAGATGAACGGAATGTAAAACGAGTCAAAATGACAGTGGAAGTGAGTTCAGAAGCAAAAAAAATAGGGTGAATAAAACTGATGTGCAAATGAAAAGAGATCTCAGAACCACAGAATCTTGGAATGGTTTGGGTTGGAAGGGACCTCAAGGATTATCTCATTCCAATCCCCCTGCCCTGGGCAGGGACACCTTCCACTGGACCAGGCTGCTCAGAGCTTCATCCAAAGCGAAGAAAAGAACAAGACTGACTGAGAAGAGGCGGCCCAGCTAACAAAAATGGGTGAAAATCAGCTAAAATAGCAACACCCGCATTTAAATCAGGGAAAACACTTAAAATGGGGGTAAAAAATAAAGCTCAAGAATTCCTCTAAAAGGTCTAGGAGCTGTTTTCAATCCCAAGTGATTCATAAAGTGGAATACCTTTTATAAGCCAATACAGAACAACCTGTTAAACACACGGAAAATCAAACCACCTTTAGTCTCTGACAGTTAGAATTGCCTTAACATGCACATTCCTAAATATCTCTTGGCATTTTATTTTCTTGTTGTCTGGTCTGAGTTTATCTTTGAAGCCAACTAGAACTTCCCATTAATACCGTGTCCCCTTTTAGCTTTTTCTCCCCCTGTTTATGGGCGTGGACATCAGTCCTGGGGGGGCTTTGGTTTTCCGTGGGTAAAATGGGGACTGTCGGCAAATCCAAAACCTACACATCCAAGCAGATTCAGGAGCTATTGTGGCCACTTTGAGGAATAGGAGGCATGTGCCACAAAATGAGGCTCAATCCCAACATCTAAGATCAAGAGCTCTCCGTGAGGGTGACTGGAGATTCCTGGAGTACCAGATGCGTGTAGAGGAAAGCAACATAAAAGAAGTTATTTTCAGGAACTTTCTGAGGGTTAGGATGACATTCAAATTTATTCTCATTTTTTTATTTAAATTTTTTTAAATTCACATTCACTCCTTTAGTAGAAAATCTGCAAATCTGCACGACGGGAAAGTACCAATTTGAGGTCGTTGGAACAGCACGTTAAGAGGTGGTTTGAAGAGAAAATGCGTGTTCCAGTGGGGAGAAATGTGTTGCCACAAGCATTGCAAAAGAGCCACAGCAAGGGAAGAATCGTAAATAACATTATATCATTCCTGAAATTTGGTCTGCCAAAAGAAACATAGGGAATTACCAATTGCATAATTCTGCACACAAATTATGGTACAATCTCTGCCATTGGCTTAAGTCTCTTCGCTGACTAAAGAAATGTGTGTGCAAACATACAAACTCATGTGCATTAAAAGCTTAACTTCAGTGTCCGGATGCCTGCGAAAGGCTGGAATAAAATTATATAAATAAGATCATAAACACTGCAGACACACCACATACATAAAAGCACACTTCTTCTCATTAACTCCGGTTTGCTCTGCAGTATTTCATTAAAGAACTGTTCTTTCCAAAAGCTGGAGCCGATCACTAATTATCCAGCTCAGCAACCACAGCTATGTCCCGAAACATTAACAACTGGAAACTCGCTGTCCTTCTAACGTCTGCCAGGAAGGTCATGCACATGAAAGCTCTGGAGATATGTTCATTTATTTCCCTTAATTAAAAGCTGCTCACCTCTAAATAAGCAGACACCTTTTGGCTGTCTCAAGCTGAGCACCGAGAATCTTGAAACTTTCAAAGTCGCTGACCCTCTAACAAAAATGTCTTTTGCTTTTCCATTCGCGTGACCATTAAATTAATTTTGTTCCAGTCTGAAAAACACGCTGGGAAACCCAGGAATTCAGCTTTCCAGTTTCTCCCAGTGCAGGATACATCTCACCAGCACTTACATGTGAGGAAACATTGAGGCTGTCCCAGGCTTAGCCATAAAATGGGAACTCCTGAGAGACTGAGGTGTAACAGTTGTTATTTCTGGGTCCCAAACCAGAAGGAAAAAGGTGTCTTTAAATAATCTAATGTATGTTAAAAAAAAAGAAAACAAACCAGCATCTGAATTTCAGTAACTTTTTATAGTCAGGACTTTCGTATGGGAATTATATCATTTGGATGAACACAAGTATACTACCAGTTCCAACCCTGTTCTACAGAATTTAGCTGAATTATGTTGCATTTCATATTTTCAGTTAAATAGGCGACTCTTAATAAGACCCTAACAGGAAAAAAAGTGTATTTTTTGTGGTCAAAATAAAGATACTGTCACCCTGTATGGTGACATTGTAAAAGACAGGTCACACAATGGATACACACAAACAAGAAATGCTGTAAAAACTCCTAAAAGATGCTCTGGTCACATCACTACCATATTAAATTGTTAATTAAAAATAAAACAAAATAAACGTCAAGAATGCTTTCAAATACCTGACTAATAAAGTGCAACAGCATGAGAACGTCTGTATATTAAGCAATTGTAAAGCACTCGCATGGAAATTGTGGAAGGTTATTAATAAAAATGAGATGGAGGATTCGAATCCTGGTGCTACTTTGTCACAGGATCCGTCTGAGCAGAGTTTCTTGAGAAGTGACGAAAAGCACATTTATGATCAATGGGCTAGCAAAGAGCTGAGTTGAAATGCCAGATGAGTTTATTGTAAGGGTTGTGTGTTGTTCCTCACAGCTACACAGGGGGAAAAAAACCCATCTTTATTCAGTGTTTTTATGGCTGTTATGTGAGGTCAGATACAGCCACAACGTGTAAGGGGACAATGGAGAGGAACAGTTACAATCCCCAGATGTGCTAAGGCTGAGTTATTAATGGAACAGCAAGTTAGTAAGTAAAGACTTCTGGGGAAAATTAATCCCTGTCATCTTCAGAAAGAGTTGAATATCTTCAGAAACATGATAAATGACTTTAAACGCCTTTAGTATCTTTAGAAGAGGGCCATTTGTATTGTTTCTTAAAATCAGTCCTCTGAAAATGGAGGCATCCAAAAGCACTGCCTGAAATATCCCAAGGTTTAGGTTTCACAGGGCTGATAAGAATCTCTAATTTTATCCCCTCTGTCTGGAAAAAAATATCCTTAAGCCCACGCATTTGAAACAGAAGCCTCCCTTTTTTTTTTAATTATTACTTTATTTTTAATCTTGTAGAAAAACAGGAAACAAATGCCCTTAAGGAACAGGCTTGCCCTACTCAGGATGAGCAGTGACCACAGTCCTATTGCATTAACAAAGGAGGTTGGAAAAGCCTTAACCCAACGTGTGAAAAACCCACACAGAAAAAGCCAGAATCAGTGTCAGCAGAATATTCTTCACTCCTGGCCATCAGAACAAGTATTTATATCAGAACAATACAAACAAAACCATTTTTCCTTACCATGGGAAGCAACATGAGAGTGAAGAGGCAGATCTTCCAGGTGAAGGCCATCTTCTCTCTTAATTAACTTCAGTCAAGTTTTGCTCGTTAACACTGATTAGGGCTGAGGCACAGGCTCTCTGCGGGTGTTTTGGTCGAGGTCTTCACCTCAAGGCTCAGATCTCTGCAACGAAAGAGGAAAAGTATTATAAATATAGAAACCACGAACGGAATGAAAAAGAGATGGACAGAAAAGAGAGAACCCAACACTTGAAATCTGAGTTGCACATATTAGAGATCAACCATCCCTGTCTGCATTGCAGCTGTTAGAGATGGTCTTGGATACCTAATTTAAAGCCAAAGGACACCCGAAGTCTGTGTGATCAGTAACTTGTCTAAAGAAAACTACCGGAACAGGCTCTGCAGATGCAAAGATCTAAACTGTACCCAAAGGAGAAGGGAGGATGGATTGTTTTGAGCCAGTAAAAGGACCTGCCTGCTTAATTTCTGAAGCTGTGATTCACCCTTCATGATTTTCAGCAGTCTCTTAAAAGCACAACTGCCTGGGGGCTTTTTAGGAGTCTGGATGACATGATGATTTGCTCCTGGAGATCATTTGTCCAGGTAACAAAATCCATGCCCAGAGCTGTTAAAACCCCACAGCTCTTTGAGAGCTCAGAAACAGAGGTGCAGAGGAACGAACTGTAGTCTTAAGGCAAAGATTCACCCATATCGTGAGACAGGGCTGACTTATATCTATGACTTCCATTGCTTGGTCTCTGCCAAGGAGCTGGGCAGGTGGTCAGGACGTCAGCAGAATTCCGAACCTGACATTAGTTCTATCCTCGCCTAAAACACAATCCTCCCTCAAATCTCGATACCTTGGTGACACAGGGGCCTCATTTCACCTCCAGTCAGGTTTTTAGCATGGAGACAAACTTTCATATTCATTCTCTTTCTTTCCACAGTTGTCCCTCACCTCAGGTAATTCCCCTTGTATGGGATTTGGGAGCCAAATTCAATCAAAAGAGAAGGGTGAAGCGAAGGGGAAGGTGTTTTAACATTTGGATTTATTTTTTTTCCATTATCCTGCTTTGATTTGTAAAGAACTGATTTGTAAAAGAACTTTTACAATCAAAGGACACTCATTTTTTATACTGACGGCGACATACTGCCACGACATCGGCATTTAGAAAAGAGAGAGTCTTTCAATTAAAAAATATAAAAAGGAAAATTAATCTCTCTCTAAGATTTTTGGAGAACAATGGTTCATAAAATTCACCCCAAAATGATCTGTTTTCCTTCATCCTCACTTGATCAGTCACTCCCGCTCTGTCCTGGCACTGAATTTAATTACTGAACTGTGTTGCTGATGGTTTATCAAATAATGAGGGACTGATAAGATCTCAGCTGAGGAGGACAGCAAACATCCATGGTGACATTCAGCTGTGAGAATTGGAAAAAGAAAGTCACTCCATTAACACAGGCAAGAGAAAACCAGACAGAGGCATCAGCAGACGTTGGATTTGAAATTATTTCTTGATCATTTGTCCTCCTGTGTGCAGGTCAGTCCAGAAAGGCTAGTGAGGGATGTGGAGGTTGAATTACGTCCTTGCGTTCTNAGATCTCAGCTGAGGAGGACAGCAAACATCTGTAATTCATCAGAAATTTAAATTATTGGAATTGTTTAAATGCAATGGAAGGGTGGGAGATGCCTGACTAAAGTGGGAACCTTTAGAATCCACTCTTTCCATTTTCTGAAGACCAGGTTTTACTTTAACCTGGCATTCAGCAGGTTTAAAAAGTGAAGACGTTTTCTGCCTCCTGTCTCATCTGAGTTTCAAAGGAACTTCTAAAAGAGACAACAGGAACATCTGCAAACCATTTCACTGCTTTCCTTTCACATATTGCAGGGAAAATAAAAGAATCTACTTCATTTTTTTTCCCTTCGAGGTAGTCATGGAAACCTGCATCAAACGCTGGGCTGAGGCCTTCATGTCATCCACAGAGACTCAAGTGTTTATTAGGTAATAACAACTCCCAGTTCTGTGAACTTATGACCTGAACCTGAAGTAGAACCTGTTTATTACTTAGCAGTTCCCAGCATGCATGATATACATACATGCACAGTCCTATTACCAATTAAAGGCTAATTATCTCTATTACTAATTAAAGCCTAGTTATCTGTATTACCAGTTAGATCCTAGTTATCTCCCAGACAGGTTCTATCAGCTATGTTTTAATGGAAAAATAAACTTTTTTTTTTAAAAAACACAGGCAATGTTGATAAAGCATTACCATTCAGTATTGAGGAAAATAATTGAATATATTAAGATAGGATTTGGAAGGGAAGCTTGAATTATCGTATTTTCTTCTGATGTCATCGGTAGCCAAATCCTGTAATTTCATTAGGAAATTAGAGATACTGATGCTTCATGTTGCTGTTTTAGCTGCTGCCGCCACTGTAATTAAAATTAGTGAAGTCAGAGTAGCCAACACACCTTTCAGTCATGGATATATAGTTCTCCAAAATAATCTTCAATTATCTCTGGTGAAACAGAAGGGCTTTTGAAGTGTCTGAAAATGTGAAAATCAGGTGATTGTTCCTAAAACAGAATGGGCTTCAGGGGGTTATTTCGAGCACGGCTGAAATATAGAAAGAAGAATTAAAAAAAAAAAAAAAAAAAAAAAAAAAAAAAAACAAAAAAAAAACCAAAAAAAAAACCCAAAAAAAAACGCAAACAAAACACCTTGTTTTGGTAAACTAATGACTTAAAAAAATAATTCGTCACCTATGAAGGTGAATTCATTTGTCCACTGTAAGCTGTAGATTCCTTATGGAAGGATCCTGGATGCTTCAAGGGCAGGTTGGAAGCGCTCTGGAAAAACCTGTTCTGCTGCGAGTGCCCATTTCTTTCACCTGTCTAAAAAGGGACTCTGGAGGCTGGTGAGGACAACTGTTCCATGAGAAGCCCACAAGTGTCAAGTGCACAACGTGATGTCACTCATCAACAGAACCAGACAGTGAGTCCTTTCCGAGTGTGATGTGTCTAGCCCCAGGGAGGCATAAAAAATGTAATAAATCACTCCTTAAAGGTGTAAAAAGTCACCATATCAAATGATGAGTAAAACTGTTACACAGCATCACGTTAGATGAACGAAAGAGGACTTTTAGTGACTTTCTAAGGCAACTGTGAGCTCTTATTGAGATGTCACCCAAAATAAACCGTCTGGTCTGGGCTCCTTGTTGTGGTCCTCAGGGATATGTGCCAGTGGTTTGAAACGAAACCAATAAATTTCAAAGCTGACCCACAACGGCTTACACCAGTGATGATCAAATGGTAATTTATCACTAAATTCATCTTCCTTCAGAGTCTACTCAGGGCCTCCCACTACATCCTTTTCCTGCACCATGACCAAGGTACTGCACAAGTGTGGAAGTCAGGAAGATTCTGACAGAATTCTGACAACGCGCAGCATCAATTGAGCTTTTGCAGATAATTTATTTCAGAAAAGTCAATCACTCCATGCACAGTTATTCCAGTTCTTCCTATAGACATGAAGAGTATTTCCCTAGGAAGTGTAAATGTGGGTAGAAAATTGTTGGGTGCAAAAGCAAGAAGGTGCTGAGGGGAATACCCCAGACGTCACCAGTTGGTCTGGCCACAGAACACCCCCTTGTCACTCCTATTTTCTCCCTAGGAAATGGAATTCCAGAACTGTTTATGGCATAGGGTTTGACAAATGGTCATTTCAGCTGATATATCAACAGGTTAATTATCACAGAATCATCAAATGGTTTGGGTTGGAAGGGACTTCAAAGATCATCGAGTTCCAACCCCCTGCCGTGGGCAGGGACACCTTCCGCTAGCCCAGGTTGCTCCAAGTCCCATCCAACCTGGCCTTGGACACTTCCAGGGATTCTTTATCTGTGTTCTTCAGGCTCTCAAGGCAAGGTGCGAAACCCAGTGCATTTTATTATTTCCCTCCTAAAAGTTCCCAAATGTAGCAAGCCAGCTACATAACGTGGTGCACTGGCCATGGTGCACCTTCCTCACGTCAACTGAGACACTTGCCAGCAACAAGCAGAGTTGGGAAATCAACCCTTCAGTGACCTAGGACACGTCACCTCATTTTAGAAACCCAGGAGACACATGAGCTCATTGTCAAGTCTCTTTATATAATCAACAGAGGGAAGCAGACATATGAAGAAAGCATTTTGTCTGACCTATTTTAACTGTCTACTTTAAACTTTCAACTTCTCTCCCGGAGTGTAAAGGAATTCTTGACATCCACACTGTGGAGACCCAGATTTGGGCAGAATGATCCCACCTCCAGTCTCTTCTGAAGTATATGGATCAGCACGATGAAACACAAAACAGCAAAGTTTGACACTCCACGAAGGCTTGAGAAGGAATTTGATTGTTTAGGGAGGTCAATAAATTAATGCTGATATATTTAAGGCAACAGAAAAGCTAAAAGAAGGTTTAACTGAATACCAGACGGCAAGAGCTCTGAAGTTTCCCACGGAAAGCAGTCCATAAAGAGCAATCCTATCAAGGCAGAGGAAAAGAACATCATGATCTTTCCACTACCTTTAATAGAGTTTGAATTCGGAGTTTGAATATTTTGGGTTGTTTTCAATTACTTAATTAGTAAATTCACTGAAATTAAAGTTTCTTCACGGATCACAGCATCTGAGCATCTGACTCTACTTTCTTTTAAAAACCAAGAGGACGTTTATTGTCCCTTTACGCGTTTAACTGGAAAAGTGCCTCAAGTCCTTGTTTCCATTGCCCACGTCTGTTGTCAGTGAAAAAAACAGGATTCAAAGGGTAGTTCTATTAGGAGGTCTGAGAGGTGGATTTTGTCCCCTGCTACAAGGGACAAAACCCTTTTCAGCTGCACATGAATGTTTCAAGGGTTTCAGGCAGAAATGCTACACCTTTTCCTGAAAGAGCTGTCAACCAACAACCTGATATCCCAGGATAGGATGGCCCACAAGGATGGATGGAGGCTGTAGGACACCCAGCCATGGCTCTAATGGACTGATGTGGGGATCATACCTGAAAAACATCCATTAATGAATGATACATTCAGGCAGACTCTCCTAATATCCAGTGTTTCCACTGCTCAGGAAAATTGTTGCTCTTGACTTTAGGAAACTTAAAAGGGAGCCGATCCAATTCTAGTGGCAATTTAGCATGGAAATAATAGTTGAGAGAAATACATTCAGCTGCTGCCTGGCTTAGGCATTTCAGTGTTAATGAAGAACAAAGTCTGTCAGCAGTAAGCTTTTTTCTGTCTGGAGGAATAGCTTTTTGATTTTTTCCTTGCATAAAATTCAGAAAACACCTGTGAATTTCACTACAACTCCCTTTCTAAAAATGAAGATAAAAGTGTGATTAAAGTAGGAAATGGTAAATTGCAGGTGTTGTGACTCCCATATGCAAATCAAGCCTTAGTGTTAAAATATTTTTGCAGAAAGTCAGATTATCAGTTTCATTTACTTCCAGGAGGACTTGTGTGGGAAAGAAATCAAAGCAGTGTGGTTTTGCAAGAAGAATAACTGATAAAGGGATTCACAGAACCGGGGGTTGGAAGGACCTTCGGAGATTGTTCTGTCCTACTCACAGCGGGGTCAGCTACAGTGGGTAACAGGTTATTCAAAACCCATTTTCAACCAGTTTCTGAATACCTCCAAATGTTGAGACTCTGCACAACCTGTACTTGACCATTCTAACAATAATAAAGTGTTCTTTGTAGTTGAATTTCCTGTATATTTCCTGAATTTGGTTATATCTATGTGTGCTCGTTGCCTCTTGTCAGCACTGAGAGGAGCCTGAGTCTGCCACCTCTACATCCTTCCATCAGATATTCCTACACACTGAGATCCCCCGAGATCTTCTCTTTTCTAGTCTAAACAGATTTGTAATTCCTTATTCAACTTTGTGGCTCTTCCCAGGGCTCCCTGCCCTGGTGTGTTTGTGTCCTCAGCAGCCCAGCCCTGGACGTGGAGCTCCAGATGTGTCTCCCCAGGGCTGAGAGTGAGGACATCCCTTGAGATGATGCCAACGCTTTTCCTCGTGCGGTTGATGATGCTTTTGGACTTCACTGCTGCAAGGACACTTTGCTGGCTCAGGATCCACTTCATGTCCACCCGGAGCCTCAGGTCCTTCTCTGTAAAAGTGCTTTCCAGCCAGCTGATCCCCAGCCTGTCCTTGTGCACAGGAACCTTCCTCTCCTAGTGCATGACTTCGCGTGTCTCTTTTTGAACTTCTTGAGGCTCCTCTCTGCCCGTTTGTCAAGCCTGTCCAGTTCCCTCTGGATAACAGCAAACCCAACCACTTGGTCTATCAACCACTGCTGTTTAATTTGTGTAACCTTCAACCTTCCTGAAGGTGCCCCCTGTCCCATCATCCGAGTCATTATTAGGGAGGACCTTAAATAGCATTGCCACATCCAAATGTCAGAGCTTTATAGTTCAGCCCAGTCTACCCAGGCAATGGAGAAGATGTATCCTCAGGGAGCAATTTCTATATCCTAAAGCTTGGTTCCTTAAGTCCAGGTTGGATGAGGCTTTGAGCAACCTGGTCTAGTGGAAGGTGTCCCTGCCTATGGCAGGGGGGTTGGACTAAATGACCTTTAAAAGGTCCTTTCTAACTCAAATTATTCTATGATTCCATGACATTATGCCTAATTTTGGACAAAGTGAATTACTCCTTTGAAAGCATAATTTTTTTTTTCCCTCTGTTTAGTTAGGCTGATGAGGGCAAACAAAGAAAATTCCATCACCAAAGTTTAAGACACCAAAGCACTAATATAAGTAAAACACTTCCCTCTTTGTCACAGCCTTTCCCTACTTCCAGTACTAACTTTATTCCTTTTATCACAGCCTAGTAACTTCCTTGGATGTTTTACTTCAGCTGTCCCCAATTACCATTTTGGTGGAATGGGTTTTTTTTTATTTTCTTTTGAGTGGTTTCAATTAAATTGAAATTCCCTGAAGATGTAAGAGCACTATAATTTCTCCTTACAAGGTACACTCCTTATCACTTCTGTTTAACCTGACAGCTCTTGTATTTCCTATTTCCTTGCTCTGTAGAATTTTCCTAGCATCTCAAAAAAAAAGAAATCTAAAAATATTCTAAAACAGATTTTAGTAAGTGTTGCTAAGCCAATTCAAGAAAGATACCCACTTTCTGAAGATCTGATTAATTTCTTGATTATCTGCAAATTTGGCTATCATTTTCAGACCTTCCATAAGATTGGGTTGGTGTAGCTCCTACTGGCACTCACCATTATTTTGGAGAAATAATTACATACTCCTAGTCTTCTGTTTTGTCTTTGTTTAGGGGTTAGACACATAAAAAAAATAATTTTACAGCTTACAAACTGCTTATGCCACAGCTGATACCCAGTAAATATACATGTACCTCGTTCACATCAAATTCACGGTTATATAGTTAAATTTTGGGTTATCTTTGTGTTCAGGATGTTTCATTGCAGTCACCACAGTCACAGAGCACACACAGGGAGCTGCCACAAGCCAGTAGGTGTGGAAGCTTTTCAAATTAAGGTAAATCTGTCATGTTTGGCCCACTCAGCCCTTGTGATCTCAGCTGATGCCTGCTTTCCCTCAAGGCAGAATCTTTCTTTAGCAAAGACAGATTTTAAAGACTATTTGAAAGTCCAAATCCACTATATCCTATCCCTTCATACGTGTGATCATAAAGCCCAGCCTTTCCTGAGCTCTGAAACTTTGTGCTCTTCTGGGACAGGGTGTAGAAAACTAAAAAAAAACCACTAGATTTTTTTAAAACAAACTCTAGTTAAAACGCCTGACTTTTATAAGTAATAAAAATCATCATAACAACTCCTCTCCTCATTTCGCTGCTTTACCCATACAGCTATGATGAAACGTCGAAGGTTAATGACATCTAGATTCTGGATATCTGAGTATTTTGACATTGAATGTCTGTTGGAACTGTTGCTTCATGCTCTCTGAAAATTCAGATGGACACGAGTGGATCAATCACCTGGAGGTCAAGATTTTCCAGCTTATCTTTGCAACTTCAGCAGCTACAGACTCGTGAGAGCAGAAGCTATGGAATACAATTCATAACTCCCTGGGCACAGGATTGCTATTCTTGGCAGGTTTCCCACAGAACATCACCGATAAAATCCTTGCTGTGATTGACACTATCAAGACACTGTTCACTTATCTGCCAGATCTATTGTGCCCTCGTGTTGTCGGTGTCCCCAGAGACCTGGTGAAATGACCTGACTTTGTGACTGAAGACCGTGGACACTCAGTTGCAGGGAAATGATTGCAAATTACCACACATTTAGGAAGCATTAGGCAAAGTAAAAAAAAAAAAAAACTGATATGAGAAGTTTCCACCTTCACAGCAGATCAATTATCCTCTGGAAGCATCTGCAGTATATGTGATACTTCATAGCTAATATGAATCTAATATGGGATCATAAAGGTAATGATGTGCTGCTCCATTCCAGCAGAGCTTTAAGTGCTGCTTGGCAAGGTCCTTCAGAATTATTACTCCACGACCAGTAAAATGTGTTCTCTATCTGGCATATCAATGTTTTGCCAGAGCTACCTGATTGATTTGCTGCCCTTGACTGGTGGTCTGCGTTTCCTGCCCCAGCTATGGGTGTAAATAATGTTTTTCATGATTGTAAGCACTCTAAGATGTCCATTAACATGGCCATCAGTCTCTGCTTTGAACCTGCTCAGCACATGTTGAGCAGACATCTATCACAGGCACAGAGCAGAAAAATGCCAGCTCTGGACCAGAGCCTTTTATTCCCATTTTCTCAGAAGATCATCCCAACTGCAGGACTTCTACAGTACTTTCAAGCCGACTCCTTAACTCAAAATATTATGTTTACTGGAGTATGGTGCCACTCTTAACACCCTTAATTAACTCTCTTGATGTGCTGAACTGATTATCTTGGGATCAAGCTGTCATTGCTTCCCAGACCCAAGCCAGTCTCTGTGCAAGGTGCTCTCAGCTGTAAGGAAATACCAAGGGGATCTTTAACAAGACATTCCACTCTTTAGGACAGGCAGACTCCAGAGGAGTGTCCCTGGAGCTGGCGATGGAGCCAAGGGCAAGACACAGTCTCTGAGCTCCAGCAACAGCACAACAACCTCTTATCACCCCTGGGAAACAAATCTATCATTCCTGATAATAAAAGGTAATAAAATAAGCAATGAAATAAAAGGTAATAAAATAAGCAATGAAAGGGATTTATCTGTTGCTTTGGAAGGTGGGAAATACAACAAGCAGCTGCCTGATGCCAAACGAATAAATATGTGATGGCGTGAAGAAAACAACCTTGCTATTGAGAAAAGAGGGCTTGGAAGTGTGGGAAAATTGCCAAGGTAATCCGAGAGGATGATCAAATGATCTTTCTTTGCCTCATACGTATAATTCCTTATTTTCCAAGGCAAAGTCAGAGGCATTCTCAATACAACAGCTCGTACTTCCCCGAGCATTCTAACTTGGCAACCTGTGCTATGTCCCAGATGAATATCCACCATCCTCCTCCACGCTCCTAACCAACAACACAGAAAGCTTTCATGGGCCAAACTTCAGCCCATCTTGATAAAAAACAAAAAACAGAGAATATTACAATAAGTTTTCCAATGTCTTGCTGTGTAGAAAAAAGACATCCCTGTTATTGTGATTCCCATATTGTCCAGTTCTCAAGGAAATGTATCGCAGAACACACCCGGCATTACAATCCTGTTCCATCCTGTTCCATTACAATCCTCTTCCATCTTCAGGGAGGTGAAAAGTTGAAAATCCTTTTTGTTTGTTTTTGTTTGTTTGTTTGTTTTGAACAGTTTTACTCTATTACATTGAAAGATAAATGTAAGTCACTGCATAGGCACTAGGATATTGCACAATTCCTTTTTTTCCCCCTGCATTCTCCTCTCCTATTTTCCTCCTTTTCTGTTGCATCTCCTACAGCCCGAGCTCCCCCAGCTGTGTTCCATCTTGTGGTTAATAAACTCATTACGTTTGGACACTGTTAGGACCTTCCACAGCACGTGTTCTTGCAGCAGCAGGGATGGAATTCAAGTCACATAAATTTGGCTGGCTAAGAGTGAAACATCTGTATCCAAGCTATTTTCTCGCAGCTCCATCCACAGTGAAGGAATAACGAGCAAGTCACCTCAGCAAAGCACATGGCTTTGCCTTGCTCTGGGACAAAGTGCTACTCATCTTGGCAAACACAGAGCTAATAAAGCAGAAAACCAGTTTGATTAGCTCAGGAGAGGCTGTGTTGAGTAGGCACAGCCCTGAGAATAGCAGAAGTATTAAAAACAGGAGGAAGAAAAGCAGCTGAAATCAAAGTCAGTGTTGGGACAAGATGTTAAGCTGGGAATTAGAAGAAAGCTTTGGATTCTCAGCAGAACAAAGCCCTGAAAATGCCTCCAGGAGAGAGGAGGATGGTAAAAAACCACTTAGAATTTTGAGAGGACTCCATATAACGTGAGTATTTTGTAAACTGATTCCTTGGACACGTGGATTATTGCAGTGCTAATAGTTAGAGGTTCCCAACCACACGAGCTCTGAGCCAGAGCTGGATCCCATCCAGTCACCTTAAAGCACGGAGTAAAATCGTGTCTCTGCAATGAGGAAAATTGCAACTTGTTCTTGGCCTTTCCTGCTCCCAGTAACCTGGAGGCTGTGAAGGTTCCAGAGCTTTCCTTGGTGGCGGAGGATGACAGCGATGGCAGCTGAGACACGTGGGCAGACAGGGGGAGTTCAGGCCTCAGTAAAAAAGCTCTTATTTCCCAGCTAATAAGTGACAGGAGCAGAGAAATGGCCCAAGTTGTGGCAGGGGAGGTTTAGACTGGATTTGAAAGAAAAATGTCTCCAGTGAAAGGGTGGTCAAGCATCGGAACAGGCTGCCCAGGGAAGTGGCGGAGTCACCATCCCTGGAGGCGTTCCAAAGGTGTGTGAACGTGGCACTTGAGGACATGGTTCAGTGGTGACCATGGTGGTGCTGAGTTAATGGTTGGACTCGATGGTCTTGGAGGTCTTTTCCTACTCAAACAAAAGACATTCCAATTCTCCTTCTTTTGGTCTGACACAGAAAGAAATGAGTCTAGAAAAAATACTGTGTGACTCTTTCTTTCTGTTTTTTTTCTTTCTTTCTTTCTTTCTTTCTCTCTCTCTTTCTCTCTCTTTCTCTCCTCCTTTCCTCCCTTCCTTCCTTGCAGCAGGTTACAAAGCCCTTTGCACTCTGCCTCTTGAAGCAAGGACACACCAGCTGACGTGGTGGGAATGCTGCAGACAATCCCAACCCTTTGAGCCCTCTCTTTTAGTTTGTCTCTAGATAGTTTGCCTTATGAAAAATCTGGAACTCCAAATAATTCTGGTGGCATTGCAAAATTATTCCACATTACAAAACTGAGTTCCTAAGCCACAGTTCAGAGCACTGATGATGCCTTAGCTGAGGTCATATTTTGGGGTGCCCGGTGCCTTAAAAGAGTGTGAATGCCAATGACTTACAGTAGCAAAGCCTCATATGGTGATTACTTTTCAAACTAAAATTTAGATAATGTAAATATTCAGCTTAATTCATAAACCACTGCTCCACTATCATTCTAACTTAAGTAGCTCCACTGCTTCTAGAAAAGAAAAGTAAATATAAATGAACAGAAGTGATTCGTTCCCACAGAATCATCTTTTCACCTTGTGATTAAAAGTGGTGATTTCTATATTCATCTTCATGATCTGCTCATGAATTTCCACATGAGAGTTCCAGAAGATTAGCTGGCACAATGGTACCCTAGAAGGTGGCAGAATGTGTTCCTAAGGGAATACCTGGGAAGGTCAGAGCAATGCAGGATCAAAATAGTCTAACATAAACACACAAGTACATGCAAAATTTGATATGTTCTCTTATTTTATTAATTCAGGAGATGTCAAAAAACCCCAGATATAAAACCATCAGAACAGAACTAGAAGAGATCAGTTGTATCCATTTTAACACAATATAATTAATTCTGTTGAGCTCCAATTTACTTAAATCTTATCTACAGAAGCTCTGTGAACAGGAGTCAATGGGAACTATAAAAAGCGGGTAATTTTCCTCTGTTGGATGTGGCTGTTGAGGTGAAAGCTGGAAATCCTGATTATGGGTATTAGGATGTTTGATGATGAAGTTTATAGATGGACAGGATGGTCACTGGATCAGATGCAGCCCAACTTGGGATGATTCACATTTTCCTTTAGAAATCATGTGGAACCGAAATATCCCTTGTGGCCCAGAAAACAATCAAAATGTTATTCCTTTCCATTGGATAGCTTTGTCATTTTGTCATCATGCATTCCCAGTAAAACCTAGGATTCTAAAGATGTAAATCCAATCAACCTGAAATCCTCCTCGTCTCTAAAATGCCCACTGCTCTGTTTTAAATAGGTTGACTCATGTTTCAAAGACACGGTGAAAATCCTCTCTCCCCATGGGTGGCCCCCCAGAGCCTTGGGTGAGAGTTCTCTCATTAAAATTTTACCTCTAAAGCTGAGCTAATTTCTACAGATTCCTTGGATGGTCCCTGAGACATAATCAGCACAGCCCGTGGAGTTCAGAGCATATGTTAGATTATCCTAAATTATGTTTTTCAAAGCAACAGATTAATTATGCCCTATTTCTCTATATTTTCCATCAGGAAGGAGCAAGGGAATGAGGGAAAAGAAGCGATAGAATTGAGACAGACACACAGCATTAGAAGATTCAGCCCAAAAAAGCTTTGCCAAAGCTACACTCAGCTGATTAGTAGCGTCTTACAGTGGGCAGCAAATTAAGGCCAAATCATGTGAAGTGTTTAGTAACAGGTTTTTTATTGTTGCTGCAACCTCCTCCCTTTACTTTCCTCACATCAGATCAAGCCTAAATTCTGTTCAGGTCTTCACTCACACCCATCCTGTTTTAATATGCAATTGAAATGCAAGTGACACTGAAAAAAACCATGATCATCATGTGCCTTGCAAGCACTTCGGGGATGAAGCTTTTACCCTCTAGAAACCCTTCAGGACAAAGGATTTTGGCCCATGATTTCACAATTTCACCAGAGTGTATAATAGCATTCTATTATTTTATTTTATTATTATAAATTCTCCAATATTCCCCTATTTCCTTGGATACTCCGTGGAGAGGATTTATCCTAAGCTTTTAAAATACCTACAAGAACAGTGCTGCAGGCACAGCTTCACAAGTTGGTTTCTCACAGAGACACAGGATCTGCCCATCCCAGTCAGCCTTTGACAAAGACTTCTGAAAATGACTGGAACATTTCCTAATATCAAATCTAGAGAGAAGCAACACAAGAAAGACAAAGCTTTATTGATCTCCAGCACTGGGAGATCCACTTCAGCAGCCTCCAGAGGATGCAGTTTATTAAGACAAGAACTAAAGATGTCCCAAAGCCCTCATTTCTGCAGGGCTGCATTATTAATGATCCTCATGGCTGCAGATGGCACAGAGCTACATGCAAGGAGCCTCCTTGGGTTTTCTCATCCCAAAAGAGGATTAGAGAGAGGATTAAAGGTGAACCAGGACGAGAAAATAAAGGGGAGGCCACCAATGGCACACGTGAATCAGCAAAACTTGGGGCAAAGTTTAATGGTTCACCTGTGCACCGGTAACCTTGGAGACATCCTTGGTTTTAAACACCAAAGCAATCCTAGGAATTACGTACTGGTAGCACAGAATAACTCTGGGTTTTCTGCACTTAATTTCTGGCTCAGCCCAGGCTGGTGACCTGGCATCTCAAAGACTTTTGTGCTGTCCCCTGGGAATGTGTTCTGCACCCAAGACCAGCTTTTCATTGGAGGCGCCGGCCAAAAAAAACAACACCAAAAAATTAACCCTATAAAAAACCCCAAACCCTCCACATCCAGTAGAAAAGGTGAATTCACATTTTATGGTATTTCTTTCCCCATATTCCAGAGTTCATGTCTGTCCCTGGAGTTTGTTGCCAGCTGGAGTCAATGAGGCATGGGATGAGTTTGTGTGTTTTCCTGAAACCTGTGTCTCACCGCGGAGACCAGGGCAGGGACACCGAGAGGAAAGGAAGGGAATGATCTTCCCTCAGTAAATAAAACTAAATGTCTGATAACCTGAAGCCAGCACAGTGTGAGGCTGTTTTGGACAGGCAGAATACATTTTGTGACGGAGTCTGGATAGGTTGGTACACAGAGGACTCTCCAGGGCACAGCTTGGCTGCCGTTATTGTGCCCAAAGAACTGGATATTTTATTGAGGATCGTTTTATTCAGAAGCAGCCACGAAATGAAAGCACTGTGTGAGGCAGAGAATAGTTTTTTTTCAATAATGTCTTGCACATTTTGGGTGTGTGCAGGTCTCCCACTTAGATGAAACCAAAAATTTGTGGCACGGATTTCGATGTCCTTTGGGTTGTTTAATTTCATCTAGAGTTGCTTGGCTCTAAGTGTTTACAAAACCTTCCTTGATGGGCCATAACCACAGGAGTAATTCTGGCTCATATTCTGCAAAGGAGTGCTGGTGTTCTGTGTTATCTACAAGTCAGCAATGGAAATAAGCATAATTTTAAATCAAAATAATGCATGATAACGTGAAAATAACTCTGCTAAAAAAATAAACCAAAACAAACAAACAAAAAATCCTAAACCCAATCCAAACACTGGGGCTTATAGGTCATAAATTTGTAGGTGAATAAATGCTAATAGTTATTCAGTGACAGTCATCCAGCTCCAATCCAAAATACCATCATCAGCATCTCTCTAAAATGGAAATTCATCTGTTTTTCTTTTTCCCTTGCCTTTTTAATCTGTTTTCCAAAGCAAACCAAATGCCCTGGTTTGCTCACACATGTAGGGACCTCCTGAAGACAATCTACATCTCTGAAGACAAAAGTAGCAGCTTCTGCTGAGTGACTTGAGTGAGAAATGAGGACATTGAGTACTTCCCATCTAGGTGGCTTCAGTATTACAGGCACACACAGGATTAATTTAGCTCTGAGTACCAGCTGTACCTCCTCTGATCACTGTTATAAGGAATAACACAACATCCTCTTTTTTACTCTTTCAGGATATTTTCCTTTTAACTATTTTATTAGTGCTTGTTTGCATTAGCTGAAAGGTAGTTGAAATTTCTTCATGTAAGATCATGCGAATCCCTTCCCTGTGCTCACCCTCTGGAGAAAGGAGATGTCCAGCACCGTAAATAAACCCACAGGAGTGCTTTGAAAGACTGCCAGTTGTTCACACCTGTATGAGGCTGTGGACATCTCTCTCCCCAGCTGTAGCCATGCTGGAAAGAACATTAATCCCAGTCAGCTTGGAGTCACTAATCCTTGCTGCTCTGCCTCCCATCTGCCCGATGTAGGAGCACTGCCTAACCCAATTTACTCCAGATAAATTGGATTAGCTTAAATATTGGGCAAATTTAGATTAGGTATTAGGAAGAAATTCTTCCCTGGGAGGGTGGGGAGGCCCTGGCACAGGTTGCCCAGAGAAGCTGTGGCTGCCCCATCCCTGGAAGTGTTCAAGGTCAGGCTGGATGAGCCTCGGAGCAACCTGGGATAGTGGAAGGTGTCCCTGCCATGGCAGGGGGCGTTGGAACTAGATGAACTTTAAGGTCCCTTCCAACTGTTTGATCCTGCAGTTCTGTGATTCCGTGATAAAATAAGGCTTTGCTAACAAGGCCAGAGAGATACAACTGGGTTTAGGGAATACTCTCCCTAAACCTGAGACTTCCTAACCTTGAATCTGCTCAGCAGCAGATTCGAGAGGTGGTGCTGAGATGATGGAGTCGGCTGGAGCGACGGTTCTTCAGGCAACTTCAGGACTGCAAAACAACTGCACAGACTTGAGACTTCAAAACTCATAAGCCCAAGGTTTAGGACACAACTGCTTGGGTTTTTTTCCCTTTTTCTTGTAAGTACTATTCCTTATTTCTGGTGTTCACCATTTTAACCACCAAATGGTAGGTTCGTTTTGCCATTCTTGACGGAGCAGGTGAAAACGGGGCTTAGTAATGCACGCGTTCTAATCTTCTGACTAGAAACATTTTTCAGGGAAAAAAAAAATGGAACAAATTCTCCTGATACTCCTTTTGCCATTTAATTGGTGTGTTGGTATCAGGCAAATTAAACGGCGCATTGTCAGTTCAATTTGTTCAACTCTTGTTGTGCTGCTTGTTTTGACCCCTCCTTACTTCCCCCTTCCCCAATACATAACCAACATATCATTTTGCATCCCATGTGGGATTTCTCCGCTCTAACCTAGTAAATCTTTTAATTCCTAATTTGCTATTCTGCTCTAATAGATTCACCCGTGAAAGAGCCCGGAAGGCTGAAGCTGAGAAAAATCACTTTCATTTTCTCAGCTACTTCTGAGTGGTTTTAATGTAAAATACACATGCAGTGCACAGTTTGGGATCTCAGATTTTATCATCCAAGTGCTGCAGAACTGAGTCAAACCTGATCAGGTTCTCGATGAAAGGATAAAGATTCAAGTCTAGGCTGGAACCACTTAATAATGGTGAGATACTGAAAAAAAAAAGTAGTTGCATAACAGCAAGGAACAGTTCACGAGAGAGGCTGAAATTTGGCTCCAAATCACTGGTGGGAAACGTGGATATCAGCACAAGTTGTCCAAAGCAAGACTTAGAGCTTAATTAACCTTGCTGTTTAGTTATCAGGGATGGCCATTTGAATTACTGATTCAAATTAAAGTGCTAAAATAGCAAATGGGCAATCTATATTTAATCATAGAGACTATTTCTGTTTGTCATTTACATTTTTAGTTTTTTTCCCCTAAAAAGAAACGTTGATGATAACTGATTTGGGACACAGAGTTTGGAAATTCTTTTCTGTAACTAGGGAATGTATTTCAGGAAGATTTTAAATGGATACATATATTTTAATTTCTCTTTTTAAATTCATTTTGCCATGACGGTCCAAGCCATATGGTTCGTTCTGGTTTACTTTTTAGCAATTCATAATTCAATTATGAATTACTGTCTAAGAACTGAAGAGGAATTAAAAACACATTTGGAAATGCACACACAGAATGCTTTAAGCCCCACAGCCCTGACTGAGGAAGGAAAAACAAAGTTCCTCATGACATTGAATTTTATTTATAATTACGTGATGTCCTGAACAAGGGAAGTATCATGGGGTGTTACTGAACTGAGTGTACTGCTCCTGGTCAAAGAGTTCTTCCCAGCTAATTATTAGCATTTAAATTATAAGCAGAGATATTTTAATCTCTTTCTGCTGTTAATAAAAGAGCCTGACACCCCCATTGCATGAATCATATTTTGACTTCAGTCACTCTTTGGTCTCTCATTTGGTTAAAGAGGAAGCTTATAGTGACTGCTCTCCTAATTCAGACATGATAATAGAGTTTGTAATTTTTTTTCCATTAGCACATTGTGACCTCTAAAGGTTCTCCCAGCTTCCAAACCGCTCATTTTTTGTGATGGTTTCAGTCAGCCTTGTTTTCCTGGAAATCAAAGCTGAATTCCTCTGACGGTGCTCAGGGGCTTTAACTGTCAGGATGCAGAGTGGGTGTTCGTCCTACAGGGTTTCTTCAGCAAAGACTAAAACCATCAGTCTTGTTGCTACAGCAGTCCCATTCTTGCAGCTAATTCCAGGTCATTCCCTTGAAGGGATGTCCCATCCCTGGAAGTGTCCAAAACCTGCCTGGATGGGGCTCTGAGCAACGTGGAAGGTGTCCCTGCCCATGGCAGGGGGTTGGGACAAGGTGTTCTTTAATGTCCCTTCCAACCCGTTCTAGGATTCTATAATAATTTCTGTTTTCCCCACGAATCAGGTTTTCAAAATTTCTTTTCAAAATTTACTGTGAACAGTGACAAATACCGAGGTTGACGTCTTTTGTCGAGGGGACTCTCTTCAGCATAATTTTCAGTTGGGTTCTTATTTTTTTTTTTCCATTTCACTTCCCAAATCTTTCCTCTTACAAGCCTAGTTTTGGGGTTAGTGAGTACCTTCCATGGGAGTGGGGTTGGCTTTAAGGTGTGCCCACCCTCCCTGCCCCGCATCAGGGAGAACCTCCCAACTTGCTCCCATCTACTAGACACATAAAGAATCCTCCAAGGTCTGTTCCTTCAGCTCCCACAGTGCCTGTGGATTTAAAAAATGCCAACAGCACCAAGACAGACAGGTCCCTATTGTAAACAAAAATTCTGACGTGCCAATGCGAGCGACAAAAAGAGAAAAGAAAACAAGTCAGAAATTAAAAAAACCCTTCTGAAGAGAAGTGCCAGTTGTACTCTGACTTCTGAACATCTCTCGAGCACTAAAAACAGACGTGAAGAAAACGCTCTAAAATTGTGCCTCTTGTTATTGTCACTAAGGAAACAACTTCCCAGGAATCTGCAAGTTGAGTATACAGACACTTTGATGTGCAGCCAACTCTCTCTACCAACACACTTCCCAGCTCTCTGGCGAGGCAGGTCTGTCCACCAAGGGAGAATCTCTACTCTCTGTCTCAGCTGAGGCCTGACTTCACGTGGGGCTTGAACTCTGGTGCTCCAGAAAAGCCATAATCCAGACTTGCCTCGACATGAGATATCAAAGCACGGAGTCATGACTAAGCCAAGGGATTTTGCCTTAAGATACTCCTCTCTGAATCCAACAGCGCTGCCAGGGGAGCTAGAATAGCACAGGAGCTTGGGAATGTGGGAGGCACGAGGCAGAATTCTCTCTCTCTGTTCATTTGTGGTAGTTTTTTTCAGACACACACACACAACAATTGAGACATGTGCTGGGTTTGGATTGAGGCAAACAGGGTGTGCATAAGTTGTTTAACCTCTTCAGACCTTCAAATAGAGCGGCCTCCTGCAAACTGCCTATTGGGAATGATGCATGAGATTTGGTAATCATGCGCAGGCATTGTTAAGAACAAGATTAGTGGACCTGTCTGCAAACACAATCAAAATGCCACACAAATAGTTGAGCATTCATTTAATAATAATTTAGTAATGGTTTAGTGACCAAATTCCAGAAGTCCAGGATGTTCTCTAGTGGTGCAGTTCTCAGCGTGAGCACAGCCGATGTGTTCCACAGTTGCAGAGTCCCTTATACCACAAAGAACTTGATAAATAACATATTCTGCTGAAAAACATTCAAACAGGAGCATGCCTGCAGATATCCTCTGTCTGCAGTTCTGCTGCAGACTAAGAAGCAGAGAGTGGCTAAATAAATAGAAAAGAGACACAGCTTAGAACAGGCAGCAGCTGAGGAACAGAATTATTTGTTTAATTGCTGGACACTAAGCCAAGGCTGAAAGAAAATGGGCCAAAAAGAGTAAGTGGAAAGGCTTCACTAATATAAAATCATTTCAGAGCATTTGAGCTTTAAAAATACTTCCTTGTTGTCATGGACAGGTGTCCATGTCAGATTTGACTTCCTAAGGCTCCTCGGGAGTGTCAAGGAGGGCTTATGTACATTTATCCAAGGACCAGAACAGCAGAACAAGTTTACTCCTGGTATGTCCCTAACTCTGTGCAGGAGACTTCCATTTCCCATCCCCTTGTGGAAAAGGTAATCTGGCCCTCTGTAACTCTCCTTTGTGAGGCCTCCAGACCAAAAATGCTTGAAAGGTCTAAAAGCAAAGCTTGTCCTGTCCAAGTAAACAGCTGGACCACGGTGAATCCATCTGTCAATGGCACCAACTCAATAACCACGGTGCAATCCTCTCCCAGGAAAAAGATCTCTGTGTTCAGCCAGCCAGGAGCCTTTGCTTTTATGTTAAATTCATCACCCAGCTTTGTATCAGAAGTGATTTCTCAGCTACTTGTTTGTGAGTAAGAAGGAGCTCAAGGCAGTGAGCTGAGCAGCCCACAACCATCAGTGGTTTTTTCATAGAGGGGGCAAGGGAAAGAAATGGCTTTAATGTTACAAAATACATCAGGTCTGGGACCTTCCTTGGCCTTGAGGTTCAAGTCACGTGTTATCACTTTTACTCCCTCTGCTGAACTGTTCACCACCAATTAGAATGGCCTCACCCAAACTGCCTGTGAGATCAGTCTCTGGGCCACGGTGTTCCCTGAGAGTTGGTTGCAACCGTCCCATTCGCCTTATTCATTAAATATTTACCTTATTTATTAAATATTGCATAGAGAGCAACTCTTTTGGAAACCAGATTCGCCCAGGTTACCTCCGACTGTTGCTGTTCCCCTCCCTTTGGAGCAGTGTAAATGATTGTCTGCTTTCCTAACCATTCCCAGCCTCATTGGTATTCCTGACAGAGCCACCACTGGAAGCGCACCACTGCTGAAGAGATCTCAGTGAAAACACTTTCTTCCCATCCAGGGAGATTCATTTTATCTTGAAAAGACAACAAAAATTTCTGTCACCGTGTGTTGCAGAGATAAAAAGGCACATTGCAGAACCCAAGCAATTGATAAATGTTTGACGACGAGTCTGAGCTTGTCTGAGCACACGAGAACCCTGCCGTGAGTTTTCCTCGGATAATTCCTTAACTACCAATTTAGGATAATGACAGTGATACTCTTAAGAAACCCTTTGGGAGAAGAGAACGTGTTCGCTTTTAAATCCCATAAATCTGCGAAGGAAATGTTTTGATCGTTTATTTTTGCTTTCAGTCTATTAACTGCAGTGTCCCATCCTTGCCATGGAGGGCCTTTGTTTGGTAAAGGAGAGCTAAGAGAGTGCTTGACAAATCAAAGTGGATTTCTTTCCAGTAACTTCAGACCAGATACTTTGTGGTCATTTAAAGATAACCAAGTCATCCCAGGCTCCTGTAATGGACAGTGGAGGGGGAAAAAAAAAAGCTATTTTGGGGCACAAGGCATCTGATTTATTTAAAATTTCTCCCTTGGGGAAAAAAAAATAAATTGAACTTTATATTCTCATGTTCCTTAGAACATGGTTCTAAATGGTTTCTAAAGGGGAAATGGTTTTAAACTGAAAGAGAGTAGGTTTAGACTGGAAATTAGGAAGAAATTCTTTCCTGTGAGGGTGGGGAGGCCCTGGCACAGGTTGCCCAGAGAAGCTGTGGCTGCCCCATCCCTGGAAGTGTCCAAGGCCAGGTTGGATGGGGCTTGGAGTAACCTGGGCTAGTGGACGGTGTCCCTGCCCTTGGCAGGGGGTGGAATGAGATGATCTTTGAGGTCCCTTCAAACCCATCCCACTCCATGATTCTATGATATAGATATCTTGTAGAAAACGATTTAAATTGCAACTCTCCAGATGTCTTGTGCAGAGCGTTGTGCTTTTGCAAAGGCACTTCTTTGGTGTTGAAGCCACACGCTGAGTAAATCAGCAAATGAACAAACGAGTTTCAGCATTTAAACTGATTCATCGAAGTTATTTATTTTTAAAAAGTTCAAAGAACATTGGTAGAATGTTTGCTGAATTTTGAGAACTCAGGGTCATGTCTCGTTTATTCAATGGTACTGTGGCAAGGCCAAGTTGCAACAAGGAGGAAGAATATATCTGACAAACATTTCAGCATTGCTGACACGAATAACACAATTCCTTCCCTCAGCTCATTGCCCAACTTTGTGTAGGAGCTCTTCCAAAGCTGCTCACAGGAAACTCAGAGGGGAAAACACAAAACAGCAGGTGGAGCAATGTGCAGGTCACAACTGCTTTGTACTGTGACTCCTGGGTCACTAAAGACAGCAGTTCTCTTGATAGAGAGGATAAAGAATAAGGTGTGGCATCATATAGAACATTTTGTAAAGCCAGGCGTGAAAATACAGAGCTGCCAGCCACGGAGCTCATCTTAATGTTGGCTGAAGTCACAGCATAGGGAGGAAGAGTCTTAATCCCAACTGCACAAAGAGGGAGCACAGCAAAGGAAGGTACTGAACGATAATAGGACATGGGGGAGTGGAAAGTACTTGGAGGGATGTCCATTTTTTTACTCTTTTGCACATTTGATTATTAACTGGACTGGCAAATCACTATGGATTATTTTGCTGAGAGTGGAAGAGTTTATATCTTAGAGATGGGAACTTTGTTGAAGGCTAAGGGCAGTTTTAGGTGATGTCACTACTCCCAGTTCAATTCAGAACCCATTAGATTTTTGTTTGCTCGTGTTCCCTGACATCAGTAATTTTTCTTAGCCTTATTCATCTTAGAGGAGCAAAAATTGCCACAAAGGTTAATACAACCTTTAGAAGTGCTGAAAATCAAGGCAGGAGGATGTTGTGGAAACATTCTGATGCATGTATCTCCACCAGCCAAGGAAGCAAAGTCTTGAGATTGTTTCTGAGGAAAGACAGAGATTATTACTTTCTTTAGAAAGAAAAGAAGTTCTTGAAGATTATTACCTTCTTTTATCAGAGAGTGGTGAGGCCCTGGCACAAGTTGCCCAGAGAAGCTGTGGCTGCTCCATCCCTGGAAGTGTCCAAGGCCAGGTTGGATGGGGCTTGGAGCAACCTGGGCTAGTGGAAGGTGTCCCTGCCCATGGCAGGGGGTGGGATGAGATGATAACTTCAAGGTCCTTTGCAACCCAAACTATTCTATGATTCCATGATGATTCTAGGATTCTATGATTCTGTGTTGAAGGCACTTGCAGAGATGTGAAACAAGGGAGGCTCAGCTATCTCCAAGTCCTTCCTCTTCCTTTTTGTCATTCCTGATACAAATGCACTTTCTGGGCATTTCTGTACAGACTGGGATCTCTGGTCTCATCTTCTACCTCTTGCAGGCTAAAATAAACACTGGGACCCTAGAGGTGGTGATTTTTCAGTCACACAGAATTAGCAGCACACCAGGATGATGCATTTTGGACACAGCAGAGGGTATAGAAAAATTCTGCATGTTGGAACCAGCCTGCGAATCACAAGCTGTAACATTTTGGGTTAAAGCTCTCAGAGCTGATTTATAAAATGCAAGTTTGAACAAGCTGCTAAAGAGAGTGATATGGATTAGCTTGGCCGTGCTCTCAGACACGCCTGAACGCTCCCTCCAATCTGGCCAGTTTACACGGAGTGGGGAGATCTGCTCACTTTTTTCTCAGATCATCTTGTCTGTTTTTCCTGGCTCTTCCACAGCACTCACTGCCCAGAATTCCCCCACAGTTAATGGATGTCCAATTCACATGCATTATTTCAGAAACCTACTTTGGGATCAAAAGAATTGAAATCTGAATTCCACAGATTTCACTGTTGTAAAGGCAACATTCAATAAACACTTTTTAGTCCCACCCAGAAATCTGCACACATAAAAACGCTGTATTTTAGAGCAAGTACTTAGAGGAGAAATGAAAGGGAGATTATATAAAATTATGTATGATTGTCAGAAAATTCAGACAACTGCTGTTTAAATCGAAGTATTTTTAAATTTAGACATTTTGGTATATAACACACAGTAGGCAAAAGTCTGTCAGTTCGTTAAGAATAATATCAAGTGAGAGTTTCTCCAGCCAGTGAAGAAATAAATACCATGTTGATGTTCAGGTGAACTTCCTTCTCACCTTTTAAGAAAGTAACCATGAGTTCCAAATTATCTGATCTAAGTTGTCCAGTTGAGCTTTCCCGTTGTTGTTTTCATACCCACATTTTTGAATGACATTTCACACACCAAACTTCTGGCTGTGAATAGATTTGGCAGTGGGTCGCATCCATAGTGCTGCATAATGCAGCAGTGGTGGACATGAAACCACTGCAAAATATCCATAATCTACTTACATAATCTATTTATTTGTCTCAGAAGCTCTTTGGGGATAGTAAAGTAGTTAATTAACTACTTTACTTGTTGTTCTAATTCAGTAGGGACAGTGGGAAGGAAAGCAAGAAGTCAATTTAATGAGACAATAAAGTCAAAAGGGAGACACTTTGTCTGGACAATCCATTTTTATTTTTGCTAGGAAGATGTGAGATTTGTTTTGCCAGATGAAGATGCTACAGGTAAAAAAGTAAAAAGAAACTTTTTTACTTTCAGGGAGAGTTTCATCAGAGTTTTTTCCAAACTGATGCACTCAAAGCTCCCCAGAAGAGCTTGAGATGCTGGGTCTGTCAGAATGACATTAAATCCTGGTGCTTTGAAGAGTTTTTCTCTAAATAGGTCATGTTTTGCTTTAATCACCTTGGACCCACCTCTGTGATTTGTGGAGACAGAGAAAATGCTAGAAAAATGAAAGAAGACAAAAGCAACACAAACCTTCACCAAAGAAAGTGTGTAGCTGACATTCTTCATTCCAAACAGGAGAGTTTGGAGAAACTGAAACAATCCGGTTGTAAAGGCAACACCACTTTGGGACCTGGACAAAAGGTGTTTTTGCATTAAAAATGCAAAATTCTAGGGAACCTACATCTTTAGGAAGCAGAAAAAAGGAGTCTCAAGGAAAAAACTCCAGACTGAAGCTGATGTATCACAAACATTCAAGGAATCGAGAAGTTCTTCCTTTTCCTAGAAGGAGAGAGCAGCAAAAGAACTGTGTCTTGTACACCCAAAATGTCAGGATGAAGCCAGAATATTCAGTCAAGCTGTCAGAGGAAATTAAAGCCAGATCACAGGTGTGACCCCAGCACATCTGCTGTGGATTGACCTTTTCCTCTCCTTGAGATTAGAACAGTGAGGATGCACAGATGAAGGGAGAATGGTAAAGTAACAGGACAGGAATCATGAAGCACAGGCTGAGAATAATTCAGTGTGAATTATATAGGGAGAAACACACCCCCTGGATTATTCAATCACAGGATAACCAGGAGCTGCCTGTGGCAGCCGAATCTGGAGAAAGGCAAATGCAGTCTCAAGGTTGTCTGAGGAAATGTCCAAGAATAGTTTGGAGCCAAACAGATACACCTGCAATGTAGTAATTCACTAATTCTTTTGTGGCCCAGTATCTTCCCTGTGATCCCAAGGCAGCAATACAAAAGGATATTTCCAAGCCTTGCATGAGAGTATATAAAAATCAACTAACTCTGTGTGTGTGTGTAAGAGCCCTGTGTCCAAGATTTGATCAGTCTCATTCTAAACCATCAGGACAGAATTCAGACTGCAGATTAAACCAGCTCAGTGGTATTTATTGAAGACTTTTTAGGCTAAAGAGTTACAGAGCTCAGTCTATCGTGGATAAATGTATTTATTTGTATTGACTGGGCACTGGCCAGGGGCCAGAATCAGTAGCCTAAACGCTGGTGTTTGGTGCACCAACACCCCAGGGGATTTAACCTGCCCTTACCCAGAGGGTAAATGATGTGGTGTAGATAAACATCATGCCCAAAGGTCCCTAATGGATGTTAAATACCCCAGAGGATCTCAAAAGACACTTAACACCTATGTTTAAATGACTGAATCATGTCTTAAATCTCCTTTTACTATAAAAGGAGTTTCTGTACTCGGGTACAGGTAGACACATCAAAATCCACACCTATCTTTAGGTGTCTTGATCTAAGAGCTGAATCCCATTTCTGGCCAGCTTCGTAGAAACATATCTTATCAAAAGAGACCTGCAAGTCTTCCATACAGAGGGAAAGGGAATGAGCCAAATACCAGAGGTGAATATCTGTCAGGGGCACACTTGCTGGGGGAACCACAAAGGCCCTGACATGCTTTTCTTCTCCTCTTCTGAATAAAACTCAGGCTTTGGTAGCCTGTGAAGGCTCTTTGCCATCACCATTGTTACAACGTCCAGCTGTGGCACAAAGAACAAGTCAGAGAACAAAAAGCTGGAGAACACAGAGCAGTGTCCAGAGGCTTGAACACTGCAGAGAAACAACTTCCACGTGGCTGATATTGGCTTTTCACACTGCTCTCTCTGCAGCCACCAAGAGCTGTTCTGTACTGAAGTTTGTTCCAGCTGTTCACCCGCCGTCTGTAATCATCTCTAACTGACCCATTCAGCAGCACAAAAACCCCTTCCAAGCTGTCAAACTCCACGAAACCCCAATGAATGAGTGTGGCTGGTGGCATCCGAGGCTGCAGTGACAGCTGTGACACATTCCCAGCCTTAGTCATGAAGAGCTTAAGCATCTGCGGTATTTCAGATGCTCTCTCATCTCCTCTGCATCTTAAGTTGGAGCACAAAACTCCTGGAAGGAATCCAAAGATCCAGCTCTCTAAACCACAGGAAATGAGTAACTTTACTAACTTTAACTTGGGTCTTTATATAATGCACTTGTGCTGGCTTCTTTAGAGAGTTTGTTTCTAGGCCAAGAGAGAAAGTTCTGTTGTGTGTCCAAAATCTTAGAAGCACACTAAGCCCAAGCTCCTATTTGGCTTTTGGTACTAATTATATCAATTTAAGAATTGAGATACAAATAAATTGTCATTACAAAAATATTTCTTTTTCAAAGGAAGTGCTTTATACTTATGGCCATGAACGTGCCATTTTATATTTTTGCTAGAAATAAAACAAAACAAAAACAACAACAAAAAAAAATCCCAAACCAAACCAACCAAACAAACAAAACCACAAAAAAAACCAATGAAACAAAAAAACAACCTTCTATAAACCCACTGCAAAAATGGGACAATAAGAGCAGAAACAGAAATGTTATGACTTAATAAAGTCTTTCCATTCCAGGAAAAGAAATTAATAGTTAAGGATCTCTTAGCTATTTTAAACTCCCTTTCCAAATATATATAATTTCTTTCTGCTGTGGGGAAATGTATCTCTTACTGCTACAACTTTAAGACCAGTCCACATATCACTGTGTTTGGAGAGGTTCATGTTTTTATTTTTTTTTGCATTATTTGGATTTCAGTAAACAATTTTAAAGGCCATAATTAAGGAGGAAGGTGTTAGTTAAATCTATTTATCAGTGGACTTTGTTAGCTTAGGACAGAGAGTGAATGCATTAAAATAAAAAAAAGCATTTAGCCATTGATATATAGCAAAAAGCTGGCTTTTAGGTCACCTAGTTCTAAGCATCACAAGTGCTCCAAGCTGGTCAAAATGTATTTCACAAGGTGCCAACCCTAAGCTAATGAGGTCTGGCCAGCATTCATCTCCATCTTCGTGCAACTTCCAGTCCCCCATTCACGAGCAGGGGATATTAGATGAGGTCTGGAGCTTTGCACAGCTCCTGGCTAGCTCAGAGAACAGGCAGAGGGCGTTTGCATCTGCCTGCAGAAAATCCTGTGGCTGTCCAGGGTGTCTCCCTGGGTTGATGCATCCCCACCTGTTCACAGAATCACACATGAGCTTCACTTGGCAAATCCCTCTTAGTAATTGGACAGAAGAAGGAAGTGTCAATACACTAAGGAAGCCTCTGAGGTTTAAAAAAATCAATGAATCATTAAAAAAAAAAAAAAAGACAACCAAATCGGAGGTTGCCTGGGACATGCGGCATGAATTCTCCAACAGCTGAGTCTGACCTACATTGAGCAAAGGGAAGATGTGGCTGAGGAAGATTTGGGGTCCACCACAGCGATCTTGAGCTTTTCGTAAAACTCACCACCTATCACAGTTTGCCGTTCCTATGAGCTGGCAAAGTATTACCAGTCTTCCCCTCCGAGCAAAGATGGGAGCGAGGGAGGAATCCCACTTCATGGAGATGCCTCTGAGATACCACGGAAGGATCCACCTCAGTGGCTGTGGATGTGTCTCCGAGACAAATGCTGCAAGAACATCCACGGGGTGACTCCTCTGACCCACTTCAGCCCGGGATGAATCTCCCTCACTTCCAATGTAGGGAATTAGGGGGATTGGTTTGGATGTGACCATTTAGTTTGCAGATGCTTAAGTGAGAGTAGAACATCATCCATGCAGCCAAACACTCCTGCGTGAGAAAGCCTTCCTCCTCATGAAGAGAACCGTAGTTTTGCCAGGGACCACTGAGGGCCAAGTTTGCACCTTGAGAATGAGGAAATTTCTACACCCTCCACTCCCCAAAGATGGACCTGATGATGATACACCTACTCCCCAGCAATTAAAAACTTCATCCAGTCACATCTCCCTTCAATAAAGCATTTTTGCCTTAAGAATCTTCACAGAATCAGATGGGATAATATACTGTCCCTTGCAGTGAAAGAAAGTAGCAAAACTTGCCTCGTTCTGAGGAACAAATGAATATAAATAAAAAATCTGGGCTATTAACCCACCACACAGATTAAAACATCTCTTCCTGCCCTAACCCTCAGCTCCATTTAGCAAACCAACAAATCATAGATAACAGACTATAATTTTCCTTCCATTTGCAGCTCCCGAGCAGTCGAGACCCAGCCATCTCTAATGGGATGAAAAAGCCACTGTGGTTGAGGCTCCTTGGGAAATGCCTCAACACTGGATGGACAAACCTACAAACAGATGTGGCAGATGTTTAATGTTGTATGTTCAGTAAGGAGCTCTCAGGCTTCAATATCCCCAGTGCATTATAAAATAAATTATTATTGCTATTACCATAACTATTATTGAGAAGAATTCGACCATATACATATTTATCCCCCTTTCTATAAGTTTTAGAGTGAATTATGAATTGCAGTAACAAAAACTAGAATTGTTGAGTTAATTTATTGGGTTTTGGTGTTTGCTTTCTTTTTTAAAAAGGGCATTAAGCAGAGGTCACACCTTTTAAAACTTGTTTTAAAAATAATATGGCAATTAAATGGATCACAGGAATTTCAGAACATAGTCCTACTTCAAGCCATCCAAGAGTAAAATATGACACCTGAATGAGCAGGGATGAGACTTTCAGGATGTCTCCAGGGCAGATAAACTCTAATGTCAGATGCAAATCAGCTCATTCCACGGGGTGATTATCTCAGAAGAATTTGTATTCAACAGTAGCCTGGAACCCGAGCAGCAACTGAGTCTGTGCAACTGCATCCTTGTACTTTTCTGCAGGACCCTTCCCAAGGGAATATTCCTCAGCACAACAGCCATGTCAGCTTTAAATGCTCTGTGTGACGATGCTTCTGCCTTTTCTTTAGGAGATGGAATAGTTTGTCCTGAGAAGTTCAACCCCGAAATTACTAATCCTGCTCTAGGGATGAGCCCCCCAGTTTGCGCGGGAGCACAGTCAACGAGCTGCAGCGAATTACATAAACAAGGCTGGAACAATCAGGCGAGTTTTATACACATTCCTGATTTGTTTGGTGGGGGTAAAAATTCAAGCCTAAGGAGACAGATCAATAAACTGAGAGAGCGAAAGGTGGGCAGAGAATCAAACACCGGCAAAGCGGTGGGGTGAGGACATTCTGCCATGAAGCTTCCTAAGGAAAAAAAATCTGCTTCTCTTCCCATGTGTTTGTGCCCGCTCAATTACAATCCAAACAGCGTCTCAGCAGCCGCAGCAGACACGTGAATCTCAGTACTTGTGGAAAACTACCAAATACCTTTCTGTATGCAAAGCATTTCTTAAGAACAGAACAAGTTCAGCACACCGAGGGAACTGGGAATGTGTCTCATCAGGGAGGCTGTGCACTGGGAAGCGGGAATACTCTGAAACAGCTTGTTTCAGTGGTGCTACAGCTAACCCTGGTGATACAGGATCAGCAAAGATGACTTTTAAGTTGCGGATGGGAAAAATGAGGGATTTGCTCACTGCTGCATTTACATCCCTTTTAGAGAGTTGTTCCATTTCAGTCTTGATGTGGAAAACTCACTCCAAAATCCCGCTGACTGCAGTATGTACCAAATCACAGGTGGTATGGGATGGCTGGAGGTGAAAGGAGAAGAGGGATTGGAAACTAAGGAACACGAGCCAACAAAAAAATTCACTTCATTGACTTAAAGATTGCAGCTGCACCCGCTGGGCCAAGGAATGGGGTGAAATAAAATTCAGTATCTCCTCTGACTTTTATGTCCTTGCATCAGTTTAACTCTCCCGAACACAGTGCCAAATAAATAACACCTCTGTTGAATCAGAACTAACTGTTAAAGACCTGATATCTCTGCAGGTCTCTCTGTCAGAGATGAGTTACAACACGATCCTGTCCTGAGTTTGCTTTTTCTCAGTGATTCTTCACTCCGATACTCTGCTTTCATTAAAAGATAATCCGAGCTAATTTAGGAATTAGACTGTTTGTACTAAGTGTGCTCAGAAGGAAGGAAAGGAAAACAAAATCTGCTCCATTGGAATGAATCAGCTTGGGGACACAGGTCTCAACTTATCAAAGGCATAGGCACATATGGAACTCAACCTCGGAAAAAAATATCTCCAGAATGCCAGCTCAGTCAGCCAAACGAAGAGAGATGTGATGCACAAAGGTCTGAGTGTGATCAACAGCACAGCCCACAATCTGAGAAATCTCTGGTTCTCTCTCCCCGGTATCATCCCACGGCAAAGCTCCTGCCTTGGTGTTTGTGAGCTTCACAAACACACCGACAGCAGATCTGGACAGATCCTTGTGGCACTGTCGCACAAACAACAGGCATCTTAACCCTACAGGGAGGAAGGAGCCCTCCAGTTCCTCACAGGGACCCCAAGGAATGATGGAAGGCTAAAGCCAAGGAGCCATCACAAGGCTAGTTCTCTGTTTAAAGAGAAATAACTGCATTTATCACACAGAAAGCCCCCCCGACCTTGGAGCCCGTGCAGTGTCAGTGGTTATCCTTCTAGTCATGCACACATGCCTCTGACTGGAGAAAAGAAAACCAGCAGAAATCTTCCACTCCTGGATGAGATGAACTGCCTGGACAATAACAGATCAGCTGGAGCTGTCCTGAATGACAACAAAGCAGTGACCACTGCCTGCAGCACAGAGGGACAGGTGGGGATAAAGGTAGAACACCACAACCCAAAACTGTAACCAAGACAACAAACAGACACATCAACTTTAATCCAACTCCCGTTATCGCACCGTCTAGCATTCCTTAATTATCCACCAAATTGGAGCAGCGTTGCCTTACCCGCCCCACAGGACAACTTCTTTCAAGCCACCTCCAGTCTGTTTTGCATTGGCCAAAGACAGATGCTTGTATAACACGTTCTTTCTCTGCAGCTACACCAGCAGCACTTTAAGGAGTTTGCCTTCCTGCTGTCCTTAGCCTTAAGTAACCAAACATTCCCTCTGATTAGCCACGGGAACGTTTCGCTGCTGTACCTGACCAGTGCTGCACAGGCTGAAGAGAGAAGTGAGGTGGCCGTGCACCCAAATAACAGCAAGGGAAAACCCGTTTGTTGACTCCAACAGACTAAATAAAAATATCCCAAAAGCTCCTTCACTTCCATGTTATCACATCAGTCCAGCACTTGCACTGTAATTAACATGCACCAGACGGATGGGAATTGATAATACCCTGGGAAAGAATCAGGTCACTTTGCTGCCTTTTTCACTTTAGTTAATATTTCCTTCTTATCATAGTTCCCTCTTGTGCTGCTCCAATATATCCTTCAAGCTAAAGGCCAGATTCTGTTTACCTGCAGATCAGATGCAGAGGAAATCCACTGACTTCCAGGGAGTTCTTCCAGACCTGCTTCTACGTGAGTGGGATGTTTGTCTGCTGATAAACACCGGGATGTCACTGACCAAATCCCCCTTTTTTTCCCCAGGCATTTTCCAGTCCTGAACAACGAGCTGCATTATCTCATTATCTTAATCCCCCCCGGCTGCAAACTCCTCAGATTCCAGCACACACCTGAGGGGTTCACATCCTAAATTCTCAGCACATCGGAAAAGAGCCTGTCCTATGAGCCACCCCCCGACTTGAGATGTGCTTTGCATGAAGATAGTCTTATTGGAACCAGCTGTTCAAATCCCGATAAGGAGAAGTGCCCGGAGGCAAGCAGAGGTCAAAGGCACCCTAACCGCAATCCTTCCTGCTATCCAACCCCCAGGAAAAGCGGGGAAGTCCTGCTGCACTGCTCGGAGGGTGAATCAGAGTTTCTGCGGCAGGTGAAGATGCAGAACTGCAAAAGGAGCCGGGGGCTCGGAAATGCCGCCAGCAGCAGCAGCAGGGGCTGTTTAGCAATCACGTTTTATTTACCAGCCATATTGTGTTAAAACCAGACGTGATTCCCATACCGAGCGCCTTAACCTGTCACCACTCGCGAAGGGAGATGGATTTGTTTGGGAAGAGCCAAACCTGTCTGGAGGACGCATCCTCCGAGCCTACAGTTCTGCCGGAGGCAGGAAGCCTGCATGCGATTCCCCGCTAAAAGAAGTATTCCCAGGACCTGGGGAAGCGGAGGGAAGAGCCGCTGCATCAATGTCAAGACGAGCCGGCGGGTCCTTCTCGCTTTGCCGCTTTGGCATCCCCGGGCTCTGGGGATGGGGCAGCGCC